>CM032642.1:82091-541955 GCA_019097785.1 Fraxinus excelsior
CTCTACCACTTTATCTTTTTCAGATTCTGCGGCCGCCCAAGGCTGTACTGAAAAAGTTGGAGAGCATATTTGCCCGATTCCTATGGGATTCTAAGGACCAGGCACGCCGACTACACTGGAGGAGTTGGAAGAAGATTTGCCTTCCAACATATGAGGGCGGACTAGGCTTTCGGAGACTACAGGATGTGGTGGACACTTTCTCTATGAAGCTTTGGTGGTTATTTCGGACTCAGAGTTCGCTTTGGGCTCAGTTTTTACTGGGCAAATATTGTATGAGGACTCATCCATCACTTGCAGCAGTTCCCTACTCGGCCTCCCCTACCTGGAAGAGGCTGAAGAAAGCTGCGCCACACACTGAGCCACACATTGCATGGCATCTTGGCGCGGGACGTATGTTCTTCTGGCACGATTGTTGGATGGGTGATACCACTCTGGCGTCCTTGTTTCCAGACCGGCAGCACACATCTGAGAGGGTGCAGGATTACTTTGAGAGCACTGTATGGGACTTTGGACGATTATTACAGACGCTTCCACCCCTCATGGCCCAGCAGATAGGGGCTATACCTTTGTGTACAGACGACCCGGATCGTATTGTTTGGCGAAATACATCAGATGGTAAATTCATTACCAATTCTGCATGGCAGCTAGTCCGTTCAGCTCATCAGACTCAGGACTCGTATCGACTTCTATGGAGTACAATTTTGCCTACCACCGTTTCATTCTTCTGTTGGAGACTTTGGCAGGATCTTATTCCAGTAGATGTGGTTATTCAGAAGAGGATTGGGTGTCAGTTAGCTTCTCGTTGTCAGTGTTGTTCCGAGATTGAGACCATCAGTCATATTTTCACGGGCAGCAGCATCTCCAATCAGGTATGGCAGCACTTTGGGGATATTTTCCAGATACCTATGAGTGCAGGAGAGGGGGTCAGACAGAGGTTCCAGAGATGGCGGTATTCTGGACAGCATGTTCAATGTGGACACATTCGCACCATCATTCCTCTACTGATATTCTGGTTTCTATGGATCGAGAGGAATGACGCGAAGCATAGAGGGATTCATATGGTGGCTAGACGTATCATTTGGAGGGTCTACCGCATGATATCTTTTTTGGATATCGGAATACTATTTCGAGCTGTGCACTGGCGAGGAGACGTCACACTTACACCCCTATTTGGTATTTCTATCACTCTTCCTCCCCCACCACCACCTATTATGGTTTTTTGGCGTACCCCACCAGTGGGATCCTACAAGATCAACACTGATGGTTGCGTCAAAGAGAGATTTGCGAGTGGTGGAGGCATTATTAGGGATCACACTGGCCAGTGCATCAGGGCATTTTCAGCATCTTATGGTACATGTCTTATTTTGGAGGCCGAGCTCAGAGCCATACTTGATGGGATTCTATTGGCCAGAGGACTTGGGATTTCAGCTATCTGGATTGAGGCAGATTCAGCCGTGGCCATTCACTGCATCACCAGAGGCGGCGGACCATGGACGATTCAGGGCATTCTTAGACAGCTCAGAGACATCATTTCTTTCGACAGAGACACGATCTCCCACATTTTCAGAGAGGGGAACCAAGTTGCTGATGCTTTTGCCTCAGAGGGTTGGGATCATCGACTTTATCAGGAGTATGGACCATCTAATCTACCTCGGCATATTAAGGCTCTTATTCAGATTGACAGATATAGCTTACCTAGCGTCAGAACTTGACTTCTTGTTTATTAATTTCACCTTAGTTTCTCATTTCATTTGCATTTGTAAGGGAAGTAGTACTTCCTTGTTTATAGCTTTCTCTACTTTTGCTGTAAGGGTAATAGTACTCCCTTATTTATTGCTTATCTATAACTCCTACTGTAAGGGAAGTAGTACTTCCTTATTTACTGCTTTCTTGATTTCAGTTGTAACCACGGTATTCCTCCGCCACAAGTGAGGACAATTAATAAACTCTCGGAGGTACCGCCCTCCTTAAAAAAAAAAAATAAAAAAAAAAAAAAACCTAACCCTAAACCCTAAACCATGGGCTTTTAAGACTTGTAAATTTTGAAGTCCAATATAAAAAAAAAAAAAAAAAAACCCTCAACCCTAAACCCTAAACCCTAAACCCCAAACCCGAAACCCCAAACCCCAAACCCGAAACCCGAGACCCGAGACCCCAGACCCCAGACCCTAAAAAAAACAAAAAAAAAACCCTAAACCCGAAACCCCAAGCCCCTAACCCCAAACCCCTAAACCTAAACCTGAACCTAAACCCTAAACCATACAGAGAGACATAGATGGCATGGGACTTGGAGACTGCTTGCAAAACCTTGAGGACGACGTACCTACAGTCACCAGGTCACTCTCACATGCTTCAGATGTTGCAGCGCAGAGCGCCATGAGATCAGATGCACCTGCTTTTCGCCCGACAATTAGTACATCATCACCCGGACAGCCTTTTTCACCTACATGGGTCCCCTCTCGTAGGTGAGACCCCTCCCCAGTGAGCGAGCCCGACTACGCAGACTACTACGACCCGGAAGAGTTTCATAGCAGACGCATGACCCGGTCAATGTCCATGTACTGCCACCCGAAGATTTACCCTCGGGAGTACCCTTGACTGGCTTTCACTAGTTTTTTGTTCACTTCTCATTTACTGTTACTTGCATTTAACTTTTTTAGACACTTTTAGTAATTTTCACTTACTGGAGGTCAGGTATATGCCCCCCTCCTTTCATGTATTTCTTTTTGTTTTGAAATAAAATAGCCACACCGGTGGCCTTTACCCAAAAAAAAAAAAAAAAAAAAAAAAAAAAAACCCTAAACCCTAAAACCCTAAACCCTAAACCAAAAAACCACCCTTTCACTTTCTCTCTCTACCCCCAAAACTCTCTCCCTTCTCTCTAGAATGGGAGACAAAGTAAAAATTTGCAATAATCTTGACCCACCACCAAAACCACCGGAAAAAACCACCACCTTAGGCAGCAACACACCCCCAACAACATCCAACACACCTTACCATCAATCTGCAACAGTTTTTGAAGAAACCATATCAGATTCATGTCAAAATTTTAATGGCACGCATCCCAATGCAGTCGTTTCGACCCTTTCTGATCAGAATTTTGCGATGGGAGCATCACCAATGAACTCAGAACGCCCAAAAACCCTGGGGGTAGTAATTTTGTCATCCAATTTGGCCGGAATCGCGACATTGGAATCCGAGCTGCCACAAAATGTCCGCGAAATTACTTTCTGTACAAGCTCTGGACTGCTACACGCGCCTGACCATCCTCTTGTCCATCCAATTTCGAGCACTCGTCTAAAATTTCAGCATGAACCGATTTCAGCCACTCCGGTCGTCGTCCTGCCAAACGCTACACTCCGCCATCATCAGCATCAAATTCCGCACCAACCTGTGAAATTTCATCAAAATCGGAGATCGGAGGTCCGGCAGCCACCACCGGCCGGCCGGCGGGGTCCCGGCGGCAATTTTGCACTTTTTGGGCAGAATGTAGCTCCAGTTAATCTACGCACAATTTCATCAACGGATTCACCGACCGAGGTTCCTAAAATGCCAAATCAAGCTCGCAAGTCATATGCTGATGCCCTTTCCAGCAAAACTGTTATATCTCAGGCCGAGCGAAGCCAGAAGAAATCATTTGTACCGGCTCTTCAAGCACCACAAGATACCACCGATTACAGGTTGGTCTCTAAAGACCCGTTTATACATAATGGTGAGCCCGCGGTCTTATTTACGGAGGAGGAGGAGGAGCACCTTTCTGCACCATATAAGTTCACACTTGTTGGCAAATTCTCTCATCGTAAGCCGTCTATGATTAAGGTACGCGATAGTTTTTCACGCTTTGGATTTCACGGTGATTATATGATAGGATTGATAGATTATTATCATATTTTGATTCACTTGGCACACGAGGACGATTATTCTCGTTTATTCCTTAAGCCCACATGATACATTGACTGGTGTCCCATGAGAGTAACCAAATGGACACCTAGTTTTAGCCCTCAGCATGAGACCCCCATTGTCCCTCTTTGGGTTTCCTTTCCACTACTGCCCATCCATTTCAGGGCAAAGAGCAGTTTGTTTGCTATATCTAAGGCTATTGGACTTCCGCTCCGTATTGATGAAGCTACTTCTGATTTACGGCGACCCAGTGAGGCACGAGTATGTGTTGAGGTTGATCTTGATTTTAAACTCCCTGATAGGATATGGATTGAAAGGGAGAAGAGGGGTGGATACTGGCAGACTGTTCTATATGATGATATACCAGAGTATTGTTTCCGGTGTAGACACTTTGGGCACAATGATGAGCATTGTATGCTTGGATCACGACCCCCCCCCCCCCCACCCACTGCACCACCCCCTACTGACCTTGCTCCTAGGCCTCTTCAATCGGCTAAAGACAAGGGTAAAGGAAAGGAGGTAGTTTTGGAACCTCGTCAGAGATGGACACCGGTTAGGAGAGATCAGAAGAAACAGCACCATGCTAGCACTTCAGAAGATTTTTCTGTACCGCTAGAAGCTACCACTGTCGATTTGCTTTCTACACATACTGAGTCTCGGTCAGTCGTTCCTTCTGTTGTTCTTTCTCCTGCTATAACTCCGGCAGTTAATAGCACAGTTACTCATCAGTCTCATATCCAGACACAGTTAGTTGCTCCTTCAATCACTCCTCCCATTGTTACAGTTTCACCAGTTTCCAGCATAGCAGCTCTCCAGGCTCCTCCCAAGGCCCCTTCCGATCCTATTCAGACCGGGATTGTGCATTATCCAGTTTCTGCTACATCTACTCCACCATTGGCTTCTACTCCGTTCTATGATCCGATGTTGGTTGAGATATTGCAGAGGCCACAGATGTTTGATTATCCATTAGACACAGTCACCAAGGCTGCTGATATCCCAGGTTTGACACCAGGCGGTGTTCAGGCACCTATTCCTATGTCTCCTCCTCCTGTTTGTCATCAGAATGTGGAGGCTTCTATTCCTTCTTTGCAGTCGGCTCAATCAGATACAGAGGATTCATCTCCCATTGAAGTTCATCAGCAAGGCCCCTTTCGTAGATCTTCTTTTGATGATTTGGTTGGTTTGGGTGAGAGGATGATGGATTTATCCCTATTGTGTAGAAGAGACATCCACGAGCTACTGACACTTCATTCCCGAGCAAGAGGGTCACTAGGAGTCAGTCACAGAGTACCTCCTCGCATTCTACGTCTCTATGAGTGTCATCATATGGAATGTGAGAGGTGTAGCTAGTGTAGCTACTCGCAGGCGCCTGAGGAGACTTATTCAGATTCATCAGGTATATCTTTTGGTCATTTTGGAGCCATTCGTCCTTGAGAAGAGTTTTGATTTTATTCGTCGCTATCTGCGCTTCAATACTGGAGTTCGGAATGAGTCGAATAAGATATGGGTTTTATGGAATGTGGGGACTACTGTTTCTGTACTTGATGATCGTCCCCAGTTCCTACACGTTAGAGTTGAGGATCGCAGACTAGCGCAGCCTATCTTTTTTACGCCAGTATATGCCTCCACGGAGGCTTCTGTTAGGAGGGACTTGTGGGCGGGTCTTCACCACATTTCCCTCTCCATGGAAGATCCTTGGTTAGTCGGGGGAGACTTTAACGTTATTGCACATGATGGTGAGTGCACTGGTTTCTTTCCGTCCTCACGAGGGCTCAGACATGGTGACCCCATCTCACCTTCCTTGTTCATTATTGCTGCGGACTATTTCTCTCGCTTTCTTACTCAGAGGTTTCAGGCTTATCCTAGTATGCGATATCGGCATGGGAGTAGTACTCTTATCTCACATCTTTCATTTGCTGACGACATGATCATATTCGCCAATGGTCAGAAACAATCTATCATGAGGGTCCTCGACTGTTTGGAACATTACGAGGGGGTCTCTGGCCAGATGGTGAATAGGGATAAGAGCGGTCTTATTTTACCCAGACGGGCATCAGATATTCAAATCAGGAGACTAGAGCACTTAACTGGGTTTACTCATCAGCAGCAGCCTTTTACTTATTTGGGGGTCCCCTTGTTTAGTGGGGCTAAGAGGAGTTTCCTTTATGATGACCTCATCATGAAGGTCAGGAGTAGGATTTCAGGTTGGGCATCTCGACTGCTATCACATGGGGGCCGGATCACTTTGTTGAGATCAGTTCTATCTTCTCTACCACTTTATCTTTTTCAAATTCTGCGGCCTCCCAAGGCTGTACTGAAAAAGTTGGAGAGCATCTTTGCCCGATTCCTATGGGATTCTAAGGACCAGGCACGCCGACTACATTGGAGGAGTTGGAAGAAGATTTGCATTCCAACAGATGAGGGCGGACTAGGCTTTAGGAGACTACAGGATGTGGTGGACACTTTCTCTATGAAGATTTGGTGGTTGTTTCGGACTCAGAGTTCGCTTTGGGCTCAGTTTTTACTGGGCAAATATTGTATGGGGACTCATCCATCACTTGCAGCAGTTCCCTACTCGGCCTCTCCTACCTGGAAGAGGCTGAAGAAAGCTGCGCCACACACTGAGCCACACATTGCATGGCATCTTGGCGCGGGACGTATGTTCTTCTGGCACGATTGTTGGATGGGTGATACTACTCTGGCGTCCTTGTTTCCAGACCGGCAGCACACATCTGAGAGGGTGCAGGATTACTTTGAGAGCACTGTATGGGACTTTGGACGATTATTACAGGCGCTTCCACCCCTCATGGCCCAGCAGATAGGGGCTATACCTTTGTGTACAGACGACCCGGATCGTATTGTTTGGCGAGATACATCAGATGGTAGATTCGTTACCAATTCTGCATGGCAGCTAGTCCGTTCAGCTCATCAGACTCAGGACTCGTATCGACTTCTATGGAGCACTATTTTGCCTACCACCGTTTCATTCTTCTGTTGGAGACTCTGGCAGGATCTTATTCCAGTAGATGTGGTTATTCAGAAGAGGATTGGGTGTCAGTTAGCTTCTCGTTGTCAGTGTTGTTCCGAGATTGAGACCATCAGTCATATTTTCACGGGCAGCAGCATCTCCAATCAGGTATGGCAGCACTTTGGGGATATTTTCCAGATACCTATAAGTGCAGGAGAGGGGGTCAGACAGAGGTTCCAGAGATGGCGGTATTCTGGACAGCATGTTCAATGTGGACACATTCGCACCATCATTCCTCTACTGATATTCTGGTTTCTATGGACCGAGAGGAATGACGCAAAGCATAGAGGGATTCATATGGTGGCCAGACGTATCATTTGGAGGGTCTACCGCATGATATCTTTTTTGTATATCGAAAGACTATTTCGAGCTGTGCACTGGAGAGGGGATGTCACACTTACACCCCTATTTGGTTTTTCTATCACTATTCCTCCCCCACCACCACCTATTATGGTTTTTTGGCGTACCCCACCAGTGGGATCCTACAAGATCAACACTGATGGTTGCGTCAAAGAGGGATTTGCGAGTGGTGGAGGCATCATTAGGGATCACACTGGCCAGTGCATCAGGGCATTTTCAGCATCTTATGGTACATGTCTTATTTTGGAGGCCGAGCTCAGAGCCATACTTGATGGGATTCTATTGGCCAGAGGACTTGGGATTTCAGCTATCTGGATTGAGGTAGATTCAGCCGTGGCCATTCACTGCATCACCAGAGGCGGCGGACCATGGACGATTCAGGGCATTCTTAGACAGCTCAAAGACATCATTTCTTTCGACAGAGACACGATCTCCCACATTTTCAGAGAGGGAAACCAAGTTGCTGATGCTTTTGCCTCAGAGGGTTGGGATCATCGACTTTATCAGGAGTATGGACCATCCAATCTACCTCGGCATATTAAGGCTCTTATTCAGATTGACAGATGTGGCTTACCTAGCATCAGAACTTGACTTCTTGTTTATTAATTTCACCTTAGTTTCTCATTTCATTTGCATTTGTAAGGGAAGTAGTACTTCCTTGTTTATTGCTTTCTCTACTTTTGCTGTAAGGGTAATAGTACTCCCTTATTTATTGATTATCTATAACTCCTACTGTAAGGGAAGTAGTACTTCCTCATTTATTACTTTCTTGATTTCAGTTGTAACCACGGTATTCTTCCGCCACAAGTGAGGACAATTAATAAACTCTCGGAGGTACCGCCCTCCTTCAACTAAAAAAAAAAAAAAAACCTAAACCCTAAACCCTAAACCATGGGCTTTAGAATTGTAAATTTTGAAGTCCAATATAAAAAAAAAAAAAAAAAAAACCCTCAACCCTAAACCCTAAACCCTAAACCCCAAACCCGAAACCCCAAACCCGAAACCCGAGACCCGAGACCCCAGACCCCAGACCCTAAAAAAAACAAAAAAAAAAACCCTAAACCCGAAACCCCAAGCCCCTAACCCCTAACCCCTAAACCTAAACCTGAACCTAAACCCTAAACCCTAAACCATACAGAGAGACATAGATGGCATGGGACTTGGAGACTGCTTGCAAAACCTTGAGGACGACGTACCTACAGTCACCAGGTCACTCTCACATGCTTCAGATGTTGCAGCGCAGAGCGCCATGAGATCAGATGCACCTGCTTTTCGCCCGACAATTAGTACATCATCACCCGGACAGCCTTTTTCACCTACATGGGTCCTCTCTCGTAGGCGAGACCCCTCCACAGTGAGTGAGCCCGACTACGCAGACTACTACGACCCGGAAGAGTTTCAGAGCAGACGCATGACCCGGTCAATGTCCATGTACTGCCACCCGAAGATTTACCATCGGGAGTACCCGTGACTGGCTTTCACTAGTTTTTTGTTCACTTTTCATTTACTGTTACTTGCATTTAATTTTTTTAGACACTTTTAGTAATTTTCACTTGTTGGAGGTCAGGTATATGCCCCCCTCCTTTCATGTATTTCTTTTCATTTTGAAATAAAATAACCACACCAGTGGCCTTTACCAAAAAAAAACCCTAAACCGGGAACTGCTTGGTTGATTTTCTCTTAGCAAGTCAATCAATCATCCTTCTCCGAGTTTGGGATTTCCGTGAATCTAATTTATCTATACAGAGAAGAAGACCCAAAAAAGGTGGGATTGTGGTGTGCTTTTTGCTGTGGAGGGCTGGAATTGCTAACACTTCTGGGCATGACCAAGAATGGGTTTCTTGCTATTGCGGTCGCGTTTACTGATCCTGTTGTCAAAGTGTTAGCAGAAACTAAGGAGTTCAAAAATCTTGACCAATGGAAGGACAAGCATCCTGAAGGGAATTTCAAGAAGCCGAAAGAAAATAGTCGAGAAATCGAGAAGGTTGAAAATGGATAGTAACAGCAATTACTCTAATTTGAGTTTGTTCACTACACCGTACTCTTCTAGTTTGTGCCCGTACAAATCCTCTTAGATGCCTCTCCTAAAGATCATTATATAATTCAAAACTTAGTTGAAGGTACTAGTTGCTTAAGCTATATATATAATTGTAGGCAATTGTTTGCGCGTAAAAAAAAAAAAAAAAAAAACCCTAAACCCTAAACCCCAAACCCTAAACCTTAAGCCCTAAACCATGGACGTGTGATTTCAGACCAGGGAAGGAGACCCCGATAGTTTCCGTATGGGTTTCATTTCCCTTGCTACCGGTACACTTGCGTGCCAAGGGGTTCCTTTTTGCTTTATCTAGGGCAATAGGAATACCCCTAAGGATTGATGAGGCCACCTCAGACTTGAGACGACCTAGTGAGGCTAGGGTGTGCATTGAGGTAAATTTGGAGCTCAGATTGCCTGACAGGGTTTGGATTGAGCGTGGGGGTAACGCGGCTTCTGGCAAACAGTCATTTATGAAAAGAGGCCGGGTTTTTGCTTCAATTGTAGACATATAGGCCACTCCTATGATAAGTGCACTTCGGGGACACCTCATCCCCCTCCAGTTGTTGTGCCTCCCTCTGTTCACCCCTCGACTGCTAGTAGGGTTGACAAAGGTAAAGGGAAGGTAACGTTTGTGGATCTGAAGAAGCAGTGGGTGCCAGTTTCAGCAGTTCCTACTACATCAGCAGTTCCTACCTCGACCCCCATGACCGTGGCTCAGGAGGTACCACTAGTTATTCATTCGGTTACTAAGTCTATACCAGAGGCTCCTATCGAGATCAGTACAGGAATAGTTGATCCAGAGGTACCACCATTTATTCATTCAGTTGCTGAGCCTACTCCAGACGCTCCTATTGAGGTTTCTACTTCTCCTGCTATCACTACCACAACTCCTATTCCCACCCCTGTTACTGAGGCATCCCCTGAGCCGACACAAATTAGTTCTCCATCCCTGAGGACACACTTAGATAGTACTGAGTCAGTACAGGGATCGGGTACAGGGATAGTTCATCATGCACAGGGACTGTTGGCTGAGACCAGCTCAGAGCGGCATAGTATCAAGCATATGTTGATTGATCACTTTAGGAAGAAGCACGGCATGAAGGTTGGATCCGCCATGAGAGTTGCCATTGATGACTTGGTTATGAAGCTCTTTGGTGAGAGACCTTCATCGAGTAAGACTCATACTCATACACCTTCAACGAGTCCTTCCATCACGACTCCTATCCAGGATATGTTGAAGGAACATATATAGAGAGACATAGATGGCATGGGACTTGGAGACTGCTTGCAAAACCTTGAGGACGACGTACCTACAGTCAACAGGTCACTCTCACATGCTTCAGACGTTGCAGCACAGAGCACCATGAGATCAGATACACCTGCTTTTCGCCCGACATTTAGTACATCATCACCCGGACAGCCTTTTTCACCCACATGGGTCCCCTCTCGTAGGCGAGACCCCTCCCCAGTGAGCGAGCCCGACTTCGCAGACTACTACGACCCGGAAGAGTTTCAGAGCAGACGCATGACCCGGTCAATGTCCATGTACTGCCACCCGAAGATTTACCCTCGGGAGTACCCTTGACTGGCTTTCACTAGTTTTTTGTTCACTTCTCATTTACTGTTACTTGCATTTAACTTTTTTAGACACTTTTAGTAATTTTCACTTACTGGAGGTCAGGTATATGCCCCCCTCCTTTCATGTATTTCTTTTTGTTTTGAAATAAAATAGCCACACCGGTGGCCTTTACCCAAAAAAAACAAAAAAACAAAAAAACAAAAACCCTAAACCCTAAAACCCTAAACCCTAAACCAAAAAACCACCCTTTCACTTTCTCTCTCTACCCCCAAAACTCTCTCCCTTCTCTCTAGAATGGGAGACAAAGTAAAAATTTGCAATAATCTTGACCCACCACCAAAACCACCGGAAAAAACCACCACCTTAGGCAGCAACACACCCCCAACAACATCCAACACACCTTACCATCAATCTGCAACAGTTTTTGAAGAAACCATATCAGATTCATGTCAAAATTTTAATGGCACGCATCCCAATGCAGTCGTTTCGACCCTTTCTGATCAGAATTTTGCGATGGGAGCATCACCAATGAACTCAGAACGCCCAAAAACCCTGGGGGTAGTAATTTTGTCATCCAATTTGGCCGGAATCGCGACATTGGAATCCGAGCTGCCACAAAATGTCCGCGAAATTACTTTCTGTACAAGCTCTGGACTGCTACACGCGCCTGACCATCCTCTTGCCCATCAAATTCCGAGCACTCTTCTAAAATATCAGCCTGAACCGATGCCGGACGCTCCCGGAATTGGCAAATCGGTGAACGTGCAGTCGGTCGGAAAATCTGCAATTCCGGCCACTCTGGTCGTCGTCCAGCCAAACGCTCCACTCCACCATGATCAGCATCAAATTCCGCACCAACCTGTGAAATTTCATCAAAATCGGAGATCGGAGGTCCGGGAGCCACCACCGGCCGGCCGGCGGGGTCCCAGCGGCAATTTTGCACTTTTTGGGTAGAATGTAGCTCCAGTTAATCTACGCACAATTTCATCAACGGATTCACCGACTGAGGTTCCTAAAATGCTAAATCAAGCTCGCAAGTCATATGCTGCTGCCCTTTCAAGCAAAACTGTTATATCTCAGGCCGAGCGAAGCCAGAAGAAATCATTTGTACCGGCTCTTCAAGCCCCACAAGATACCACCGATTACAGGTTGGTCTCTAAAGACCCGTTTATACATAATGGTGAGCCCGCGGTCTTATTTACGGAGGAGGAGGAGGAGCACCTTTCTGCACCATATAAGTTCACACTTGTTGGCAAATTCTCTCATCGTAAGCCGTCTATGATTAAGGTACGCGATAGTTTTTCACGCTTTGGATTTCACGGTGATTATATGATAGGATTGATAGATTATTATCATATTTTGATTCACTTGGCACACGAGGACGATTATTCTCGTTTATTCCTTAAGCCCACATGATACATTGACTGGTGTCCCATGAGAGTAACCAAATGGACACCTAGTTTTAGCCCTCAGCATGAGACCCCCATTGTCCCTCTTTGGGTTTCCTTTCCACTACTGCCCATCCATTTCAGGGCAAAGAGCAGTTTGTTTGCTATATCTAAGGCTATTGGACTTCCACTCCGTATTGATGAAGCTACTTCTGATTTACGGCGACCCAGTGAGGCACGAGTATGTGTTGAGGTTGATCTTGATTTTAAACTCCCTTATATGATATTGATTGAAAGGGAAAAGAGGGGTGGATACTGGCAGACTGTTCTATATGATGAGATACCAGAGTATTGTTTCTGGTGTAGACACTTTGGGCACAATGATGAGCATTGTATGCTTGGATCACGACCCCCACCACCCACTGCACCACCCCCTACTGACATTGCTCCTAAGCCTCTTCAATCGGCCAAAGACAAGGGTAAAGGAAATGAGGTAGTTTTGGAACCTCGTCAGAGATAGACACCGGTTAGGAGAGATCAGAAGAAACAGCACCATGCTAGCACTTCAGGAGATTTTTCTGTTCCACTAGAAGCTACCACTGTCGATTTGCTTTCTACACATACTGAGTCTCGGTCAGTCGTTCCTTCTGTTGTTCTTTCTCCTGCTATAACTCCGGCAGTTAATAGCACAGTTACTCATCAGTCTCATATCCAGACACAGTTAGTTGCTCCTTCAGTCACTCCTCCCATTGTTACAGTTTCACCAGTTTCCAGCATAGCAGCTCTCCAGGCTCCTCCCAAGGCCCCTTCCGATCCTATTCAGACCGGGATTGTGCATTATCCAGTTTCTGCTACATCTACTCCACCATTGGCTTCTACTCCGTTCTATGATCCGATGTTGGTTGAGATATTGCAGAGGCCACAGATGTTTGATTATCCATTAGACACAGTCACCAAGGCTGCTGATATCCCAGGTTTGACACCAGGCGGTGTTCAGGCACCTATTCCTATGTCTCCTCCTCCTGTTTGTCATCAGAATGTGGAGGCTTCTATTCCTTCTTTGCAGTCGGCTCAATCAGATACAGAGGATTCATCTCCCATTGAAGTTCATCAGCAAGGCCCCTTTCGTAGATCTTCTTTTGATGATTTGGTTGGTTTGGGTGAGAGGATGATGGATTTATCCCTATTGTGTAGAAGAGACATCCACGAGCTACTGACACTTCATTCCCGAGCAAGAGGGTCACTAGGAGTCAGTCACAGAGTACCTCCTCGCATTCTACGTCTCTATGAGTGTCATCATATGGAATGTGAGAGGTGTAGCTAGTGTAGCTACTCGCAGGCGCCTGAGGAGACTTATTCAGATTCATCAGGTATATCTTTTGGTCATTTTGGAGCCATTCGTCCTTGAGAAGAGTTTTGATTTCATTCGTCGCTATCTGCGCTTCGATACTGGAGTTCGGAATGAGTCGAATAAGATATGGGTTTTATGGAATGTGGGGACTACTGTTTCTGTACTTGATGATCGTCCCCAGTTCCTACACGTTAGAGTTGAGGATCGCAGACTAGCGCAGCCTATCTTTTTTACGCCAGTATATGCCTCCACGGAGGCTTCTGTTAGGAGGGACTTGTGGGCGGGTCTTCACCACATTTCCCTCTCCATGGAAGATCCTTGGTTAGTCGGGGGAGACTTTAACGTTATTGCACATGATGGTGAGTGCACTGGTTTCTTTCCGTCCTCACGAGGGCTCAGACATGGTGACCCCATCTCACCTTCCTTGTTCATTATTGCTGCGGACTATTTCTCTCGCTTTCTTACTCAGAGGTTTCAGGCTTATCCTAGTATGCGATATCGGCATGGGAGTAGTACTCTTATCTCACATCTTTCATTTGCTGACGACATGATCATATTCGCCAATGGTCAGAAACAATCTATCATGAGGGTCCTCGACTGTTTGGAACATTACGAGGGGGTCTCTGGCCAGATGGTGAATAGGGATAAGAGCGGTCTTATTTTACCCAGACGGGCATCAGATATTCAAATCAGGAGACTAGAGCACTTAACTGGGTTTACTCATCAGCAGCAGCCTTTTACTTATTTGGGGGTCCCCTTGTTTAGTGGGGCTAAGAGGAGTTTCCTTTATGATGACCTCATCATGAAGGTCAGGAGTAGGATTTCAGGTTGGGCATCTCGACTGCTATCACATGGGGGCCGGATCACTTTGTTGAGATCAGTTCTATCTTCTCTACCACTTTATCTTTTTCAAATTCTGCGGCCTCCCAAGGCTGTACTGAAAAAGTTGGAGAGCATCTTTGCCCGATTCCTATGGGATTCTAAGGACCAGGCACGCCGACTACATTGGAGGAGTTGGAAGAAGATTTGCATTCCAACAGATGAGGGCGGACTAGGCTTTAGGAGACTACAGGATGTGGTGGACACTTTCTCTATGAAGCTTTGGTGGTTGTTTCGGACTCAGAGTTCGCTTTGGGCTCAGTTTTTACTGGGCAAATATTGTATGGGGACTCATCCATCACTTGCAGCAGTTCCCTACTCGGCCTCTCCTACCTGGAAGAGGCTGAAGAAAGCTGCGCCACACACTGAGCCACACATTGCATGGCATCTTGGCGCGGGACGTATGTTCTTCTGGCACGATTGTTGGATGGGTGATACTACTCTGGCGTCCTTGTTTCCAGACCGGCAGCACACATCTGAGAGGGTGCAGGATTACTTTGAGAGCACTGTATGGGACTTTGGACGATTATTACAGGCGCTTCCACCCCTCATGGCCCAGCAGATAGGGGCTATACCTTTGTGTACAGACGACCCGGATCGTATTGTTTGGCGAGATACATCAGATGGTAAATTCATTACCAATTCTGCATGGCAGCTAGTCCGTTCAGCTCATCAGACTCAGGACTCGTATCGACTTCTATGGAGCACTATTTTGCCTACCACCGTTTCATTCTTCTGTTGGAGACTCTGGCAGGATCTTATTCCAGTAGATGTGGTTATTCAGAAGAGGATTGGGTGTCAGTTAGCTTCTCGTTGTCAGTGTTGTTCCGAGATTGAGACCATCAGTCATATTTTCACGGGCAGCAGCATCTCCAATCAGGTATGGCAGCACTTTGGGGATATTTTCCAGATACCTATGAGTGCAGGAGAGGGGGTCAGACAGAGGTTCCAGAGATGGCGGTATTCTGGACAGCATGTTCAATGTGGACACATTCGCACCATCATTCCTCTACTGATATTCTGGTTTCTATGGACCGAGAGGAATGACGCAAAGCATAGAGGGATTCATATGGTGGCCAGACGTATCATTTGGAGGGTCTACCGCATGATATCTTTTTTGTATATCGAAAGACTATTTCGAGCTGTGCACTGGAGAGGGGATGTCACACTTACACCCCTATTTGGTTTTTCTATCACTATTCCTCCCCCACCACCACCTATTATGGTTTTTTGGCGTACCCCACCAGTGGGATCCTACAAGATCAACACTGATGGTTGCGTCAAAGAAGGATTTGCGAGTGGTGGAGGCATCATTAGGGATCACACTGGCCAGTGCATCAGGGCATTTTCAGCATCTTATGGTACATGTCTTATTTTGGAGGCCGAGCTCAGAGCCATACTTGATGGGATTCTATTGGCCAGAGGACTTGGGATTTCAGCTATCTGGATTGAGGTAGATTCAGCCGTGGCCATTCACTGCATCACCAGAGGCGGCGGACCATGGACGATTCAGGGCATTCTTAGACAGCTCAAAGACATCATTTCTTTCGACAGAGACACGATCTCCCACATTTTCAGAGAGGGAAACCAAGTTGCTGATGCTTTTGCCTCAGAGGGTTGGGATCATCGACTTTATCAGGAGTATGGACCATCCAATCTACCTCGGCATATTAAGGCTCTTATTCAGATTGACAGATGTGGCTTACCTAGCATCAGAACTTGACTTCTTGTTTATTAATTTCACCTTAGTTTCTCATTTCATTTGCATTTGTAAGGGAAGTAGTACTTCCTTGTTTATTGCTTTCTCTACTTTTGCTGTAAGGGTAATAGTACTCCCTTATTTATTGATTATCTATAACTCCTACTGTAAGGGAAGTAGTACTTCCTCATTTATTACTTTCTTGATTTCAGTTGTAACCACGGTATTCTTCCGCCACAAGTGAGGACAATTAATAAACTCTCGGAGGTACCGCCCTCCTTCAACTAAAAAAAAAAAAAAAACCTAAACCCTAAACCCTAAACCATGGGCTTTAGAATTGTAAATTTTGAAGTCCAATATAAAAAAAAAAAAAAAAAAAACCCAAAACCCTAAACCCTAAACCCTAAACCCCAAACCCGAAACCCCAAACCCGAAACCCGAGACCCGAGACCCCAGACCCCAGACCCTAAAAAAAACAAAAAAAAAACCCTAAACCCGAAACCCCAAGCCCCTAACCCCTAACCCCTAAACCTAAACCTGAACCTAAACCCTAAACCCTAAACCATACAGAGAGACATAGATGGCATGGGACTTGGAGACTGCTTGCAAAACCTTGAGGACGACGTACCTACAGTCACCAGGTCACTCTCACATGCTTCAGATGTTGCAGCGCAGAGCGCCATGAGATCAGATGCACCTGCTTTTCGCCCGACAATTAGTACATCATCACCCGGACAGCCTTTTTCACCTACATGGGTCCCCTCTCGTAGGCGAGATCCCTCCCCAGTGAGCGAGCCCGACTTCGCAGACTACTACGACCCGGAAGAGTTTCAGAGCAGACGCATGACCCGGTCAATGTCCATGTACTGCCACCCGAAGATTTACCATCGGGAGTACCCGTGACTGGCTTTCACTAGTTTTTTGTTCACTTTTCATTTACTGTTACTTGCATTTAATTTTTTTAGACACTTTTAGTAATTTTCACTTGTTGGAGGTCAGGTATATGCCCCCCTCCTTTCATGTATTTCTTTTCATTTTGAAATAAAATAACCACACCAGTGGCCTTTACCAAAAAAAAACCCTAAACCGGGAACTGCTTGGTTGATTTTCTCTTAGCAAGTCAATCAATCATCCTTCTCCGAGTTTGGGATTTCCGTGAATCTAATTTATCTATACAGAGAAGAAGACCCAAAAAAGGTGGGATTGTGGTGTGCTTTTTGCTGTGGAGGGCTGGAATTGCTAACACTTCTGGGCATGACCAAGAATGGGTTTCTTGCTATTGCGGTCGCGTTTACTGATCCTGTTGTCAAAGTGTTAGCAGAAACTAAGGAGTTCAAAAATCTTGACCAATGGAAGGACAAGCATCCTGAAGGGAATTTCAAGAAGCCGAAAGAAAATAGTCGAGAAATCGAGAAGGTTGAAAATGGATAGTAACAGCAATTACTCTAATTTGAGTTTGTTCACTACACCGTACTCTTCTAGTTTGTGCCCGTACAAATCCTCTTAGATGCCTCTCCTAAAGATCATTAGATAATTCAAAACTTAGTTGAAGGTACTAGTTGCTTAAGCTATATATATAATTGTAGGCAATTGTTTGCGCGTAAAAAAAAAAAAAAAAAACCCTAAACCCTAAACCCCAAACCCTAAACCTTAAGCCCTAAACCATGGACGTGTGATTTCAGACCAGGGAAGGAGACCCCGATAGTTTCCGTATGGGTTTCATTTCCCTTGCTACCGGTACACTTGCGTGCCAAGGGGTTCCTTTTTGCTTTATCTAGGGCAATAGGAATACCCCTAAGGATTGATGAGGCCACCTCAGACTTGAGACGACCTAGTGAGGCTAGGGTGTGCATTGAGGTAAATTTGGAGCTCAGATTGCCTGACAGGGTTTGGA
Organism: Fraxinus excelsior; assembly: GCA_019097785.1. Lineage (NCBI taxonomy): Eukaryota > Viridiplantae > Streptophyta > Magnoliopsida > Lamiales > Oleaceae > Fraxinus > Fraxinus excelsior. Next base: position 100,205 of record CM032642.1, read on the forward strand.
TTGAGCGTGGGGGTAACGCGGCTTCTGGCAAACAGTCATTTATGAAAAGAGGCCAGTTTTTTGCTTCAATTGTAGACATATGGGCCACTCCTATGATAAGTGCACTTCGGGGACACCTCATCCCCCTCCAGTTGTTGTGCCTCCCCATGTTCACCCCTCGACTGCTAGTAGGGTTGACAAAGGTAAAGGCAACGTAACGTTTGTGGAACCGAGGAAGCAGTGGGTGCCAGTTTTAGCAATGCCCACTACATCGGCAGTTCCTACCTCGACCCCCATGATCGTAGCTCAAGAGGTACCACCAGTTATTCATTCGGTTACTAAGTCTATACCAGAGCCTCCTATCGAGGTAGCTCATTCCCCTACTATCACTACTACAGCTGTTACTCCTCTCTCAGCCACTGAGATACCGACTTTCACGACACATATCAGTTCTCCTTCTTTAGAGACATATACAGATGGTACTCAATCATCACAGAGATCAGGATCCGCTTTACAGATCAGTACAGGAATAGTTGATCCAGAGGTACCACCATTTATTCATTCAGTTGCTGAGCCTACTCCAGACGCTTCTATTGAGGTACCTACTTCTCCTGTTATCACTACCACAACTCATATTCCCACCCCTATTACTGAGGCATCCCCTGAGCCGACACAAATCAATTCTCCATCCCTGAGGACACACTTAGATAGTACTGAGTCAGCACAGGGATCAGGTACAGGTATAGTTCATCATGCACAGGGACTGTTGGCTCAGACCAGCTCAGAGCGGCATAGTATCAAGCATATGTTGATTGATCACTTTAGGAAGAAGCACGGCATGAAGGTTGGATCCGCCATGAGACTTGCCATTGATGACTTGGTTATGAAGCTCTTTGGTGAGAGACCTTCATCGAGTAAGACTCATACTCATACACCTTCAACTAGTCCTTCCATCACGACTCCTATCCAGGATATGGTGAAGGAACATATACAGAGAGACATAGATGGCATGGGACTTGGAGACTGCTTGCAAAACCTTGAGGACGACGTACCTACAGTCACCAGGTCACTCTCACATGCTTCAGATGTTGCAGCACAGAGCACCATGAGATCAGATGCACCTGCTTTTCGCCCGACAATTAGTACATCATCACCCGGACAGCCTTTTTCACCTACATGGGTCCTCTCTCGTAGGCGAGACCCCTCCACAGTGAGTGAGCCCGACTACGCAGACTACTACGACCCGGAAGAGTTTCAGAGCAGACGCATGACCCGGTCAATGTCCATGTACTGCCACCCGAAGATTTACCATCGGGAGTACCCGTGACTGGCTTTCACTAGTTTTTTTTTGTTAACTTTTCATTTACTGTTACTTGCATTTAATTTTTTTTAGACACTTTTAGTAATTTTCACTTGCTGGAGGTCAGGTATATGCCCCCCTCCTTTCATGTATTTCTTTTTCTTTTGAAATAAAATAGCCACACCAGCGGCATTTGCCCAAAAAAAAAACCTAAACCCTAAACCAAAAAAAAACCTAAACCCTAAACCCCCAACCCCAATTAATGGCACGCATCCCAATGCAGTCGTTTCGACCCTCTCTGATCAGAATTTTACTATGGGAGCATCACCAATGAACCCAGAAGGCCCAAAAACCCTGGGGGTGGTAATTTCGTCATCCAATTTGGCCGGAATCACGACATTGGAATCCGAGCCGCCACAAACTGTTCGCGAAATTACTTTCTGTACAAGCTCTGGACTGCTACACGCGCCTGACCATCCTCTTGCCCATCAAATTCCGAGCACTCTTCTAAAATATCAGCCTGAACCGATGCCGGACGCTCCCGGAATTGGCAAATCGGTGAACGTGCAGTCGGTCGGAAAATCTGCAATTCCGGCCACTCTGGTCGTCGTCCAGCCAAACGCTCCACTCCACCATGATCAGCATCAAATTCCGCACCAACCTGTGAAATTTCATCAAAATCGGAGATCGGAGGTCCGGCAGCCACCACCGGCCGGCCGGCGGGGTCCCGGCGGCAATTTTGCACTTTTTGGGCAGAATGTAGCTCCAGTTAATCTACGCACAATTTCATTAACGGATTCACCGACTGAGGTTCCTAAAATGCTAAATCAAGCTCGCAAGTCATATGCTGCTGCCCTTTCAAGCAAAACTGTTATATCTCAGGCCGAGCGAAGCCAGAAGAAATCATTTGTACCGGCTCTTCAAGCACCACAAGATACCACCGATTACAGGTTGGTCTCTAAAGACCCGTTTATACATAATGGTGAGCCCGCGGTCTTATTTACGGAGGAGGAGGAGGAGCACCTTTCTGCACCATATAAGTTCACACTTGTTGGCAAATTCTCTCATCGTAAGCCGTCTATGATTAAGGTACGCGATAGTTTTTCACGCTTTGGATTTCACGGTGATTATATGATAGGATTGATAGATTATTATCATATTTTGATTCACTTGGCACACGAGGACGATTATTCTCGTTTATTCCTTAAGCCCACATGATACATTGACTGGTGTCCCATGAGAGTAACCAAATGGACACCTAGTTTTAGCCCTCAGCATGAGACCCCCATTGTCCCTCTTTGGGTTTCCTTTCCACTACTGCCCATCCATTTCAGGGCAAAGAGCAGTTTGTTTGCTATATCTAAGGCTATTGGACTTCCGCTCCGTATTGATGAAGCTACTTCTGATTTACGGCGACCCAGTGAGGCACGAGTATGTGTTGAGGTTGATCTTGATTTTAAACTCCCTTATATGATATTGATTGAAAGGGAAAAGAGGGGTGGATACTGGCAGACTGTTCTATATGATGAGATACCAGAGTATTGTTTCTGGTGTAGACACTTTGGGCACAATGATGAGCATTGTATGCTTGGATCACGACCCCCACCCCCACCACCCACTGCACCACCCCTTACTGACCTTGTTCCTAGGCCTCTTCAATCGGCCTAAGACAAGGGTAAAGGAAAGGAGGTAGTTTTGGAACCTCGTCAGAGATGGACACCGGTTAGGAGAGATCAGAAGAAACAGCACCATGCTAGCACTTCAGAAGATTTTTCTGTACCGCTAGAAGCTACCACTGTCGATTTGCTTTCTACACATACTGAGTCTCGGTCAGTCGTTCCTTCTGTTGTTCTTTCTCCTGCTATAACTCCGGCAGTTAATAGCACAGTTACTCATCAGTCTCATATCCAGACACAGTTAGTTGCTCCTTCAGTCACTCCTCCCATTGTTACAGTTTCACCAGTTTCCAGCATAGCAGCTCTCCAGGCTCCTCCCAAGGCCCCTTCCGATCCTATTCAGACCGGGATTGTGCATTATCCAGTTTCTGCTACATCTACTCCGCCATTGGCTTCTACTCCGTTCTATGATCCGATGTTGGATGAGATATTGCAAAGGCCACAGATGTTTGATTATCCATTAGACACAGTCACCAGGGCTGCTGATATCCCAGGTTTGACACCAGGCGGTGTTCAGGCACCTATTCCTATGTCTCCTCCTCATGTTTGTCATCAGAATGTGGAGGCTTCTATTCCTTCTTTGCAGTCGGCTCAATCAGATACAGAGGGTTCATCTTCCATTGAAGTTCATCAGCAGGGCCCCTTTCGTAGATCTTCTTTTGATGATTTGGTTGGTTTGGGTGAGAGGACAGAGGATGATGGATTTATCCCTATTGTGTAGAAGAGACATCCACGAGCTACTGACACTTCATTCCCGAGCAGGAGGGTCACTAGGAGTCAGTCACAGAGTACCTCCTCGCATTCTACGTCTCTATGAGTGTCATCATATGGAATGTGAGAGGTGTAGCTAGTGTAGCTACTCGCATGCGCCTAAGGAGACTTATTCAGATTCATCAGGTATATCTTTTGGTCATTTTGGAGCCATTCGTCCTTGAGAAGAGTTTTGATTTTATTCGTCGCTATCTGCGCTTCAATACTGGAGTTCGGAATGAGTCGAATAAGATATGGGTTTTATGGAATGTGGGGACTACTGTTTCTGTACTTGATGATCATCCCCAGTTCCTACACGTTAGAGTTGAAGATCCCAAACTAGCACAGCCTATCTTTTTTACGCCAGTATATGCCTCCACGGAGGCTTCTGTTAGGAGGGACTTGTGGGCAGGTCTTCACCACATTTCCCTCTCCATGGAAGATCCTTGGTTAGTTGGGGGAGACTTTAACGTTATTGCACAAGATGGTGAGCGCACTGGTCACAGCACTCGTGATCGGGGTTCTACTGATTTCTCTGATATGATGTTGGATTATGGGTTGGAGGATGCTGGTTTCTCTGGAAGTCAGTATACTTGGACTAATGGTCGGGTCATGAAGAGATTGGATAGAGTTTTGATTAACTCTACAGCTGCAGATTTTTGTCGACAGCTTACTGTGAGGCATTTGAATCGGACTTCATCTGATCATTCTCCTTTGCTTCTACAGTGGATATCTGATGATGATTTAGGACCTAAGCCTTTTCGATTTCTCAACGTGTGGACCAAGCACCACGATTTCTCAGCCTTCGTCTCTCAGAAGGGGTCACTCCCTACTCATCTTACGGGGATGGCTGCTCTTTGGGAGAAGTTTTACAGGCTGAAGCAGGGTTTGCGTTGGTGGAATCGATGGGTATTCGGTGATATTTTCCAACGGGTGAGGAATGCTGAGGAGAGGGTTGACATGGCAGATATAGATTTTGAAAGTGACCCTACACCAGAGCATCGTGATTTATTGCATCGTGCACAGGCTGATCTGAACAAAACCTTATCTATTGAGGAGGGGTTCTGGAAGCAGAAGGCCGGTTCACGCTGGGTGTGTGAGGGGGACCACAACACCCGTTACTTTCATGCGATAGTTCAGGGACGTCGGACCAGATCTCGTATCAGGAGTATCAGGACTCAAGCAGGAGAAGTCTTATCTTCTACTGTGGACATTCAGAGTTCGGCTATATCCTTTTTTCCAGGATTTATTATCTGCTCCTTCATAGCCCTTGGATCCCATCCGTCCAGACATCATACCCAGGCTGGTTACGGAGACAGATAATATGGCACTTAACCGTCTCCCTACGATTCATGAGGTACGGGAGGCGGTCTACAGTATCGATGCAGACAGTGTTGCAGGCCCAGATGGTTTCTCATCATTGTTCTTCCAGCATTGCTGGGATGTTATAAAGGAGGATGTCTATAGTGCGATCGTTGATTTCTTTGATGGTGGAGACTTGCCTCGTGGTTTCGCCGCTACCTCTATTGTTTTGCTCCCGAAGAGGGAGAATGCTTGTCGATGGACAAAAATTTCAGACCTATAGCCTTTGTACGGTGTTCAATAAGTTGATCACTAAGCTGTTGAACACCAGATTGATTTCACTACTTCCCCGTATTATATCTTTTCAACATAGTGGTTTTATCCATGGCCGCCTTATAGTGGATAATGTTTTACTGACTCAGGAACTCCTTTACACATTGGATGATAAAGTGCGAGGGGGAAATGCTATGTTGAAACTTGACATGGCTAAGGCATACGATCGCATGGATTGGGGATTCATTTATTCCGTACTGGAGGCGTTTGGGTTTGATCAGTTATGGATTGATAGGATCAAACGGTGAATTTCGGAGTGTCGGTTCTCAATCCTTCTGAATGGCCGTCCCTACGGTTTCTTTCCGTCTTCACAAGGGCTCAGACAGGGTGACCCCATCTCACCTTCCTTGTTTATTATTGCTGCGGACTATTTCTCTCGCCTTCTTACTCAGAGGTTTCAGGCCTATCCTAGTATGCGATATCGCCATGGGGGTAGTACTCTTGTCTCACATCTTTCATTTGCTGACGACATGATCATATTCGCCAATGGTCAGAAACAATCTATCAGGAGGGTCCTCAACTGTTTGGAACATTACGATGGGGTCTCTGGCCAGATGGTGAATAGGGACAAGAGTGGTCTTATTTTACCCAGACGGGCATCAGATATTCAGATCAGGAGACTTGTGTTCATGACTGGGTTTACTCATCAGCAGCAGCCTTTCACTTATTTGGGTTGAGGCAGATTCTACCGTGGCTATTCTCTGCATCACCAGGGGCGGAGGACCATGGACGATTCGGGGCATTCTCAAACAGATCAGAGACCTCATATCCTTCGACAGAGACATGATTTCCTATATATACAGAGAGGGCAACCAGGTTGCAGATTCTCTTGCTTCAAAGGGTTGGGATCACCGGCGTTATCAAGAGTTTGGATCACCAGACCTACCTCGACGAATTAGGGCATTGGTACAGATTGACAGACATGGATTGCCCAACTTTAGAGGTTTGTAATCTAGGTTTCATTTACTGCACTGAATTTATTGTACAAGGAAGTAGTACTTCCTTTTCATTGCATTACAATTTCTAGGTTTCATCTATTTTCACTGTAAGGGAAGTAGTACTTCCCCATCTATTGCTTTCCTTTCACATGTAACCACGGTATTCCCCCGCCACAAGTGAGGGAATATTAATAAAATTTTGGAGGTACCGCCTTCTTTCAACCCAAAAAAAAAAAACCCTAAACCTTAAAATCAAACGAACACCAATTTTTTTTTAATTTTTTGGTAATCTAAACAAATTCTATCCCCAATTGTATAAAAAACAATTATCCCCTTAATTGATAATTTTCATGAAAAACAAACTCAAACGGATTAGGTGAAAAATTATACGAATCAAACACAATTAATTACAATTTCCAGTAAAACAATTTCTAGTCAATTCAATTTCCTGGAATTCATTTTATTTTCATCTATTTTCCATATTTGCAATCAAACGGACCCTAAGTGATTTATCTTAGTTTCTTTTAGTTTAGTAGTTCCAACATGAGTAATTTCTAAAGTATGCCAAATATCATAAGCCGAATCATATGTACTAATACGATTAAACTCATTTCTACCCAATGCACAATAAAGTATATTTTTGGCTCTAGCATTTAAAGATAATTTTCTTTTATCCTCTTCATTATATTCCTATCTAGGTTTAGAAATTATTTGGTCCGATTTTCCAACAATTTTAATAATCTTAGTAAGCTTATGAGGACCAAATTCAATAACTTCTCAAATATTATAATCTATGGATTGAATAAATATCGTCATCATAGTTTTTCAATAGTTATAATTAGTACCTTCAAATAAAGGAGAGTGATTTGTAAAACACCCCTCAAGAATTTGAAAAACTTTGTATCAAAGTTTTCAACATATAATCTCTCTTAACAAATAATGCAAGTTAAGTATGAAGAGAGATTTACACTTAAATATAAGTGTAGGCAAATAAAATATTTATCAAGAATTGAAAATAGATGAGATTGAGAAGTTTTCTTGCAAAATAGAACTCTTGATGAAATAGATAAAACTAGTTTTTATCAATCAAGAAACTCTTTATAATAGATGAATAGAATGTAAGATCAAGAAAACTGGATGATTTTTCAATGAATGTGCTCTCTAAATTTCTCTTGTCAGTTGTTTAAAATTGAATGCGAAATAGTTGGATATTTATAGAGCAAAAGGACACAATCAGTCACTTTCGGTTGACCAATTTCTGTTGACCGAAAATGTTATAGCCATTGAGAAATCAAACCGTTGGACTTTCGGTTGACCAATTTTACATTTTCAATCGACCGAAAGTTGACTTTTTTTTATTAAATCTATTTCATATTACGAATGAAAATCATTTTTGTGCAAGTAATGGATTATGAAAATAATTTGAACTTTATGCACTTGCCAAAGATTGACGAGTTAATACCTTTACATATAAATGTATAATGTCTAATCGTCTTGACTTGTCGTTCTTTATACTTGTATCTTGATTTGCATCTTTTGCAAGTCTTTAAGTTCCAATTCGATCGTCGCATGCAAATCGCTATCGTCTCGAATGATTTAACTTGAATGCTTAACTTTCACTTCGTTCTTCATTTCGAGTCTGATTTATAATCTTGATAGCTTTGAAAGCTTAATCACTCAAATTCAAATGTTAGAAAATAAAATGGCTTATTTGCTATAATCAAGACATTAAGGTAATAATCAACTATAGGTCAACAACGACATCTAATCTATGCCGACCTAGTGAGGCATGGGTATGCATTTAGGTTAATTTGGAGTATAAGCTCCCATATAGAATTTGGATTGAGCACAATAATCTAGACTATTATTTTCGGTGCAGATATTTTGGACATTCTGAGGAGCATTGTTTAGTTGGATCATGCCTTATACCACCACCAGCTCTATTTGTTGACCCTACTACTAGGCCTACTGTAGATATGGCCAAGGATAAGGAAAGGAGAAATGAGTTCATTATAGAACATCCTAAGAGATGTGTTTTAGTTCAGAGGGACCAGAGGAGACAACATGCTGCTAACACATCTGGAGTCCAGATTCGGTCTTCTGTGTCCACTGTTGTCACATCAGCTTTACTTTCTGCTTTAGCTAGCGCACATGTTTAGACCTAATAAGTTGCTCCTTCAATGGTTCATTCCATTGTTATAGCTTTGCCAGTTATCAGCATAGTAGTTCATTAGGTTGACCTAGTACTGCCGCTTACTTCCACTCGGTTGCTTCTATTTTGGCTCCATCTCAGACTGCCAATCTTCCTATATTTCAGGTTATCAGTCCACCTATTACTCCATTTTATGATTCGATGTTGGATGAGATCATGTAGAGGCCACATAATTGATTATTCAAATGACACAATTACGAAGACTACTTACATTTTAGGCCAGACACCAACAGGGTTCAGGCACCTATTTTTACAACTTCTCATCCCATTTCTCATTAGAATGTAGAGGCATCTATTCCTTCTATCCAGTCAATACAGTCAGACATAGGTTCATCCAAGGTTGAGGTTTACTAGCAGGGCTTGTTCTGCAGATTTTCTTTAGATGACACATCCTATCTTTTTTACGCATGTTTATGCCTCCACAGAGGCTTCTGTTATGATAGACTTGTGGGCGAGACTTCAGTACATTTCTCTCTCCAGTAAGGATCATTGGCTAGTTGAAGAGATTTTAACGTTATTGCACATGATGGTGAGTGCACTGGTCACAACACTAGTGATCGGGGTTCTACTGATTTCTCTAATATGATGTTGGATTGTGAGTTAGATGATGCTGGTTTATTTAGGAGTCTACTTTGACCAATGGTCGTGTCATGAAGAGATTGGATAGAGTTTTGATGCTATGCTAGCATCCTTGTTTCCATGTAGACAATGCATATCTGTGAGGATACGTGATTTCTTTCATGCCACGGGGACTTTGGACGATTACTATCTCTTATGGCAGAGTGGATAGGGCTTATTCCTTTACGTGCAATGTCTCGGATTGCATTGTTTGACACCCCTCTCGTCCTCGTACTCGACTAAAGTTGGACAGAATGGGTTCTGAGTAGGATCTAGGCTGGATGGGGACAGGTGACCTGTTATGGAGCTTTTTTTTTTTTTTTAATGCGCTCATGGGACAATTCCCCCGCCCTGTTCTCTTCCCGTTCACTCAATTACCCTGTGGCTAGTCCCATGTGCGTCTCACTAGTTTGGAAAAAAAAAAAAAGGACAGCAGGGTTACAATTTGCGGCATTGTATGGAATTAGACAGTACATTTGAATACTTACCAGTTGATAGCCGATTTCTAAAATCGACGGAATAAAAGGGAAGAAATCTTTCGAAGAAGAGGCGGTGCGTTGCCTTCAATGTCATCGACAGTGAGGACATGGAGAATGGCGTTTTTAACTCTGAGGGACGAGACCTTGGCGTCGCCGCCTCACCCCACCGTCGTACACCTCCTCAACCATCTCATTTTTTCCCAATTCGATTCTCTCATCGCTGCAGCCCCCGATCTTCCTCCTCACGAGGTATCTATCAAAAATTATACTTTCCCATGTGAATTTCGATTTGATTCTTCTGACGCTCTCGCTCCAATTTGTTTAATTTTCCTTTTAGGTCACGTCTGACGTGATGTTCCTGTTGGAGTTGGCTCGAAACATTTCTCACACTGAAGAACTCGAGGATGTCATTCCGTCCTTCGTTCAACTGTCCCACTTGGTAAGTGTTTTCTTGGCTTTGGATTGCAAATTCACATTCAGTTCCATTGCTCAAGTAGTTGAGGTTGCAATGTTCACTTGAAGTTGGGAGAATAAAAGAGAACATTGCAGATCCAAGAATAATTCCAAATAGAAGCAACATATAAGCTAGTGGAGAACGAATGCACCAAATGATGAGATATTGGCTTGTTGGGACTACAAAAAAGGATAAGAATATGAATTAGCAGGCAGTAGCTGGTAGAAATCATTTTAAGCAATGATAGAACAGTCAATAAGATGATAATTTCAAGTGGGTTCAAGCAAGCTTATATTTTTGATTGATATAACTTAGAAATAAGTTAGTTGGTTTCCAAAATAAATAACCTTTCTTTTCTTTTTCTTTTTTTTTTTTAAACTTAAAAGCAATAAAAAAAGTAGTCCAAACATAAACGGAAATAAAAAAGTTACTTATTAAAAGAAACATTTACATTTTTTTTAAGCTTAGACGAAAATGCTATTATGTGCAATTCTAGAGGAAATCACAGGAGCATTAAGTGCATTAACTTAATATATATTAATTAGGCATTCCTTATATTTTTCAATATGTATAATTACAATTGACTTTTTTTTTTTGGTTTCCGTGTCCCTTTGCTCGCCATTGTGGGATTAAGTGAGATGTGCATACATCATCCTAAACATGATTACCTGCGTTAAATACCTGATGCGAATGTATGATCCACAGTTTTCCTTGATTTTCCGACTGTATATTGAGTTTGGAATATTTTTTGAACTTTGCTCATTTCCATAATGTTTTAGATATCAATGATAAGTTTTGACTTTAAACATTGTAACATGTTTTCAAAGTTAAAACACGTTACTGTATGATAAGGTATATGATTATTTTTTGATGATTACGAAATGCTGATGTCCCTAGAATAAATTGCATTTATGTAATCCTTCTCTTGTGAAAATTTCACTAGTACAGTTGCAATTATTTTGTTGTAGTGTGAGTAATATTACATTTTCATATCTGTTGCAGATCCACAGTGTCAGCATCCATGCTTCTTTACAAATGAATTCAACATCCTGGGCCCTTGTGCTTGATTCTTTCAAAAGGATTGTGGAAATTTTCCTTGACAAAGCCCGAACAAACAACATTTTGGTTGGGAATGTTACATTTATTAAAGCCACAAAAATATGCTTAGAAAGCATACGGTGCGAAAATCTACCCTTATTTTTATTTAGATTTATATTTTATGAGAACACGCTTACAGTTTCATCTCAATCCTGGTGTAAGTCCTCAAAATGTCACTTGTTTCTTAGCTACACTTACTCAAGTTCTTCCCAGATTTATTTTCTTCTTAATCATTTTGATTTCACGAGAATTTTTATGAAAGCCTTTCATTTGCTTCTCTTCAATGGAATTTTGATTTTCCTTTTTGGCTGGGGTTTTGGAACCACCAATTATTCCAATCATACTGTAGTAATCTGTTATTTGTGATTTCTGTCTAATGAACATGGTGATCTATTGTATCCAGGTGCCTTTTTAATTTATACCAGGCAATAGCTCTATTATCGGATAGTGAGCAACTATTGAACTTTCTTCTTCAAGTGGTCACATTCTTTCACGGAGAGTCAATATACTCACCTTGTTTAAGTGACAACCACAAAGCATTTGGATACAACAATGTGTTGGAAGTCCAAACAATTGCGTTTACTATGATTGGTGAAGTGTACTCAAGAGTCAGTTCTTCCTTACCATTTCAGATTTGGCAGTCATCGATTGAGGTATGTATACTAGATTACATATTTGGTGATGCCTACTTAAAATGGCTACTTAAGGTTTTACCTTTCCTTAGGTTCTCAGCAAAGTTATGGATGTCTTGGCATCTAAAACCCTCCTTGTAGAAGATACTGTCATGGCCATGTAAAAGCCTCTTTCCTCTTCTTCAAATTAAATTTTCGATGACATATTGGATCATGAACGTGTTGATTAAAGAATTGATGGCACCACAATTCCGTGCAGGTTATATATTGAGCTTCTGCACTGCCTGCACTTGCTTCTAGCGGATCCTAGAGGTTCTCTGTCAGGCCATGTAAGAAAATGCCTCTTAGATAATGAACAAATAATCTCATATGAGCAGGTTTCTATGATCATGCACTCTTAGAAAGTATGATTTGCTATACATTTTATCATTTTGATTCATTGCGGTATGCAGGTGGCTGGTTATGTTGCAGCGTTGAGGATATTTTTTCATTATGGCCTTACTAACAAGTCCCATCTTGGTTCAACAAGCAAAAACCTGAATTTCTCAGAGTCAAGTATATCGAAAAGTGGCCGTTATAGGCCTCCACACTTGAGGAAAAAAATTATGGAAAATTTACAGCTTAAAGATGAGGAATCTCTGTTTTCTTCTGACCACGAGTCGGGCTTATCTTCAGATTCAGATTGCAGTGATAATGATGGATCAGCAACAGATGCTTGCAGTCACCGTTTTGCTAAGGCTAGACTGGGTGCGATTGTTTGTATTCAGGTTTGTCAGCTTCTTATTCCTCAATCTCAACTTCTTTCCTGGTTCATGAAGTTATCGAAATGCTTTGATATCCTGTATGACCAGCCTTGAGGTGTATTTTAACGTTTCTTAGATACATAGTCAGCGTCTGTTAACATTTCTTTCCTTTTTCTAAAATTAGAAGCTTGGAAATTAATAGAATACTGCAAGCTGTGCGAGTGTACATGCATGGATGGCCGATAGTGACACTAATGTGTTATGTAATTCATTGACTGTGTATAAGAGGTTAAATGTATAGATATTATAAATGCATAGAACTAAGTTATACACAAATTTTAGTTATAAAATTAAACTGTTCTGTTTCCACATTTGCCACCTAAGTAAGTGGAATTTTGCAGCTATTCATGGTATTGCTATCACAAAAGCGCTTACATGTTTACCAGTTTGTCATTTTGATCATGAAGAATATGCACTCAGGGTTATGACTGCAATAAGAGCATTGAAAGTCTAGTTAATTTATGGATATTGGAGGGTTTCATTGAGGGTCAGCTTCGAGGGTTTTATATTGGATTTTAATGTCTGTCACTTAATTGTTAATGTCATTGGATGAACTAGTTTCTTATCATTAGGACATTTAAGTGCACAGTTAAAAATGAAGCTGTTTTTCTGTGGACACCACCAGAGATTTTTGTTTTCTGTAGATACTCATAAATATATATATTTTCAAAGGAATTGCTGTTTCTGTTGGCAAATCTAAAATGTCATTAACTCTCGAATTTTGATGGAAGGATCTTTGCCGAGCTGATCCAAAATTGTTCACTGCTCAGTGGACAATGCTTTTGCCGTCCAGTGATGTGCTATCGCATAGGTGAATTATTTTTCTCCTTTTTTTTTTTTTTTTTTTTTTGATATGTATGGTGTTACAGTAATTTGATTGTGTGACATTTATGCTAGGTTTCAGGTGTCTCGTTTCGTATTCTACCTTCTTCACATTAAACTCATTGTTTCTTATTTGTAGGAAGTATGAAACTACACTGATGAGTTGCTTGCTATTTGATCCTTCTTTAAAGGTTTCTTTCTATTAGTTGCAATTATAATTTTCTTAATTATCTTTCTTAAAACTCTATATAATGACAAGTATATAACAGGTTCTTTGTTATCCAGGCCATGAAGTATTGAATGTGTTATTGTTAAGAGTTCAAATTCGATGGTACTTCTACTAAGATGTTTACTATGTTACCTAGGTGCGGATTGCGGCGGCCTCTACTATTATGGCAATGTTGGATGGACCTGCATCTGTTTTTCTTCAGGTAGCAGAGTTCAGGGAATCCTCAAAATGTGGGTCTTTTACAGCACTTTCTAGCTCTCTCGGTCATATATTAATGCAGCTACATTCAGGTATCGCAAAGAAATTTTTCCATATCTTGTATTTTGGACCTTTGGTAAAATTTTAGCTTCACCTATAAGTATAAATTGTCAAAGTTACATTTTTTAGGTACTTTGTATTTAATCAAACATGAAATGCATGGTAGACTGCTGGCGCTGTCATTCAGAATTCTGACGCTTTTGATATCATCCACACCGTAAGTTATTTCAACTGCATATTGCAATTAAATGATCTCTTGGCGTTGTTAGACTCAATCAACAACTCTGGTCGTTTCAGATGTGTTGATGCACCTAATATAATAGAACTCATCAAAGATGGGCTCAGCCAGGTGTTTGTGATAATAGGAGTATCCCCTCAGATCTTACCTCCTAGTTTTGTAGTTTTTTTGGGTATTAGTGACCATTAAGTTCTTGAAATAGTCTCCTTGAGTAGGAAATGAAAGGGAGTCCGAGGCTTATGATCTGAGTGGTTCTTTCTCTGTCCATATTCATTTTGTGGTTCGACATTATGAGGATTTTGAACCATTATAGTCTACTACTCAACCTTTTTTCCCTGTGATAGTTCGCATTTCCCTGTGATAATTCGTGTTTTTTTCTTAGAAAATTTTACATACTAAATTTTTCCAAAGTTATATAGTTGGAAAAAAATCAGAACTACATTATGGGCTAGGCTATATGTTTGCAGAATAGTGCATAATTTTGTTGTTGTATAGATATTCACGGATGTCTGTGGAGCTACTGTCAACAGTTATCTCTTCAGTTCAAGCAAGAATTGATGAGGGCTTCCCCTTGCGAAGTGATCGTAATAGCTTGCTGGTTAGTGTTGATAAATTGTGCGCGATTTAATCAAACTCGCCATTACGTGCTTCTGTTTGATGGGCAGTATCATCTCCTTGTCTTGTTATTATTATTATTTTTTTCTTTTTCATATTTTTCTGCTTTCTCCTTTTTAGCCTGTTGTGCTGGAGGATGGCTAGCCAAAGTTCTTTTCAGTTAGGGGGTTATGAATGTTAGGAAGTCCTGACTATTTTCCAAATTTGCGATGGAAGCTTTGAAGCTCCAATTTTCTTTTGACATTGTTCGCATGGAGCTGTTCGAATAATGCAATTTTGTGGGCACTGAACCTTTATATTCTACTGTGCTTGAAGTTCTTAAAGCCCAATTTTCTCCTAGACTCTATCCCTCTATACTACGTAATTGAACCTAGGCAGGAACCCCATCATTTTTTCAATCACATAACCCTTCAGTAATGGTCAAACCTGATTTTATCTTATATAACACGGGAAAAACTCATGGATCATGTGTCTGCATATCCTCTCTCTCAGAGCTTTCCCTCTGTATGCTTGTGTGCATCACATAAAATCAGTAACTAGTTTAACTCAATTATCTTTTGAACAGTCGATAAGAAATGTTTTCGTAAGATTTGTGTACATCTGTGGATAAACATCAACATACTCCCCGGACTAGAGTCCCTTTTGATCCATTTGAAAGCTTTGATTTTTTTACTCTCTTTTAATATGCTCTTTTTTATTATCTGTGCAATGGTATTTTATTCCAACAAGAGAAGGATACAGTTGAAATCTAAGTACATTTCTTCTTGCCGTTGTCAGGCAGCTGCAATTAATTGCTTGACAGTAGCTCTCTCTGTTTCACCATCCTCTGTACATGTCAACAACTTACTTCTAGTGGAAGCTTCAACAGGTTAGTCTTGTGTGTTTTAATATACCATGCCACTTGTGTTGGGTGATAGGGTGGGAAAGTGCACGTTCTCCTTCTTTGGGATTGTGCTTCTTGTAAGGTTAAGAGGTTTGGTGTGACTAAGATGGAGAATACTGGCCATGTGCTTTATTGGCAATTTTAGTGCTTTTGGATGCAAAGGAAAGCAAAAAACTCTTGAGCAACAATCTTTACTCTTTAGAATTCTTGGCATATTTTTTGTCAAGGCCTTCCTGTCTATGAAACAACTTCTGTTCATCTATGGAGATGGAATTACCTTTTTCATGGAGATTAACTTCCTCTCTCTTGATTATATTTCTCTTTCTGATTTCATGAATATTATACTCAGTGATCTAGAGTTTGACAGATTTATACGTACGTAATATGGTTTTCCAGGATTTCTTGATGGTCAACGGAAATTTGGAGTTTTATACGCCTTATTTCATTATTCCAAACAGTTAACAAGTCCTTCAGTAAGCTTAGAAGCACTCCAGGTATCAGTTATGCTTCTGGAAAATAAAATTTTACTTCTTTAGGTTGAATGTTACTTGCTGTATGTGGTCTATTTTTCGTGTATGGTATGTTGTGAGGTTGTCAGAATCGTAATTTTGGATCAGATCGGTGAAGTCTTGTAGTTCAGGTCAATGGATTGGATTGAGGATCATAAGATTCTTGTAAATATTAAAACATAGATAAGCATTGTAAATAAATTGAAGGTATTCCTCTTATTTCATCAATAGAAAACGTGTATATATACAAAGAACTAATACTATACTAGGAAAAGGATTAGGGCTAAATCTAGTTTCTATTTACTTTTACTATTTTAGGAAATAGTTTCCAACACTCCCCCTCAAGTGGGAGCATAGATGTTTATCATGCCCAACTTGTTACAAAGATAATTTACTCGAACCCCATTTAGAGCATTTGTGAAGATATCTCCTAATTGTTCTCCTGTTTTCACATACCCGGTAGAAACCAAACCTTGTTGAATCTTCTCACGAACGAAATGACAATTAATCTCAATGTGTTTCGTTCGTTCATGAAGGATTGGATTAGATGCAATGTGAAGTGCAGCTTAGTTATTACACCATAACTTAGCTGGTACTGAGGTCTTGAGGCCCACTTCGGTGAGGAGCTGATGTATCCACATTATCTTACACGCGGATTTAGCTATAGCCCTATATTCTGATTCTGCACTCGAACGTGAAACTACACTTTGCTTCTTGCTTTTCCATGAAACCAAATTTCCTCCAACAAATACACAGTAGCCAGATGTAGATCTCCGATCTTCCTTGGATCCTGTCCAATCAGCATCTGAAAAACATTCAATCCTGGTATGACCATGATTGCCATACAAAATTCCTTTCCCAGGTGCTCCTTTTAAGTAGCATAAAATTTGTTCTACAGCTCTCCAATGATCGACAGTTGGGGAAGACATATATTGACTTACCACACTAACTGAATAGACAATATCTGGACGAGTTACAGTAAGATAGTTCAACTTCCCAACCAATTTTCTATATCGTTCAGGATCTTCAAACAATTCACCATCTTTTGTAAGCTGCAAGTTTGGAACCATCGGAGTACTATATGGTTTAGCTCCCAATTTTCCAGTTTCAGTCAACGAGTCAAGTGCATACTTTCTTTGAGATAAGAGGATCCCTTTCTTACTTCTCATCATCTTAACCCCCAAGAAGTACTTTAGTGTTCCTAAATCTTTTGTGTAAAACTGACTGTGGAGAAACGATTTGAGAGATGAGATACCACCAGAATCACTCCCAGTAATAACAATATCATCGATATAGACAACTAATAGGATGATACCAGCTGCAGACTGCTTGTGGAAAACAGAGTGATCAAACTTACTCTTCTTCGTGCCAAACTTTTCAATAGCTTGACTAAACTTTCCAAACCAGGCCCGGAGGCTTTGTTTCAAGTCATACAAAGATTTATGAAGATGACACAATTTTCCATACTCCCCCTGAGCAACAAAACCAGGTGGTTGCTCCATATATACTTCTTCCTGAAGATCACCATGAAGGAATGCATTCTTAATGTCTAACTGATGCAAAGGCCAATAATACGTGGCTGCTATAGAAATAAATAACTGGACTGACGTGAGTTTAGCAACGGGAGAGAAGGTGTCAGAGTAATCCGCCCCATATATTTGAGCATATCCCTTAGCAACAAGTCGAGCTTTTAATCTAGCAACAGTGCCATCCGGATTGACTTTCACTGCAAACACCCATTTACATCCAATAGCCTTTTTACCTGCAGGTAAGTGTATCAAGGTCCAAGTACCATTGTTGTCTAAAGCATTCATCTCCTCAATCATAGCATTACGCCATCCAGGATGAGATAGAGCATCATGAACAGTCTTAGGAATAGTGACAGAATCAAGAGATGCAACAACAGAACAAGATGATGGTGATAAATTGTTATATGACACAAAAGAAGATACTGGATAGGTACATTGACGTTTACCTTTGCGAAGTGCAATAGGAAGATCATCACTCGAACTAAGACTTGGATCTGATGACGAAGGAACCGGTGCAGGACATGAAGCCGAAGTTGGAGGAACAGGAGTCGGGTCATAAGTAGTAGGTTGTTGGCGACGAGAGTAAACCTGTGTTATAGGAGGCTTAAAAGCAGCAGAAGAAGGAAGATCAGTCCTAGGAGATGTACAAGTGTAGATTAATAGATCATCATCTTCCCACATACTAATAGAACTTGAGGATGAAGCAAATGGTGTTTGTTCTAGAAATGTGACATCAGCAGATACAAGGTACCTGTTAAGATTGGGACAGTAACATCGATATCCTTTTTGTACACGAGAATAACCAAGAAATATACATTTTAGAGATTTGGGATCAAGTTTTGTAACATGAGGTCGAACATCCCGAACAAAACAAGTACAACCAAATGTCCTAAGTTCAATAGGAAATAATGACTTGTGAGGAAAAAGGACATGAAAGGGAGTCTCACCAGATAGGACGGAGGAAGGCATACGGTTAATTAAAAAACAAGTAGTAGAAACGGCATCAGCCCAAAAATGTTTAGAGACCTGCATTTGAAATAACAAAGCTCAAACAGTTTCAAGTAGATGTCTATTTTTCCTTTCAGCGACACCATTCTGAGATGGTGTATCGACACAAGAAGTTTGATGGATAATTCCATGTTGAACCATATAATTATGGAAGTGTTATGACAAATATTCCTTAGCGTTATCACTTCTCAAAGTTTGTACATGAATATTAAATTGAGTTTTGATTTCAGCACAAAAAGCTGTAAAATGATAAAACAGTTCTGAACGATTTTTCATTAAAAATAACCATGTCATTCGAGAGTAATCGTCAACAAAGGTAACAAAATATTTAAACCCAGATTTGGAAACAACTGGACACGGACCCCAAACATCGGAGTGAACTAACTCAAAAGGAGCACTAGCACTTTTATTGACTCTGGGACTAGAACTCAAACGATGATGTTTGGCAAACTGACAAGACTCACAATCTACTGAAGATAGACGAGAAAATTGAGGATAAAGTTTCTTTAACACAGGTAACGACGGATGGCCGAGCCGACAATGTGCTTCGAAAGGGGTTACAACTCCAGAGCATGCAACAGACTTTGGTGTTTGTGTATCAAGAATGTAGAGGCTTCCAGACTCATGTCCTTTACCAATAATCTTCTTCGTCATAAAATCCTGAAACAGACAAAAGTTAGGATAAAATGAGACAACAATTAAGAGAACGAGTGAGCTTACTGACAGAGACTAAATTAAAAGACAAGTTAGGTAAACTTAAAACAGATTGTAAAGGAATTGAGGGTGTTGGAATAATTGTGCTGGACCCCAGAACATGAGATGTAGACCCATCAACTAATGTTACTGTAGTGCTAGAAGCACGTGATTGAAAAGAAGAGAACATACTAGAATTACCTGTCATGTGATTTGTGGCACCAGAATCAATGACCCACTTGGAAGATGAAGAAACAAGACGTGTTCATTTTACCTGAATTAGCAATGGCAGTGATAGGAGTAGATGAGGACTTTAGAGATTCCTGATATTGTGAGAACTTGGCATACTCATCTGCAGATACTAGAATAGGCTCAGGAGTATCATTAGTAGAAGCAACATGGGCTGACTGGGTCGACTGATTCTTGCGTTGCAGCTTTCTGCAATCTCTCTTCACATGTCCTGGCTTATGACAATAGTAACATACAATACCTCCCGAATCCTGTCCTTGAATATTCGGATTTCGATCGTAGTTACTGGAGTTTTCCCCTTTATTGCCACTTCTAAATGGCTGTCTCCCCAATTCAGAAGTGCGACTGATAAGAGCACTATTAAGCTGAGTAGAGGCTGAATATTCTGTGCGGAGTACCCTACTAAAAGCTTCCTCTAGAGAGGATATCTCAGGGCTAGAAAGAATTTGAGAATTAGCAGTTTCAAACTCAGAAGGAAGGCCAGCCAAGAAGCTCATAACCGCCATTTTTTCTCTTTGAGCTTGTTGAACTTTGACATCAGTACTGAATGGAAGTAGCATATTAAGTTCCTCATGAGTCTTCTTAAAGTCCATAAAGTAGTCGGTAAGAGACCTATCACCTTTTTCTGCACGGTAAAAAGCTTGACACACCTCATAAGTGTGCTTGATATTTCCCTTACCAGAGTACACAAATTTCAAATAATCCATCAATTCTTTTACAAATTCACAGTGATTTATCAGACCAACCACTTCACTATCAATAGAATTGCGTATTTGCAAAAACAGAGGAGCATCCTCTCTTAGCCATGAGGCTTTCGAACCATCACTTGGTGGTTCATCAGTTAAGTGATTATCCATAGCAATACTCCGCAAATACAATCTAACAGTTTTACTCCAATCTAAATAATTAGATCTATTAAGTTTATGTTCTGTGATTTTTGACATCATAGGAATCACATCAGATATAGAAATAGAAGTCTTGTCCTCCATTTATCAAGTATCAAGCAAAAAACAAAGCAAAAATCACAACAGAATCGAAATACGTGAAGGATCCGAACCTGAGTGAATTAGCACCCTGAAGTTGAACTGAAAATAAGCAAACCTCAGAAAAGTCAACTGAAGAATACAGTCAACCACAAAACCCAAATGACTGGCTGACTGAGAACACAAACTGGAGCTGCCTCCTGTGACTGGCCAAAACACAAGTTGGGCAACCCAACAACCCAGCAACAAATAACACCCCAAAATGGATCAAAACTCAAACCGCCTTCCTGAGACTTGCACACTAAAAGATGAAATAAGAAAAATTGGACTCAAACGGCAGTGGCGACTGAACCCGGTGCAGGCAGCGTGGCTGAAGTCATCGGAAAAGGGAAGATCCAGCGCTGGAAAAGAGAGAACTCGATGGTGCCGTAGCTGGAACCCTAGCTCAGTGGGTGCGACGACGGCTAGGGGTTCGTGAACAGGAACCGGACCGGCTAGAGGCTTGCGAACGGCTTGCGAGCAGGAACCCTAGCTGCACAAGCAGCTTGCCGGAGATGGGAAGAGGCCTTGAATCTCTGATACCATGTAAATAAATTGAAGGTATTCCTCTTATTTCATCAATAGAAAACATGTGTATATATACAAAGAACTAATACTATACTAGGAAATGGATTAGGGCTAAATCTAGTTTCTATTTACTTTTACTATTTTAGGAAATAGTTTCCAACAAGCATTAAATATTCTTAATAACAATTTAAAATATAACTATAGAACCAAAGTTGCTACTACTTTACAAAGGTCCATAATTGGTTTTTGAAATGCCAAGAAAGCCAAATAAAATTAGACTGACATGAACACTTCATTTAATGCTGAACCAATAGCCGAAATCAAATTATACTTCCTTTTTAGTTTATTAACAAGATTAAAATTTTAAGCCCTTGTTTGGGCTCCACTATTTCAAAAATGCATTTTTCACTCTCTTATTTTCAATTACACATTTTCCAATAAAATAATATTACGCGTAAACCCAAAAAATATTCTTATTTTTTAACTACACATCCTCCCAAAAAAAAAATCACTATGAAGGAATTATATTGTCAATTTCTCATGTTTAAGAAGCAAAATGCGAATGAGCTATCTTATAAGTGATAAAAAAACAAGAAAGAGAAAGAGCTCAAAAATGTCACAAATGAAGGAATTATATTGTCAATTTCTCATGTTTATAAGATTAGGGATTCTAATTTTTGCTGTTTATTTTTTGTTAGTTTTCATTTGGGTTTTACTTCAAATTGAAACTCAACCAAAGTTCCCAACCACCCAACCTACTTAATTTATAAAAAATGATGCTGAAAGTTCACAGGGATAACAATATAGAGGATCATTAGAATCATTAGGATCGTAGAATCCAACAGGATTGTAAGATTCTACAGTTTTAAGATCCTACGCTAGGACCGGATCATTTTGTTGATTTGGGATCATAGAATAGCATGATCATAATGTCCTGATCAAGAGTTTAACAGCCATGGTTGTGAACATTAGTATGTGGTAATCATTGCTGGCCCGCTTTTTGACAGCCTGAGAAATGTTTGCCTGCACGATATAATGATGTGGCAGTAGTGGTTCGTAAGACAATTATGTGGTTCTTTCTCTGGTGTAGATTGAAGTGTGAAGTGGCAGTGTGCAATTTTCTCTTGTGAGGCTTCCTAGCATGAACGTTTATTATTTGATTATTGGTTCTTTCCTGGTCATGTTCTTGATTGCTGTATACATGTAGATGTTTATCAAGGCACAGTAACAAATTGAAAAGCCTGCCCAACTTTCCGGAATGCAAATTTAACAGCTGAGAGAAAATACAAACATGATATTCAGATTAGTTGTCACAGGGTGCCTTCTGTGAAGCTCAATGATGGGTATTGTGTGGCAAGCAGCCTTCTTTGCTGGGTTACTTTTGTCACAGTCACCATTGCATCATAATCATGTTTAATGTCATTATATGAACTATGCAATCAAAGAAATGTTTCTCATGGCACAGTCAAAGCCAGAATGTATTCACTTCATTGTGATTAAATATATGCAGAAAGCTTGGTATAAATGTAGAGCTGGGGGTCAACTTCAGAGACCTTCTAGAAATTTTTCTAATGCTTACTACCTCCTGTAAAAATAAGAAAACCTGAGTGTTACAGTAGACAAAAAGGATGAGGAAACAGAATATTTCGTTACAACTACTGATAAAAAACTGAAACAACAGAACTATACCACCAGACTCCTTGGATGTATAAAAGTTGTTTGTAACTCAGGGTTTACTATTGGAAGTTGATGTTGACAGCTGCTAGGCTTGGCCTTCTGTTCAAGTGCTACATTGGGAGATGCCTTGACATTCATCCCACCTATGTTTGTGATGCCCTCGATGCCTTCGTCTGCAATTCTGGGTGCATTGTCTGGTTGCTTGATGTATTATCCTGATCTACAAATTAAGGTTTCAGCATGCTCCCAACGAGAATCAGACAAAGCAGAAAACCTAAGTGACACCAGCAAGCATAAAAAGGATGACGAAACATAGTTTCCCATTCCAATTAGAAAATTAAGGGAAAAAACCTTACCACTAAACCCTTGAGATATGTAATCGTCCACAAAGCTAGGGGTCTAGTTATGGAGGTTTATGTTAGTCAGTGGATGGGGGTTGCCTTCGGATACGAGGGGAAAAGGGGCAACCGGCAATGCAGCCCTTGACACTAATGCTTACCTGGTTGAGTTGCTATTATTTTCACACTATCTTGTATTAAAAAGAATATTTGATGGTAGGTCTTGTTACGGTCTAAATCGAAATCTAAGATAATGTATCCGAAGCATTTCTACAAGCAATGCTCCTTGACAAAAAATCTTACATATGCAAATTATTTCTACTGGATTGAGGACTACTAACAAATCTAGTAAACATTTTTCAAATAATCAATCATCAGATTTTGATCATCTGGCTCATAATTTTATGCAGGTCTATAAACAATTTGAAGACAGTCTTCTTATAATATATCTTGCTAATTTGTTTGAATTTAACAATCTGATTTGAACAGTTGTGCCTCCAAACAATTTACTGGTTTCTTGCAAGATTTATTTGTCTGATAATAGAGATGAACTTGAGGGGAGATAATTTTTACACTGTCACTATTCACATACTACAGATGATGCTGCAATTCTCGTATATTTCAAGCTTCAAATCTTAGCTTTCATTTATGCCTTCCAAATTATGTTTCACTTGGATACAATTATAATAGCGATTGAGATTGGCGTCTCTGTAATATTATCAATATGTCATTGATATTTATGTTTTTCGTGTGCACATGCCAACATCCTATTAGATCCTTGATAACTTGCTTTTTAAAATTAATTATTCTTCTTACTCAGTGTTCTATATCCTTTTTTTCTTTTTTCTTTTTTCATTTGCTGCTTCTCCTTTAGTAAATTCAGCTTGTTAACTGAGTTTTTGGAGCAGGAAAACCCTTATGCTTCTTTACGTTTTACATTAATCAATCTGTGTCACTCTACAATGTAGACGCTCTTTTGAATATTTATAGAGATGTTTCTTGCTCATGTTGCAGGCTCTTAAAGCTATGGCACACAACTATCCTAATACAATTGTTTTATGTTGGGGGCAAGTTTCATCTACTATTTATAGGGTTTTGAAATTCTCCCCTGATGATCCAGCAAGATCATGGGGGGGTAATGTTGAACACACTATTGGAGCAATCAGGGAGAGAGTCATGGCAGCTGGGATAAAGGTGGACACTACTTCTTTTACATGGCGTTTTTTTGTAGTCATCTATTAACTTCTACCAGTGTAATAAAAATGTTCTTTCTTAGTATTACTTGGTTTTGAATTCTTCCTCATTATTTTCTACCTCTGTTGTGATGAGAAGCTAGAGACTGTGATATATAGTGGGTTTATGTTAGTTAATCAATAGAGGTGATTGTAAGTGATTTGTTTTTTAGGATGGAAGAGCAATGATTTGGAGAAAATGAAGAGGTTAACTCTCCATTTCTCTATTTTATCATGCCCACATTAGCATTGTGCATTTCCTAGGGAGATTTGCTCTGGTTTTTCCCCCAACTTTGGAGATGTGTTTTTCCTGTTTTTTGTGACTGAATCATTGAACTTTTTGGAGGTGCCAAGGAAGCCAATGTTTTATGGAGGATCATGATAACTCTCACGATGTAAAAATGGCGTGAGAGGAACACTAGAATTTCTTAGATTCTCTTAATGCTGATTTGTTATGGGTTCAAGTAGTATTTCTTTCTTCACTTTGGGTGAGGATTGCGGGCTGTTTCGCTGGTCTAGCTATACCAAATATTCAACTTGAATGGAACACTGTTTTTTTACTTTATTTCCCTGACTTTCTACGTTCTGTACACAGGGATTTTCGTTCTTCATTTGTCCTCCTATCTTTTATCAAACTCTGCTTGTATTGAAAAGTTTGCATACTATGCACATGACATATTGGTAATATGTTTGGCAACATTTTGTCACACACTTCTTTGAGGCTGGAGCTGTTGTTTCCTCATTTTGGAAGTGAGTAAGCTTTTCTGTTGATTAGATTACTGATTTCTATGGTGCACAAAAAGACCAAAATAATTTAGATTTGATCAAAATATTTGTAGAGCAGTGTGCTTTTTCAAGTGTACTGCTGAGGTGGCAGTTGGAATTGTTTGGTGTACATATAGATAGTGAAGAAGAAACACTGCAGTTCTATGATTACACAAGTAACTGGGTGGTAGGTGCAATGGTTTTTTTTTTTTTTCTGAAGAGTACTTTCATAATGAAAGAGTTCTACTAAGAGGTCTATCATCTTCTTCTCCTATACACGTTTATCCAAACTTCAAATGCAAAAAACTCTGGGTTATTATGGTGTTCTCATATTGCTGATTATTGTTCTTTTTAATGAAATAGTGTGCTTTATATTTTAGATTGTCGAACACAGTTTTTTGGTGCATTTGGAGGCTCAGTTCAAAATTAGCACAATGATAGGAAATGTTTTCACAAGCTTCTGACACATATGCATTGAGGGATGCCTTGTACGAGGTGTTCATTAGGAGCCTCAAAGCTTATGCTTTGAGTGCCTTTTGTCAATGCTTATGCCTCCCCATGCTTCAAGTTATAAGCATCTGGACGGTTAAGGCACGAGCATCTTAGATTAGCATTTTCTGGGCTGATATTTATACCTCAACTTTTTGGATTGATTTTTCTTCATTCCTGTATTATGGTTTCTTTCTGACGGTTTTTTTTACCTTTTATATCCATTTAAACATAATCCTTTTATAGTTGGTCAATAGTTTCATTTGTTTTATAAATTTAGTTTTAGTTGTTATTTGTAGCCTTATTATGTTATAATTACTTTTGCTATTTATCCATTCATTTTGAATTAAACTAATTTTTTAATAAGGGTTATATGTATTTTCAACATGGTTTTATCGTAAGTTTTATTCTTGGAAATTTTTACTTTATTTTGTTTGTTTTTACCGAGGACTATCCTTCAAAGCGCCTCAAGGTTTATACTTTGCCTCACGGAGACGAAACACCTCGTTTCCCGATTTAGCATTTTAAATATGAATAATAGTCAATGTCTAAAAAGGAAAAATCGGTTACTAAGTAAGTGAAAGTCATAAAGCAAAAAATTGTTGATTTTTTTTAAAGCAAAATAAGCTCAAAATAGATCAAAAACAATTTTCAAATTTATAATAGACCAATTTAAAGTGTAGAAAAAAAAAAAAAAGATCTATAATGTGAGAAAAAATAAATTATTGCTTTAGTTGGTAGGTAGTGGACTATTCTAAAAGGAGTCTAGGATAAACATAATTTTTTAATGTTTTAGTAATAGGTGATTCAATGTGGATTAATTAGGAAACACAATTTTTAAAAATATTTTAGTAATAGTTAGTGGGTTAATCGCAAAGTGGGTTAATTAGGAAACACAATTTTTTTAATATTTTTGTAATAGTTAGTGGGTTAATCCCAAAGTGGGTCTATTAGAATTTTTAATATTTTGTCGACCTACACCTAAAGAAAAGTAAATAAGTCTTGAGAATTAAGGAGCGCACGGCTCACAAGCCTTGATGCTGTGCCTCGACTAACTTAGGCATGCGTCTCCAAAAACTTCCTTACAATCTTGAGGTGCTTTTTGTTCACCGCTTTAAGGCGCCTCAGTCGGAATTGCAATTTGTAAACAATGAGTTGGTAGCTTCTTGCCCATCTATATATCTTGATGGCATTTTCAGTAAATGATAGGTAATTAGGATGCTCTAGCTTGTTTGAACTCCTACCCTATATGGTCTTACATGCACTTGATTGGAAATTTCATTGTTAATGCCTATATATGTGCATCTTGAGGTTAGAGTGTTCAAGCTTTTTACGATAACTACCTGTACAGGTTTTGGATGAATGTCTTCGTGCTATTTCTGGCTTTAAAGGAACTGAAGATCTTTCAAGTGATAAGTTGCTTGATAGTCCATTTACATCTGACTATGTCAAAACAAAGGCAGTCTCGTCTGCTCCAGTTTATGGATTAGAGAGCCCTGCTTCAACTGAGGATGAATCAAAAATGTGTGTTTTGGCCAGCGAGCGGTGGTCTGAAGCAATAGTCAAGCACATGCCTATAATCATTCAGCATTCATCAGCCATGGTAGGTTCAAATGACACTCCCTTTGACTTGATCGTCTCTTTAGGCATATCACATTTAAATGTTCGTAAGTTTCAATAACTTCTGAGTTTCTATGCTTCTCCTTTACACAAACCATGTATCTCCAGAGATTCAGGAAAGTCTCCTGCGCTAATAAGATGTCAGTCACTGCATTATTTCATCAAATTTTTGGTTTGGGAAGCTTACTGATTAGGATAAGAAAGTTAGAGGATGATAGTTTGAGATATTACGTTTCTTGCACAGTAAGGTGGATAAGGGAGTGCAGAGGACCTTTTTCTCTCTTGACAATGAGGAAAACTATGGTCCTTTATGATGAACTGATTTAAACTATAGGCATTTACCTGCCTTTTCATACTTATGTACCTAATTTGCACTTTTAATGCTATAAGGGGATAAATCTTACCCTTGCTCATTAATGTACATCTCTCCCTAGGTTGTAAGCCTGTCATTGTGCAATAGAGCAGAAAATAACACGTATCAAAGCTCACTAGTGCTATTTCACGTTTGTATTTTTATATGTAGATAGCATATAATCACCAAAAGGACATAAGTGAGAACAGATACGCATCCAATTCACGTGTTATTACCTCTGATTCGCCTGTTTATACTTAAATGTTGTAATGCACCTATTTTCATAGTAATGGAGATAGCTTCTGAAAGGTTGTAGCAAGTCTCATTATTTGAATTGTATTGGTTTTAAAATGTTTCTTTTCTTGTTTATGCTGTTGTTGCCTTTTCATTGAAATCTCCATATAGAGGTGGTATGTGTGTGGAAGTAGTATTACAACTTTTCCAACATCGCTATGATGGTACCTTAAAATTCGTGGTTTGGCCCTCATGGTTCCTCATCATTGCCAAACTTTTCATTATATCAAGAGAAATTCGTACAGATACTAATAGCAACCACGGGTTTTATTCTGCCTACTACTGCAATCATGTGCATATGTATATTTTGATATGAGAATAAAGAGGTAAATGCATAGTATTTAAGTTAAAAGGACAATTGAATTTTTGGTAGAATAGAGTTACATAGAGCCATGTACCACCATGCAAGGGTCACTATCAAGAATATTCTACTTCATCATTATCTCATCCAACAACAAAAAAAAACCACCTTACCTCTATCTCACTCTACACATAGCTCTACCCATTTCAAACCCAATTTTTAATTTATCAAAAACCAATTAATAACACTTTCTTTAAACTTCAATAACTTAAGCTTCGCTTATCCGTATTAATTTTTTCTCGTGCCCAATATACTATGCCGCTATTGAACGATTCAGAGGTCATTGAGCCTCTATTATTGGTAGTAGTTTCTATCATCTTCCTTGCTATGATACCATGAAGATGAAACTAGGAAAATATATTCTTTATTTTTCCACGTTAATAATGTACAATAAGAGTGTCCTATTTATAGTACAAGAAGGATAAAAATAAAAGGAAAACAAATCGCCTACAATCTCTAATTAATCATAATATCCTATCTATGGTAAATGGAATCCTCAACAATCTTCCCTCAATCAATTCGGGATTTCAACACAATGGATGCTCGATTTTTCTCTTTTCTTTTCTTTTTTCCTTTCTTTCTTTTTGTTTTTACCTGAACTTCATTCTAACACATAATTTGGAGTCACAAATTCACGTGTCTTTACTTTTCGGGGTGGATTATTTAGTTTCGTTTGATATAATATGCATTATTGTCCTTTTTGGGGCTAACATTTTATTTATGATATTCTAATGGTTTGAGAGGTGCATGTCCAATTTTATGCAATGCATTGAATGATCGTGTTCTCTGTGGTCTTCTTTAGAACTTTGCATATGGTGATTGGATGCATGAACAAAATTATTTCTGTACTTTCAGGAGTGACATGTAGTATGCTTTTTAACACGAGTCTAAGTCAATTTTCCGTTTCTTTGGAAGGTAAGGGCTGCATCAATTACCTGTTTCGCAGGAATGACTTCTTCAGTCTTCTTTTCTCTGCCAAAAGACAAACAGGATTTTTCTATCAAATCTTCCGTAAGTTTGGTACCAAACCGTAGCATGTTGTTTCTTCCATAAAGTGATAATGCGAAAGCCATGTGATTTATCATATACTGATTCTTGTAGATTGATGCTGCTCTAAGTGACGTTCCTTCAGTTAGATCAGCTGCTTGTCGTGCCATTGGTGTTATTGCATGTTTTCCGCAAATATTTCATAGGTAACTTACCATTGCTAAATCTTGAGTTTCCGATGATAACTGATACTCAACGAAGAGAAATTCCTAAGGAGTTTCATTCTGAACAGCACAGAGATCCTTGAAAAGTTTATCCAAGCTGCTGAGCACAATGCTCATGATTCACTGATCTCAGTAAGTATGTCCTCTTTGTTCTATTTCTTTGGTCTTAGTCATAGTTTCCCAATGCACAAAGACTCATTGAAGCACCAAGAGTTCCTGGGCTTAAGATATGAGATGAAGAAAAATGCAAGCCGCATCCAAAGTGAGGATCATATTTTATTTGAATAAAAAAGTCTACACATTCATAAAAATATTCAGAATGTCTCAGAACTGCTGAGGTTTTAGTTAAAAATGTAGCAAAATTCAATTATTTCTCCTATTACTTTGAGCAAAATCATCACCAAAGTGATCTGTGAATAGGATTACAGATATATTTCAATTTTAGCAACCAATCCAATTTAAGTGGCCAAAATTAATACCACATAAGATGCTAAAAGAATCGAACATTTAGATGTAACAAGGGAATTACGAATCTAAAAATCTTACAAGAGTAAAACTGTCTTTTTTGTCGCTTTTTCTCTTTCTTTTTTCTTTAACCTTTTTGTGCTTAAGAAATAAAAAAACCCGTTATTCTTCACACAATGGCCAAATGTGCTTAGGAGGTTACCTGGGTGTGCTATAACTATCAAGTCTAGCCATGTATCTATCTTTCTTTCTTTCTTTTTTATCTTTTTTTTTTTTTTTTTTTTTAAAAGTTTCTTCTCCTTTGTGTATCATAGCAATTTAGCTTGGACTTAGGAAAAAATATTAACGAAAACTTTCAGGTTCGCATTGCTGCTTCATGGGCCTTAGCAAATATATGTGATTCTATTCGTCATTGCATCGATGCTCAGCCTTTTGAGACCGATTCCATAGGTGAGCAAGTGTTGGAATCTTACATCTTTTTCTCCACTAATGTTGGATTAACTTATTCAATCATATTTTCTCCATTGTGATAGCATCGAGGGAGGGTGCTCGATTTATATCATTACTAGCAGATTGTGCTTTGCAGTTGGCAAGTGACAATGACAAGGTAAACAAGCAACATGCAACGAGTTTTCAACTATATCTGTTTCTATTTTTATCACTTTTGTCAGTCACAATTTCCTCCACTTAGTTATTATGGATGCCAATTGTAATTCTCACTGGTTGCTAAGCAACAAGTCGTGAATATGCATTCATGTAACTAAGCTCAAATTTCTTGGAAACAGTACTTAGTTGTTCTTATTGTGTGTCTATCTACATATTAAGCTTCGGCATGCATGTGATAATTGCCTCCACTTTGTTGTTATGGTTGCCAAATTGATTATCTGTGTATCTGCAGCATATCTGATAATGAACCGAATGGAGTAGCGAAAAAGGATTCATGTAGCTGGGCTCAAATTTCTTGGATACTAGGCTTAGATTGTTATTGTTGTTATCTATCTGGCTGTTTATTTATTAAGCATTGGCATGCTAGTGTACAAAGATCCTATTGGATAAAATCTAACCAATCATCAGCATAAGGCAGTATTTCTGAGCTGCATTGAACTCTCTTAAGCAACTCTAACCTGCATCAAGCAATGTGGGTCTATGTTCTAGCTTTCTATACACTTACGGCTACATAGGCATAACCCAATAAACTGCATAATAATGAAGAAGCAAATAATGATTCAAAGGCCACCTTGCAATGCAGAAACAAGTCCTTTCCACTTTCCTTACACTTTAAATACCAACCAACGCAGATTTTCTCCTCAAATTAGCTGTAAAATCAGCCATTATTGCCGCAGTCCTGGAAATATGCAACTTTTTGAGACTTTACTACACCGAATCACCACGTTAAAGACACTCTTTCTTGAAAAGAAAATACGAAAGAGCCGGAGAGAAAGTATAAGTAATTAAACTGAGGCTACAGTGTCAATAAGATTCCCTGTATCTTGGTGCTTATGACATTTAGCGTTAAGGACTTTTTCCACCTCATTCTTTAGGTCTCTTTTTATATTTTGTTAAGTGCATACTTTTTCCTTTTCAGACCTGTAGGAAGGTGTGCATGTTCTTTTATATATTTCTATCAATGTGGGAGCATTTTGTATCTTCTCTCTGTTTTTCTTAGTCCCATAAGGTTTTATGTTTTACTGGGTTTTGATTATGGTTAAAGCTTATCTAAAACTTCTATCATTAGTTATGCCTTTGCATTTAGTCGATTTTCCTCACGTACACGATTGTGCAAGCTGTTGACCTCGTTCTATAAATTAATCTCCATTTCTTGTTCTAGGTTAGATATATCTTTCCTTGCAACTATGTGTTAGGTATATCTCCTAGCTAATTTTTATTTTTTTATTTTTTACCTTTTTGCTTCTTTTACTTGACAAATTTCTTTGGTGTAGGTCAAAGCAAATGCTGTTAGAGCTCTGGGGAATCTTGCACGATTTGTTCAATTTACAAACCAACCAACTGCTCATAGAGAGCCCATTGATTCCATGACCTCAACACTAATAGATGATGGCCAAAATTTGTCCAAGGATGATCTGAACGAAAGGTCAGATTCATTCCAGTCAGCATATTCAGGGAATTTCCATTGGCTTGGAAAGATGGTGCAGGCATTTCTTTCTTGTGTGACAACCGGAAATGTTAAGGTTTTCTGGTCTCCTCATCTCCCTTTCCCAGCTTAAAGTCAAGGATAAGAAGCTGAAACTTTACATTTTTTATAATAAGTTGGAGTTAATATATATTAAACTTTTAACGGGATTATATCACATTTTCTTATTTGGGCTTTGCTAACAGGTTCAGTGGAACGTCTGTCACGCATTGAGCAATTTATTTTCCAATAAGACTTTGAAACTGCAAGACATGGATTGGTAAGGATTCTGTTTCTTGTCTTTCACTTGCTAAATTTGTTTCTTTTTCTGGGAAAAAGATTGGAGCAACAGCTGGAAACTTATTAATGTGCTCCTATGAAATGCTGGAATTTTGACCTTGAGAAAGAAGAAATATGACACAAGTTTACTGATAGAAGAAAAGATATACATTAGGGAGGACATGGCGTTTTCAGTTACACAAGTCTGAAGCAAAAGAAATCTATCAAGCTTTTCTCTGTCTATGTAGCTGTGCTGACCTCTAAAACAGCCTGTTGCCTTGACATGATAAGACATTATTGTTTCTACAACAGAGCTAGAAATGGTCTTGTTCTCCTAGGACGAATATCCATTTAAAATCCTTGACTATGGTAGGGACTTCATACAGAGATGAAATAATTCAAAAGAAAAGGTATAGGAGATTGAAAACTGACAAGACTGAAGAAGAATACATGCATGAATACATACCAGCTATCAAGATTCCAGACTATGGAGAATGTATATCTATTTTCTTATACTGTCAAAGGCTTTTTACAACCATATATACACCTGAAAATACATATAATAAGGAAAATAATCATCTAAAATCTGTCATAATTACCAGCAAAACAGATCCCAAAATTCTGTGCTGAAGACTAGGAAGACTTTCTAAAATGCATCAGTTAAATCAGCAAATAATTAAACAATTTTGACTTTGTGTTTAAAGGAACTCCTTTTAAACTCGTCAACACGGACCTTCTGATCAGGAGTATATGCAATCTAACTGATGTCTTAACTTGGTTTCATTTATTGAATTATATCTGCAAAAGTCTCTTTCATATATTTGCTTCTTGGTTTTAGTTTTGAGACATGTATTCTTTTCTCTGATATGCTATTGTTTCTCTTAAATCAATTATATATAGTTTCAGATATGTTCTCTCAAATTATGCAGGGCTCCTTCTGTTTTTAGTATCCTCTTGCTGCTGCTTCGTGATTCTTCTAATTTCAAAATCCGGATACAAGCTGCTGCTGCTCTGGCTGTTCCAGAAAGTATAAATGGTGAATAACTGAATAATAGTCGTTCTTTCATGGCTAATATTTCGTTTTGGTTGTCTCAGTGCAACAATTGTTGAACCGTGTTACTAAACTCCTTTTTTGCCTATATAGCTTGCCTCCATTCATGACTTCCCCCTACTTTCTAACTACGTTCTTACTTTTCTTGTGAATATATTTGTTTCGTTGAAATAATCATTTTGGTATGCAAAAGATATATGATCTATGGCTTCTTCAGGATCTTATCACGGAGAAATATGGCTCATCTAATGCATGTCTTATTATAAATGAGGTTTTTGCACTGGTGGAAGTCTGGTATGCTTGTAGGACTAATTTTGTGGAGAAGATTTTAAGAAAAAACTTAAATCAACTTTCCAACAATAAAAACTAAAACTTTCTAATTATACAAAAAAGTTTGTTGATTCTTGCACCTGAACTGGTTTAGAAAAATATGCCATGACAATGTTATACTAAGGATTTATGTGAAGCCAATATATCGGGTAGCAAGACAGGTGCAATGTCTTGTGAGAAAGTGAAACTACTACTTTTTGCTTATTTATACTAGTTGATTGTGTTTCAACAAGAAATGATAGCTATGGAAAAGGCTTGGAAGATGGTTTTGTTTGTGAGGGTTTTGAAGTTGAAAACTTATAAATATCAATACTAACAGATCTTAATGATGCTTCAGCACATCTCATAGACACGAACTCCATTCATCATCATCACTCTCTCACCAGGCACCGCACCATCTCCAACATACATCTCAGCCTCCACCCCGCACATCCTTCAAAGCCACCAACATATTCATGAATTATATATATATTTGATTAATAAATTTATTTTCTTATCTTAGGAGTCTTATATCCGGCATAAGATGCCTAAAGCGAAAAAAGATGTAAAGGCTAAAATGCTAAAAAAACTTTCTACATTCTGATGTACTATTTTTTAGCATTTGTTAAAACATTCTATTAGAATCATAAGCATGCCTATTCAATGAAATTCCGACAATTTTCTTTTATTGTTGTGCATAAAAACTGAAGGGATAAGCTACTAGTTTCTTGGTACAAATAAATTTGAGGATAAAAGCAGGCCTGATTAGTGATTAGCACCGCTGCTCATTCATCACCTCCTTATGCCTCTGGATTCTGGATTAAGTGTCCCCTTCGAGTAAGTCCAGGGAAAACTAACATCCCTTGTTTCTTAACTTTCTTTTTTTGTAAACGTTGTTTCTAACATTCTAGTTGCTTTTAGCTCATCTACCCTCAGCTTCAGATTGGTTTTCTGAGCATTTCTTTTGCTGCAGTAGCTACATACATGTCATTGTTCTGTTCTGCCCTTTAAAGACAGTAGTTTGATCTTTGTTTTGTTTTGTTCTAATTATATTTATGTTCTTCTGATATCTTTTAATCAGATTATGGTAGATCATATTATGATGTCCTTCAAGGTGTGGAGCATATACTAGAGAATTTTAGTCGGGACCAGATTTCAGCACCATCCAACTTCAAATATTTGATTGCACTTGAAAAGCAGGTGATTCGACGAATCTTGTGAACTGTTCTTATTGCATAACTATTGTGTGGAACCAATTATAGGACAGTGCTAAGAAGGATTGCTTTGAATCTTGTCTCGTGTTATTCTTAGCTTGCTGTTGACTTGCACACGCTCTCTAGAAAACAAAGGGGTTATCATTTGCTTTACTGGATGAGAAAACCTTTGGTTGCCAAATATAAATGGTGGAGCACATCTTTCATACACAAATTGCTAAATACTTTTTTATATTTTAGGTCGTCCCTAACAATGTTCTGTGCTTTTGGTCCTGCTGTTTGAAAATAATAAGAGCTTTCTACCCTTTGGTACTAGAGCAAAGATTTTTAATTTCGGTGGAAAATTGATTCGATAGGAGCCTTTTTCGTTTTGGGAGCATTTGATCCGTAGTGTTCTAACGCATAAAAAATGTAATAGTTCTCATCTTCCAAATATTTTGTCCATGCTTGCTTAACTGGAAAATGTGAAAAGAAGCATATATCTATGATGTCACGAATTTTATGTAAAAATTTGCAATTATGTTTTAAGTGATATTTCTTGTAACAGTTGACTTCAACCATGTTGCACATGCTTGGCCTGGCTTCAAGAACTGATCATCAAGCTGTACAAGATTTTCTTGTCAAAGTAAGCTCAACAGATGAAAGCAACCATTAGAAATGGTTTTTATTGTGAATATCTGCTGTGACTATATTTAATAAACTGCCCACTTTATATTGACATGTGTAATTGTCTTGATCAAATTTGTCCATCTTTGTCCTCAATATAGTATTTATATCAAGCTTCCTTTCTTTTCCTTTGATATAGAAAGCATCATTTCTCGTGGAGTGGCTTCAAGGGTTGCGCTCTTCTCTTGAAGAGACAAGTTCTTCAGCTGAGGAGACTACATCTGTTGCATCTGTAAACCTTAAAAAGGATGTTATATCCATAGCGGTTCGCTCACTGATTGAAGTGTATGAAATCAGCAATCACAATTCGGTTGCACAAAGGTTTGGCAGATTGGCCAATGGCCTGCTGTGAATTTCCTGTTTT
Organism: Fraxinus excelsior; assembly: GCA_019097785.1. Classification (NCBI taxonomy): domain Eukaryota; kingdom Viridiplantae; phylum Streptophyta; class Magnoliopsida; order Lamiales; family Oleaceae; genus Fraxinus; species Fraxinus excelsior. The sequence continues at coordinate 136,180 of CM032642.1, forward strand.
ATCCCTTTCGTGATTCCCATCTGTTGTATAAAAAGGTCAACAGTCAAGAACAAGGTTTCTACATTTCTGGGTTTAACGGGTTTTTTACGGTTTTCTTCAAAACTTTTGCTAGTGGCTACACTTGTGGTGTCTCATGGATCAATGGGGGCATCAAATGGTCTCTACATGACGAGGCACTGTCTTGGAATTTTGGTTATACGTTTGATTAATGTTGTCAATAGTCAGATTATCGATGGTATGGAAAATTCTAAATGTCTTATATTTTTGTATTTTTTGGGAGGAATTCTTTTTTGCCCAAGCTGTACACAAATTGGAACTTTCCACGTGACTTTCCGAGACTGTCTTGGAGATTACCGAAACATAATGTTACTATGCAAGAAAATGAAGTAAATTTACACAAATTTAGGCTGCGTAGGCTTACAAGGGCTACATTTCATTTAATTAGTGTTTTAAAGCATAAATTGTGGTTAGACGGTCGAGATTTAAGCTTTACGAGTTTAGGTACAAAAAGCGTTATTGTTAGAAGTACTTGATTATTCTATAAGTCGTTAAATAATTAAAAAATATATATTAAACATCTAAAATTATAAAATGACGTGGAAGGAAAATATTTGATGAAAGATTACTGTATTTTAAATTTACAATTGCTAATGTCGTGTCATTATGTAATTACTTATGTAAATATTTATGTGCATATAGCAAGACTTATTCTATAATATAAATGACAATGTAACTTGACTCTTAATGGCTTGTTTAGGTCATATTTTAATTTGATTGTAATCTAAGTTAAAATCAAACAATTAATATGAACTCACATCTTTCATGGGTTCTATATCTTTTTCAACCACACATTTTAAAAACTTTTATCACAATTCACTTAAAATCTGATTTTAATTTATACCAACCACCCTCTTATTTAAATCTATGCCTTTTTTTTTTTTTTTTTTTTTTGTTTTTGCATGTAGTCATTTAAAATTTTGAAACTAAAGTCAAATTCCAAAAAAAAAAATGAAAAAAGGTAATAAGCTAAAATCAAATAAAATATGTTAAAAACCGGAAAAAATAAAATGAATAAAAAAAATTAATAAAGCATGCCTAGATAATAAGGTGTGTTTATGCGCACATTAAGTGGTCAACTGCAAAGTTAAACACTTAATTCACATAATCGCGTTTACTGTCAAGACAAGATGTTTTGTTGAAATTTAAGGAGCAAAAGAACGCAGCATTCAATTCCTTGAAAAAAAAAAAAAAAAATTTAATGTACTATGAAGCTATTCATAAAAGAAATGAAATGAGTAATGAGTTTCGTGAATTATATGAATAATAAGTAGATAGTATATTAGTAATTATGAAGATGTGATTAAATTAAAAAGGTTGACTATGATTGAAAAATATAAGTAATTTATAACTGTTGTCCTCAAAACGTAGCGAACAAATTCCTAGTGTGCTCGTTTGGTTCTCTCTCAAAGCCCAGCAGTATCATTATGTTGATTGCTACCAGTGAAATTTTTGAAGATGAGGAACACGAATTTGACTAGGGTTTTTAATATTGCATATTTTCCTTATTAGTTGGATATTTATAGATTTCTCACACTAGTAGTAACGGTGCTAAAGTATCACTCTCTGTGTCATCATATTATATTTTCTATTAAATGAAAATTTTATTGTATTTAATTGAACATGTAATTTAATGTTATTAGTGTTGCTACTTACACTGGTGTTAAACATCAATGATTCTAAATAATATTACTCATTCAAATAGCATCTTGGCACCCTTTTGCCTTCGTTAGCGAAAATCGATTTCCAAATTTAGGGCCTAGATTAATTCTTTAAATTGGATGGATGGATGGCCAAAATTATTAAACCAAAACTCAAGGGAAGTAGATTACCATCATAAACGTTTACTTTAACCAATCTCGTGAATCTTCTCAAAGAATCTAAAAAATTCTAAGTTCTTGCTATTTTTCGACAACGACAACGACACTGCCTCTATCCTCCGACAACATTCCTGTGGCAATTTCAAGTTTCTTTTTATAATCCCAGCAACTATCCCCAATTCAATCCCACCAACGTATCCCCAGCAATAGCAAATCAGCAACTACAATTTCATCTCCCCCCCAACTCAATTTCAACTCATTGGCCACTGCCTTTTAATCTCGAGCATTCATTATATTAATATGTTGATCATCACAAGACAATGTAGATTTGCGTTTAAAGTATTTTTCCATAATTGATAAAAATAATGAAATAAAATTATTCTTGGATTTTGATACCCGATAAATTCGGGCTATGATGTTAAACCGGTTTTAGTTTGGATTATACCTCATAGACCTCGACCGATGAGTGAAGTTAAATGTCGACACCACAATCGAACAAACTTATCACGTAATTCACTTGGACCATTTGAAGCAGCCTAATTATATTAGTGCTGCTCATAGCCCAATCCAAAGACTTGGATGGTTTTAAGGTTGTTAGCCCACGTATACTTTTCATATTGGGACCTATCATTTGACCTAAGGCCCATACCTAAACTTAACCTATTTAAGCTATTGCCCATCACCGTTGATAGCGTGTGAAATTGAGGGTAGCTGTTTCTTAGGAGAAGAAAACTGATTCCATCCTTTTGCTTTGTGCTTTGGCTTTATGCCATTGGTGATCTGTTTCCCCCCTTCTTCCTTAGCCTTGGTGGTGGTTCATTGAGGCTACCTTCTTCTTCACATCGAGTCCTTTGTGGGCTGATTATTGTTGGAGCAAGCGGTTTCTTGGTGATTGGTTTGTGATTTGATCGGTTTGTTCTTGTGGTGCGTGGTTTGGTTGTAGTCTGAGCTCGAATCTTGGAGCAATTTGGAGTAAAAAATCAACAATGATAATTGTATTTTATATACTTATCTGTACAAAAGAATGCACAATGTAATAATCATTTGCTTAGATTAATTGTGCCCAAACTTCAATATGAACATGCACAATAATTTTTTCTGGCAGTTATGAAATGAACGGACATAATTTAAAAAGTCATGTATCTTGAATTAAATAGAAACCAAGTAACTGATTTCTTTCGGAATTCAATAGACACCAATTTTCATACTCATCGAACACCAAAAGACTATCACCATCAAACAAAGTTGATATAAGTTCCATGAAACTTTAACCATATCATTTTTCAATGAAAACAAATAATTTGCATTCTTTCATTTGTTTTGTAAAAAAATATATATATATATCATAACCATGATTATTTCACAAAATTCATGTTATAACTTACATGACTTCCTTCTCAAAGTCATGTACATTCAATTGTATTAAACACGTTTTCATACACTGGTTAATAAGAATCCCAAACATGCAAATATATCAAAATATACATACTTCAAATTTTCAAATGAACCAAAACACATATTTAAAGTCGCAAAACTTTAAACTGCACTTTTCCATAATTCAATTTGTTCACAACAAATTCATTTATTAAATATGCACCTTTTTTTCATCATTTCATCATATAAGCACTTATAGTTTTATTTAACCAATTATTGGCATCTATCCCAATAATACGTTATCATTTTACCGAAAGTATTATCCAAAGAATAGTCACCATAGCCAGATAGATCCATTTGTCACCATAATTGATTTGAAAATGCATTTAGAAAATGAAGAGTCACCATATAAAAATATGTAACGTGTGCTTGTTCAAAATGAATCAACTTTCATGGTCCTTAACTAATTTATGGAATGATACGTACCAACAGCCATGTATTTAGATTCAACAATTGCAACCATATGCAATTTATATAATATTTAAGATACATCATTCACTAAACCAATGGCACGGTCAGTTATACACAATTTCATATGATAATATAAGAGTTTCTCATGTAAACATCTATTCAATTTGCACAAAACCCATTCGAGCACAAACATAAAATGGCGTCGATATTATGAAATCAGATTTTTAGAATCCTATCAATTAATACTTTGTTTATGCAAACAGATTATAAAATACATGAAAACAAAATTCATCTTAAGATTGTTGGAGATATTACACCGATAAATGTGCATATTATATTCATGTATTTTATAATCAGATTTTTAGAATCCTATCAATCAATACGTACCGTTTTATGCTCATGAAATCGAAATAGAATTCGACTTACCAAAATAGAATTTGAGAAGACAATCAATAATTATCGAGGTTGAAAACGTGTCAACGGATTCAATCTGTTTCACTCTTTATTTCAAACCTTACATGAAATCAAAAGAATATTAGTTACTTTCTGAAATCAAAATACTAAATTAGAATGAAATCGGAAAAAGAAAGAAGAGATGCAAGTGATGTGATCGGTCGAGGCAAGTGTTTGACACTTTGTCCTTAAGATGAATTTGCCCTGCATCGGTGCTAACGATTTTTACCAATAATCTCCAAGATACAACGACCACGTCAAGCCATAGGAGCACTCCAAATGGCTTAGACCAATGAACTCGAACGGAGTTCCCTCTCTACCATAACCATGATTTTGATGCAAAAAATAATCACTTCTACAAAGTATTTTATGCAACATGATATGAAAAGAATGATATGGATTTATGATTTAAATGAATTTAATAAAATCCAAACATATGGGTTCTTATAAAATAGTTGGAATAGCTATACCAAGATACACATATCTTGAAATTTATATCTCTCCATAAAGAGACACAATTACATCTCTACATAAAGAGACAATTATTGAAAATAATACCAAAAGTCATGATCTCCAAGAGTCATGATTCATATGAAAAGACATATCTTTTCATCAAATTTGGCTTAATTTCTCATTCACCAAATAGCATATTTCCAACAATTTCTACCTCCCAGGCGACTTGCAAGTCTCGACTTCTGTTGTCGTTGACCATTGTCTCCCACTCCCGCAGGCCACATGTCTGTCCTCTGCGAATTGAGGCTATAGAGTTCGATCGATTAATCCCAAACTTCTTTCTTGCTGTCCCTTCAACATGTTTCTAGGCTTTATTTATTTTTAATCTTTTTGTGTTTCTTTTTTCTTCATTATTTGTTATAAGGAAAATTTGTTGGGGGATTGGGAGGGTTGTACTTGTTTGTGTGTTCTGGGTTCGTACTGTTGGAAGCTCCAATTGATATATTTTTATTCAATTTTTTTGTTTAGAATCTAAATTATTTTAATATGTCGAATGGAAAAACTTTTGTCAAACTTTTTAGGAGCCATGGTATTTGACTCAACAACTAACCATTAATTTACACTGTTATTTATATAGCAGGTTCTTCAATATCCAATTTGTCATTCCATTGTGCTCAAACCAAGAAATGAATAAGATGAAAGAGAGATATGCTACATGAAGATTAGTTCCCTATTAAAAACTCAAGATTGACAAATATAGGATAGTTCGATTCTGTTCGGTTCCAAAATTTTCGAATATTTAATAAATGGAACCGTCGGGTCCAAATATAATTATGGAACCGTTTAGGTTCGGGTTCGGTTCCGTACCATAATTAAATTTTTTAACATTTACAGCAACACTACATAAATATAACAATGGCATTTCATTCGTAATTTTTGCTAATTAAAGTAAACCAATTCAAAATATATAAATAATTAGCTGTCGAATAATATTAATTCAATGTATACAAATACCAAAAATTAGATATTAATATTAAAATGTCGATGATCTATATTAATAATTCATTTGCTTCAAGCAGTATGTTTGCATAAAGAAAATGAAATATCAATAATTCATGGGCTAATGAGTTTTAAAATGATTTGGGCTTTAAAATTAAAAATATGAAATGATTTGATTTATTTAATTAATTTGTTAATTTATTTAGAAAAATAAAAAAACTTAATTAAAAAAATAAAATAAATTGTTTAGTTTCGATTCTTGGTCTAGACCCGAGACCCGACCCAAATCCGTCGGTTCTCGATTCGGGTACTCATTCGGGTATTTAACTTATGAAGAACCGTTCGATTCGGTTCGTGACTTTTGGACATCCCTAATTTTGCTAGTTTAACACATATTGAAGTGGCATAAAATCTTGGAATTAAATAAATATTAAAAATGCCAAGTTACATCGTCATCCTAACATAAAAGTATTTAACTATTTATATTATCGAAATAAAACAAATAAAGGTTAAAAGACCAAAAAATCACTCCGAGTTATTGTTGATCTTTGCCACACAAATCCCAACAATTGTCCTTTGTTTCTTTCCTTGCGTATTGTAAATCTTCCGGTAATTAGGCAACTAAACGTGATTAATCTAAAAATTGTTACACAATTATCGGACTTATGTACAAAACTATGGAATTATTTCTCCCAATATTTGTTTTTCTTTTAGCCGTCTACTCTCTTTCTACGTGTCTCCGTCTCCTTTTATTTTGCCAAACTACCTCCAGCTTTCAGGTTCTCATCTAATTTTATTCCCATTCAAACTTTTCTATTCCCAAGAATTTTACTTCTCTCCTCTCCCTGGAAGTTTCTACCTTCAACTTTCTTCGTGAAAAAAAAAATCTACTTTCCTTTTAGATTTTGATTCCCATTGTAATTGGTCCAAGGCACAAATAATCAATTTTTGTCTTCAAGCAGTCAATGTTTTCAAAGGATGCAATTTAATCCTTGAGTCCATTTATTTGTGTAGCCCGCGTTTTCTTCAATTCAATTTGAGTCCTTCAATTTCTAAAGTGTGGAATTTGATCCCAAGCTTCAGATTTTATTTAATTTCATCCTTCTTGATTAATATTTGCTCGAACTCGAGTTTTCTACTAACATATTAAAAAACAAAAATAATTAAGTATTAAATTCACTATAATACTAACAAAGGGCTTGGATAAATGTAAATTTAACACATATTGCTACGTTTTTTCTATCGCAAGTGTACTGTAAAACCCGAAGAAAATTTTTTCAAAGAATATAATTTAATCATTTTACATACTATTTTTTATTATTTTGAAAAAAATAATAATTGAGAGATTAAAGTGATATATGTATTAATTCAATTTTACTTGGGCCAAATATTTAAATTTTTATAGAGCGATGAAAAGTATATTAATATGGTGTTCATGGATAACTCGTAATTAATCACGTATATTGGACTCGAGAAAAAATTAATTCGGATAAACGAAACCTAAGTTATTGAAGTTTAAATAAATTGCTATTAATTGGTTTTGATAAATAAGATATTGGGTTTGAAATGGGTAGGCGCCACGTGTAGAGTGAGATAGAGATAATGTAGTTTGTTATGTTTTTTTTTTTTGGATGAGATAATGATGAAGTAGAATATTCTTGATAGTGACATTTACATGGTGGTACACTGCTCTATGTAACTCTATTCTACCAAAAATTCAATTGTCCCTTTTAAACGTAAATATTATGCATTTACCTATTTATTCTCATAGCTAAATATACATACTAACACCATTGCAGTAGTAGGCAAAAAATAAAAATTGGAAACGTGCTTTCACTTTCTCCCAAAATTTAATTGATCGAGCGAGATAGGATTACAAGGTGCAGGTGGTTCATCCCGTTTAATTTATTTCTTCATGTTGATAAGTATTATACTAATGAAAGTTATGATATGATTTGATTTGATATGTATATTATGATCATCCGGTACCAAAGATATGATATTTATTGAGCTCTTACCGGCTACCGGTTTCTAAAGATATGATATAACGGTATGATATTTTTTATGCATATTTTAATATTTCTATTCAGGATTGCACAAAATATTCATGTCATATTTAGTATTATCATGTACTCACAATTTTCCCTACTTCACACAAATTCGAACGAGTCATAGGATAGCGGGTGATGAGGTGCAGTCGTTGTGGTTGGATTCATTGGACGTACTAAATTAATCCAGTGTAACATGACTATATATTACATGAACAGTGAGAATTTTATCATTGTTTTAGATTACTTAGCATGAATGCACGTGCATTATAGAATATATTTTTATTACCTTAAAAAATGCAAATTATATAATATATTATATGTACATAAAAAGAGAGAATGTAATAGTAAATATTAACTTTTACACTTTAATCGTTTGCGTGTAGTAAATTCTTTTATGTAAATTTACATTTGTTAATAATTAATAATTTTTCTAAAAGATATAAATTTAAAGATGATGTAATTTTTTTTAAATCTTAATATATAAGAATGCAAAGGGTCTTTGGCACTCAACGATCATCCATCGACCACCTCCGATGACTCTAAGGTATGTAAATGGGTAAGAATAATTTATTCAAACCAACTTAAATATTTTAAATTGCCTAATTTTAAATTTTAAGACATGCACGTTTTTTTATCTAAAAAAATGATATATAATATTATAATATAGGTTTAATATGTTAGACTTAATATTGGTACGTGACGAGTGATTTAATATTAATATTTAGGAAATGACACTACCTACCTACACGAATTTGATGCGTGATTTATTGCAAGCAGTACAAGAGTTGAGCAGGTAAAATCAAGCATCTCCACTACAAAATGCACCTTTGTTTGTCCCTAGAGCTGACTCTGTAGTTGAACAGTTTCGTAGGTACAAGCCTTCTATTTTCGAACAAAGGTTCCGACCAGCTAGCTGTTGAGGAGTAGATTAGAGGTCTGGAACACATATTTCGACACTTTGTTTGTACGGATGCAGAAAAGGTACTATATGTGGGGTTTATGTTTGTTAAAGTAGGCAATCACTGGTGGGAGTCTGTCACATGCACTAGGGTCGAAGAGCAGCAACGTAACTTGACTTATAAGCAGTTTAAAGATGAGGTGATGGCAAAGTTTTTCCTACAGGCTTTGAGAGATTTCAAGGAATCAGAGTTTTTGTAGCTCAGTCAGGGGGACATATCGCTTACTAATTATGAGAGATGGCTTGATCAGCTCTCAAAATATACCCCACACTTCGTAGATACAAAAGTTAAGAAGATCGGGAGGTTCGAAAATAGACTATCCCTAGAGATCCGTAAGATCGTTATGTCTTATCGTTTTACTTCATATCGTGAAATGTTGGAGAATGCACATACTATTTCATACCAGAGAACTATATTTGAGTAGTATGCCTAGCAGAGCCAAAAGTTATTGGGAAAACGAAAGTGGAATGATTAGAACAATGACAGACGTAACTGGCAGAATAAAAGACCGAGCACAAGAGTTTGTATCGGTGGAATAAGTGAGAGTATTGCACCTTGTCATTAATGTAATAAACTTCACAGGGGTGAACGGGAAAAACATGTTTTTTCTGTGTGATAAGTTGGGACACATTGCATTAAATTGTACCGAGCTTCCAAATGAGAATGGTGATGATCAGGACAAGAATAAGAAAGGGAAAACCTGAGTTTTTGCACTAAATCAGCATGAGGCAGAGTAGGATCCGAATGTGATTGTAGGTATTTTATTATTATTTGAAGTAACTGTTTAAGTTCTTGATTTTGCATCCTATGTCTAAGTCTAACATTATAATTACAAAACAAGTATTCTATTATTATCTGATGTAAACGAATAATGAATTAGAGGTTAGCATCCCTTCAGGAAGAACTATTTACACAAATCAGATGACTAAAGTTATGAAGTTGGAGATTGACATGAAAATACTACATGCGGACTTATACCTTTTGGAGATGAAAGATTTCGACATTATTTTAGGCATGGATTGGTTATGACTCAATCATGCGACCATTCTATGTCATGAAAAAAAAAGTGTTATTTCATAGAGTGGGAGAGGAAGAGTTCCATTCAATTGGATCAAAATTCAAGTCTATACCTCACCTTGTATTGGCTTTGTAAACGGAGAAGATGCTGAGAAAAGAGTCATGACAGGGATTCTTAGCTAATATCATCGATTCCAAACATACAAAAACAATCGTTAATGATATTAACGTTGTACGAAAACTTTGTAGATCTATTCCCAGTAGATCTACCAGGCATTCCACCATATAGGCAAGTAGAATTTATAATTTAATTGGTTCCCAGAGCGGCACTAGTATCTAAGGCCCGTACTGAATGGTATAGAAAGAACATCAAGAATTGAAGTTACAACGGGAAGAGTTGTTGGAAAAAAATTTCATTCGACTGAGTGTATCTCTTTGGGGTGCTCCATACTTTTTGTGAAGAAGAAGGATCGAAGTAAGATGATGTACATTAACTATCGAGAATTGAACCATTTGATTATCATACCCGCTACCAAGAATAGAAGATTTATTCGATTAGTTAATAAGTGCAACGATATTTTCAAAGATTGACTTGAGATCGGGATATCATCAGCTGAAGGTCAAGACAAGTTGGTGTGCTGTCGTAGGCACCCAAAAATAGTCCTTAAACTTCTAAAGCTAATGTAGCAATGGAAGTAAGAGTCGATCCCACGAAGAGTGCAATTCAATAATTTATGCTTTGTATAACGATTGGGGGGTTTTATTTATAAAGAAATCAATCTTATAACAAATAGCAATGTAAATTAACGAGTTGTATTAAATCAATGAAATGAGTCTTGATCAAAGTCAATTTCCACCATCGGAGACTTATAACCATTCATCAATCCATAAAGAATAATCAATTTACATTCACAATATTTATCATTGGAATAAATTCATATTTCTCCTTAATTTTAGTTAATCAGAAACTAGCGTTCTAATTAATCCTAATTATCAAATAATCTCATACCAACGCTAAAGATTCAATTTAATAATAGTTTTAAACAATAGAGAAATCAATGAACTAGATAATACAAACACCAGTAGTTGCATTCAATCTATTTAAACATTCTTCTTAAGATTCAATAACCTCTATCGCAGAAAATTATCAAATCCTAGTGTTTCACAAGTTAAATGATTCAAACAATTACGGATTTGAGATTTAACTTAGCTATAGATTGCAATATGTGAAAAACTAATAGATCTCTTAGCAATCAAACGTGGCAATCATAAAATTATGCATGGAAAAATATTCAATACTGAAAATATAAATTAAACAATGAAAATAGGTGAATCTCACAGTTATAATGTTTTTCAAGGCTTCGGTATCCTTCAATCAAGCACCAAGAGTTAGTTACACATGATAGATCTAAGATAAAAATAGAGAGAAAATAGGTTGGAGAGATTCTGATGTGTTTTTGCCTCATTTTCTAGGCTTCTCGAGGCCCATACATACAAAAAAAACTTAATTTACACTGCACGATACCTAGGCACTATGGGAGCAATGCCTAAGCACTGAAAATCTGTTCTTTCTGGGCAACACGGCGCTTGGGCGCTGTGTTGCTATTACAAATTCTGCGTCCTCTTTAGTATTTTCATCATAACTTCCTCTTTCAATATCCGATTGAGGTGATTCAAGATATTTTAGAAAGCTAACTAAAAGGGCTACAACTTTGCTTCAGAAACTATCTTCAAATTCGACCATCTAACATGTCAAACACTGGTTTCAAAATGAGGTTGAAAATCGGTGCAAAACTTTTCTGATTGAAAGTTGATATATGATAATGTTTTGGCTATATTTCATCCCTTTGACTCATTCCTTCATCCAATTGACCTCTAACGCTCTCAATTCTTCATCGTGAGGTTCGATACAACTTTTGAATATTTTCACTTTGGTTCCCGAACTTTCACTTTCTTTCATTTTGGTCATTTTCCCTTATTTCTTCCAAATTACGCCATATCCATCGAATTGCCACTTAAACCAAAATATGAGAATACTAAGTACATTTAGGCATAAAATAGTCATATGAGCACATTAAATAAAGATGTAAAATGTGTATTTTACATTCCTATCACAAGTGAAATACCAAAAACTGCTTTTAAGATTCGTTATGGACATTATGAATTCATTGTCATGCCTTTTGGTTTAACCAATGCTCTAGTTGTATTTATGGATGAATTGAGTATTCCATCAGTACTTAGACCAATTCGTCATAGTATTTATTGACGACATACTTGTGTACTTCAAAGATAAGAAATAGTATGAAGAACAACTTCGAGTAGTAGTTGAAACTTTGTGGAAAGAGAAATTATATGCCAAATTCAAGAAGTATGGATTTTTTTCTCGATCGAGTGGATTTCCTTGTTCATGTGGTTATCCCTAGGGAATTGAGGTATGCCCTATTAAAGTGGAAGCAGTAATTAATTAGCCTAAACTGACTAGTGTAGGTGAAGTTCGTAGTTTCTTAGGGTTGGCTGGCTATCAGAGATTTATTGAAGGTTTCTCAAAAATAGCAGGTCCGAGGACTTAGTTGACTAGAATGGATGAAAAGTTTCAGTGGACGAAAAAGTATGAAAAATACTTTTAGGAACTCAAGCAAAGACTAGTCTCGGCTCCTTTATTGACAATATCTAAAGGTTTGGATAAGTTTGTAATTTATAATGACGCTTCCAAGCAGGGTTTGGACTGTGTTTTGATGCAACATGGAAATGTGATTGCTTATGCCTCGAGATAGTTAAATAAGTATGAACATAACTGTTCAAGGCATGACTTAGAGCTTGCAGTGGTAGTTCATGACTTAAAGATATGACGTCACTATCTATATCGAGCAAAGTGTGAAATCTATACGGACCACAAGAGTCTAGAATATTTCTTCACACGAAAGGAACTGAATATGAAACAGATGTAATGGTTGGTGTTAGTGAAAGATTACAACTTTACAATTCGTTACTATCCAGGTAAAACTAACGTAGTCGTAAATGCCTTAAATAGGGAGACAAAATCGCAGTTAGCAATTCTACCCATGGTGCAGAAACACTTGGTAAATGACTTTGAGAAACTGAGATTGGAAGTCATCATGCCGCCAACTCAGACTATAGCGAGAATAAATTGTTTATGATTTAACCTACTCTTCGAGATCGAATCAATGAAACACATGATAATGATCCATTTCTATAGAAGATTAAAGCTGAGGTCAGTACAAACAAATGTACAGGATTTGAAGTATCTGCAGATAAAACACTGACTTTTAAAGGATAATTGTGTGTACCTAAGGTAAAAGTATAAGAAACGAGATATTGGAAGAGCCTCGCTCCACCCCATATGCTACACATCCAGGTGGTATGAAAACGCGTCGAGATCTTCGATATACATTTTGGTCGAGAAACATGAAAAGAAAAATTGGTTTGTTCGTGGAGAAATGTATTGTCTATCAGTAAGTCAAGGTAGAACATTGAAGGCCATCAAGACTACTAAAATCATTGGATATTCTGGGATGAAAATGGGAACACAGCGATGAAATTTGTGGTAGGCTTCCGAAATGAGCAAGAGGTTACAATGTTATTTGGGCAGTGATTGATCGTTTGATGAAACCATCTTTTTTTCAGTCAAAGTAAATTTTATTATGGAACGACTCGCACAGTTATGTATTAGAGAAATAGTGAGACTGCATGGAGTTCTAGTCACCATTGTTTCAGATAGAGACTCAAGGTTCACATCTAAGTTTTGAAAAAGTTTACAGGTAGTCATGGGGATGAAACTGAAGTTTAGTACTGCATATTATCTACAGACGGGTGGACAATAAAAAAGAACCATTTAAACTCTTAAAGATATTTTGATGGCATGTGTTTTAGATCTTAGAAGTAGTTGGGAGACACATTGATCGTTAGTAGAGTTTTCTTACAATAATAGCTTTCATGCTACTATAGGCATGGCCCCATATAAAGCTATTTATGGTAGGAGTGTAGATCCCCTATCTATTGGAATGAGGTCAAAGAGAATAGAATTTTGGGTCTTGAAATCATTGAACGAACAATTGAAGAGGTTGACGAGATTAAAGCAAGAATAAAGACAGCACAAGATCGACGGAAAAGTTATGTAGATGGTTGAAGATAGGATTTGGAATTTGAAGTGGGTGACAATTTTTTTTCTAAAGGTAGCACCAATGAAGGGTGTATTGAGATTTGGTAAGAATGGAAAGTTAAGACCACAGTTCATTGGACCTTTCGAAATTCTTGAAAGAATTGGTAGTATGACTTACTGACTTGTCTTACCTCCCGAACTCGCAGCAATGCATAATATGTTCCATGTTTCGATGCTCAAAAAATATATTCATGATCCTAAACATGTAGTGAACTATCAAACATTGGAAGTACAAAAAGACTTATCATATGAAAAAAATCCCAATGATGGTTTTGGATAGAAAGTTGCACCAATTAAGAAATAGAGAGGTTCCCGTGGTCAAAGTTCAATGGCAAAATCACGGACCAATGAGTCAACTTGGGAGAAACAAGATGAACTAAAAATCAAGTACCCATAACTCTTCAATTAGCTAAAGTAAATTTTCGAAGACGAAAATATTTAAAGTAGATGAGATTGTAAACCCAAAGGAAAAAAAAAAGAAATCCATATAATAGAATTTTATTATTTTACATGCTTTATTTTTATTATTTTGAAAAAAATTGGGAGATTAAAGTGATATATGCATTAATTCAATTTTACTTGGGTTAAATATTTAGATTTTTATAGAGCGATAATGAGTATATCAATATGGTACTCGTTGGATAGCTCGTAATTAATCTTGTATATTGGACTCGAGAAAAAGATAATTCGGATAAACAAAGCCTAAATTATTGAGGTTTAAAGAAATTGTTATTAATTGGTTTTGATAAATTAAATGTTGGGTTTGAAATGGGTAGGAGCCACGTGTAGAGTGAGATAGAGATAATGTGGCTTGGTTTTTTTTTTGTTGTTGGATAAGATATGATGAAGTAGAATAGCATTACGCATATTTCCAAATTTCTAATGCAGCCAATCACATAAAAAAAGTCTATTTATTTTAATTTTATTTGACTTGAACTCCAATTCGTAGCAAACATTTAGTACAACGTTCTGAAACCTAATATGTTAGAATGTGAAAACAAACATAATGTAGCATAATTCAAGCATCCGTTTTCTCTGAACAATCCAAACAAAACGAAGTACTTCCAGTAAGGCACTGAATACCAGTACCGCATACCAACCCATATCATTAAAACTCAAAATCAATCAATAGAAGAACTAGAAAATTACATCCTCAAAAACCCACCAAACGTAAATTATAGAAGTGTGTACAAAAATTAAACTAAACCGATCTAAATTCCATTTACAAACACACAAATAAATATATACTTAAAATTCTTCGAATAAAATTAAGATTGGCATCAAGAATACCTGAAAATTAATAAATTGAGTTGAATTTGCTTGGAGAGAAAAAAGAAAAGAAAAGTGTAGAGGAATTAAAAGAGATTATCTTTAACTGGTGCACGTCTGTCAAAGCGTTCGGTCTTGTTGATTAAATAGGTTAAATGCAAGGCCCGACCCATAAAGCATGAAGCCATTTTTACAACATTGTGATGCAATTTCTATGTCGTCATATGTTCATCTATATTGACATTAAAATCTAACACGATTCCATATAAATTAGGGAGTTGAGATACCCGTCCCCGGAAGTCGATGATTATTCATAGCTATCACCTTAACACCAAAGAATCGAAGGTCATAATATTATCTAGATTACCAAATTGAGCAAGTCCAAAATTTTCACAAGCGAACCACATTGAACTTATATAGAGACTCTAAATTAAATATGCGCCAAATTACCATCAAATACACTTGCAAACCCATCATTGACACAATCATCAGTGTTGATCTTGACAGATCCAAATGATAGAAAGTGCCAACAAATCATGATAGGGGGAGGAGATGGGGGGAGAGTCAAAGAAATATCAAAAAGTATAGGAAGCTACATGTCATTACACCAATGTAACAGTCGAAATAGTCCACCAATATGGAGGAAGGATACCATACGGTAAACCCTACAGATACTATGCATTTACCTTTTTATTCTTATGTCAAAATATACATACACATACGACTATAGTAGTAGGCTGAAAATAAAAAATTGGAATGGTGCTTTCTGTTTCTTTCAAAATTTGATTGATCAAGCGAGGTACGATTACGATGTGCAAGTGATTTGTCCCATTTAATTTAAATATTCATGTAGATAAGTATTATGCTAATGAAAATCATGTTATGATATGATTGTTATTTGTGTTATGGCCATTTGGTACCAAATATATGATATTTATTGAGCTCTTATCTGTTTCTAAAGATATGATATAACAGTATGATATTTTTGACACATGATTTAATATTTTTATTCGGAATTGCACAAAATATTCATGTCATACTGAGTATTCACATGTACTCATCATTTTCCCTAATTCTTAACTACTTCTAACTAATTGAAAGTATGAAAATTGTATACAAAGATCGAATTGCTGTTTAAAATATGGAACGGATATTAGGGCATAATAATTTCATCTATCGATTACTTTTAATTTTTAAATCCAGATTCATAACATAATATAGTGTTTGATCGAGTTTTTTTTTATTGTATTCAATTTACCCTTTTCGAACTCTCATTGAGCTTATTTAACTAATTCAATCATATATCTCTATGTGAATCAATCTTAGTTAAATGCAATATTAGTTCTAAGAATTCATATAACAACTGCAATAATTAGAATAAGTATCTTTACATTTTATACTAAATTGTCGAATTTTACCAAATATTCTAATTCTAAAACTCACATCTCGATTCGTAAAAGATTCACAAAGTCATGAAATTGTTGATCAAGTATTTCAAAGAATTAAACTCATGAATAAAATCATCAAATATATGATGAAAAAACTAGAATCTTGAATAAAAGAAATCAAGAGTCTCAATAGATTACATTGTCTATCCTAATGAAAAACTTAGTTGTTCATGATAGATGAAGAAAAATAATAAATAATAATGAATCACATCATCAGATTTTATATAAAAATGCATAAAAAGGAATGAATCTTGCACCAGGATCTTCTTCTTCCAATCAATGCTTCAAACTGCAATTTTCTCTCTTAAGTCTCAAGTTGTGTTCTTTGATTTTCAATGTGCATAACCCTTCTCAAGTGTCTCTCATCTTGTATTTATACTTTCCCTAACGCATTTCCTGAATTTGGAGTCTTTATGGGATTTTAATAGGCCAAAACTTTGCAACCCTAGAATGGACGGCGCATCGCTTTAGCGTCGTGATAGGTGGACTAGACGCGCCTTGGTGCTGAAAGAGTAGCGCCTAGGTGCCCAATTTGTTTTCTATTTCTGCTTGGTTATCGGGGTCCTTGGGCGCCCACTTGCTGGAATTACATTATGTTTTTATGGCGCCTAGGTGCCATCTTCTTGTAATTCTTCTAAGTATGTGCATCTAAGCGCCACTATGCTGCCTTGTTTTTCCTTTGGCTTATTCCAATATCACTTGTGTCTTCAGTTTTGCACCCTTCACACCACCTCACCAAACATATAAAACAGCAATAGCAAACACATTAAAAATATTCTATACTCATAAGATCTAGTCAATTATCAAGTTAAAACAATATAAAATATGTGAGTAAAATACATTCATCGAATACCCCCAATCTTAATAGTTTTCTAGCCCTCAAGCAAACATAAAGAAAAAGAAAATCACTTAAGGAAAACACACAAACAACTTAGTTAGATAGCTTGTCCTTCCGGCTCATATTGAGAACATTATATCACATTTAAGAACTGCTTCAAAATCATAATGCACGAGCTAAACTTTCACTTAGCCAAATGCAAAATGGGTGTGTGTGTGTGTGTGTGTGTGTGTGTGAAGAATCAAGTATGACACTGTACATTTACAAGTTAGTTTAATTCCCAACCCTCAATGATCAATTATTTCATTTCTTCGCTCTTGAGATTCACAACCCCAAACTTGTTTTATTTCATTTTCTCCCTACGGTGTAATTCTAAAATTTAGTTTCAATAGTCAATTCCTTACACCACTCTAATTTAATTTAATCTATCTGGCAATATCAACAATTTATTCATGTGATAATTCTCCAAAATTATAAGTGCTCCAACAATCTAATTATACCAAGTGATTCAAGCCCACTAATTATCTAAGCCCATAACAATCAATTCTTACTTGTGCACTAGCATTTAGTTTTTCTCTTTTTGATATTTTCTTTTCAACTCAACATTGACGTCACACTTTTTTGTCTTCTTGACCCATGTAATGAGCTTTTAGCTGGTAACTTACCGAGT
Source organism: Fraxinus excelsior (assembly GCA_019097785.1). Lineage (NCBI taxonomy): Eukaryota > Viridiplantae > Streptophyta > Magnoliopsida > Lamiales > Oleaceae > Fraxinus > Fraxinus excelsior. The sequence continues at coordinate 154,239 of CM032642.1, forward strand.
TTTGAATACCAAAGATACCAGGTTTCTAAATGTCTCTACGGACTTATTAACTCGAGTAAAAAAGGTGACAGCGTGGGACATAAGCTCAATACGTGCAATACACATTTTCTATAAAAGAAAAGGAATATTTACAGAGGTTAGATCCCTAGTATTAGGTCATCACCTAGTTCATACTAGAAAGTTAAAAACAGTCTATACTAAATTTTTTTCAGTATGCACGGAATCACCATAATCCTAAATCATTTCTTTTACCAGCTCGAACACCCAAAATGATTATATACACGATTATAGGATGTTATAAATCATAGGTTACGGGATTGAGTATCTAAGTACTCTATTTCAACCTATGAGTAAGAACCTTCCTATTTCTGTACGATACTATACTCATTTATCGTGCATAAATAGCCACATTTCCATGGATAAGAAGAAAATTTAACTAAATCACATAATCTATTCATAATTTACAAACTAATACATGTTGTCAAATATATTCATCCTAACCGACAACTCAAGCAAGCATGCATAATTTTTGTAAACACAATTAAACAAATCACACATAAAGAATTAAGTGACTAAACAAAATAAGAAATTAATGTCATGTATTCCCAAACTTAAACTAAAATATGAAATTAAAGAAAAAGGAGAAAGACTTACCTGAGTGAAGACATTAATTGTCTTCATCGTCGTTTGTGTCATGGTGAGGCGATTTTAGGTTTAATGTGTGATCAAGTAATAAAGACAGTTGATGGAATGTCATGTCGAAGTATATTGAAGCCAGTACCACATTGAATTCTTTTTTATAATAGAACTGCTCATACATTGTATTTTGCATCAAATTCATCTATAATTGCATTACATGAAGTTGAGCAGTGAGGTCAAACTTAGGAACATTGACTAGGGGTGGTCGACGTGATCTGGATGGTCGTTCTTTTAGCAAGGGGGTGGTTCACTAGTAGACATGCCGTCTCATAAATTTTCAAGTCTGATCTCGTGTAATGGCTGGTTTGGGGGTGCATAACATCCTCATATGGGTGTGTTACAACGCCATCCTTCATATAAAGCTCAAAGATCAACGTGTGAATGTATTTCTTCAGGTTCAACTCCCTATTCACAAAGCATATAATACTGATTCTCATCCACATCTAGAAGATTGTAGAACCTATCGAAGGGAATTCTATAGAAAGGAATCAATTTACCTCTCACAAACACTCAGAAATCTCTGTGTTCCCTAGAATTAGTGCAAATTCCCTGACAACCAAAATAAGTGCAGGTCATGCCAGTTTGGCAAACAATCCCCACCCTATTGTTCAATATGCTTTACCTTGTAATTGTCGAAACCTCGTTCACAACTACAATTCTTGTGCACCATCATGTTATTATATTGTTCGGCGGTCTCGACGCTAATGAATTTGCTCATGTTAAAGGAGGTCGAAAAAGAGTTCATATTTCACACTAGTTTGGGAGGCACTGTCCACTATGTTCAACAAACTTAATTTCAATCACCTAAGAAACACTGTAAAGTCAACCTACAACTCAATGTATTTTCCCAATTGAACATTCAAATTCTAAAATCAACTATGCACTTCACCTTGTCCTTTTCACAAACAGAGAGAGCACCAATGTATACCTCCACATTTCAAAATACAAAGATCGCCAATTAGCCTCAAAATGAAGCCAAAAAACCTCAATCTACCAAAAGAAAAAAAAATCCTAAATACTACTCCCAATTCTTCCAAACCAAATAATCAATAATAAGATATCATAACTTAGCATGAAACTCCCAAAGAAACGTGTAGGCACTTACCCTATATGCAAATGGTGTTATTTCCCAAAAATCAAGCAAACTTGTTAAACCTTCCTACGTGGAATAAAGTGGCCAACGATTTGTAGACGCCTGTGTCTGGGAATTGTGATTCTAGAAAATAAAAGTTGTTTGATGGCGAATGGGCTCCTAAATTCTATAACAAAATGGGGTTGGGCACTAGTTATCTGCAATTTTTTTATCTACCTCCAAATTCCATTCTAGTCATGTTCTTATCCTTAAACTCGAACATTAATCGAAAAAATAGAGGATGTTGTGCACCCCAAACCATAATGGGATAAAGCTTAGGTTGCCTATCAAAAAATTCTTCTAGTCATTAGCTTGATTTTATGTCGCTATCATTCTGGAACGGCGATGTCAAGACTTTCTTTAGCGATGAAAAAGTCCTCCACATAGTGATTGATACGTTGTCCATTGACCTTAAAATTTCCCTTTGTTGGATGATGCAGTTCAACTGTACTGTAGAGAAATACTTGAGATACCCTGAAAAGTCCGAACCACCTTGATTTCAATTTTCCAGAAAATAGTTTCAATTTGGAATTGTATAAGAGCACTTGACCTCTCACTCTGAAAATTCATTGACAAATATTCTTGTCATCCCATTGTGGTGTCCTTTCTTTGTACATGGATAGACTTTCATAGGCTTCTTTTCTGAATCATTCCAGCTCATGAAGCTATAATATTCTTATTTTCCCAACCTTTTCTAGATTTATGTTCAACTGCTTCAGTGGCAAATATGCTTTAGGCTCAAACTCCACTGGTAAGTAGCACGCTTCCCCAAACATCATCTGACATGGTGATATTCTGATTAGCGTCTTAAAAGTGGTGTAATAGACCCACAAAGCGTCATCTAATTTCTTCAACCAATCTTTTTTAGATGAATTCACAGTGAGTTCTAGGATTCTTTTTAGCTGTCTGTTAGAAGTCGCAGCCTGTCCACATGTCTGAGGGTGATAAAGTATGGCTATTCAATATTGTACCCCATACTTGTGAAGTACTACTTTTAATAACCAATTTCAGAAGTGAGTTCCACCATCACTTATCATATCAGTTGAAGATATATTTTATTTATAAAGCTCACCACTACCTTTGCATCATTGGTGGGTAAGGCCTTGGCTTCCACCTATTTTGATACATAGTCCACACCCATTAAGATGTACAGATTATTATAGGACGATGAAAAGGGTCCCATAAAATCGATACCCCACACGTCAATGATTTCCACCTCTAAAATATTGTTTAGTGGTCTCATGACGAGATGATATGTTTATTGTTCCTTAACACCTATCACATCATATACAAAAGCTGTTACAGTCTTTGAATAATGTTGGCCCGAAGAAACTACATTGAAGAACCTTCGCTACTGTTTTTGTGGGGCCAAAGTATCCGTCATAAGTTGAAGCATGAACCTATGATAAGATTGGTTTCATCTCATCTTTTGGTATGCCCATCTACTGATTTAACGTGCCTCTCTTCGGTACAAGTGTGGATCATCCTAATACTAGAATTTAGCTTCATTTAGAAGTTTTTCCTTTATTGATAAATAATGTCTCGATCTACATAGCCACTAGTTAAGTAGTTGACAATGTCTGCATACCATGGTGCTTTCTCTACCTGCAATAATTGATCATCTAGAAATATTTTATTGATATCTACCTTATCTAATTGTTTTGCTCGTTCTAACCTTAATAAGTGATATGCTACTTGATTTTCTATTCTTTTTTGTCACAAACTTCGATGTCAAACTATTGTAGTAATAGAACCCATGGAATCAACCTAGGTTTAGCATTTTGTTTTTCTCGAGAAGTATTTCAAAGCTGAAAGGTTTGTATAAAATATCATCTTTGAACCAATCACATATGAGCGAGATTTTTCCAATGCAAATACTACTAGTAGCATTTCAATTGTTGCATAATTGATCTAAGAATCTGTCAAAGATTTGCTGTTATAATAGATTACATGTAATATCTTTCCCTTTCGTTGTTTGAGCACTGCTCCTATCGTGTAATCGTTGTCATCATACATGAGTTCAAAAGATAATTCATAATCTGCCGCCATTGTAACAAATGCAGATGTTAACTTTTCTTTCAAAGTGTTAAAGGTATTTAAACATTCATCAGAAAAGTTAAATGGCATATCATTCTCCAGAAATCCGCACAAAGGTTTTGTGATCTTTGAAAGTCTTGAATGAATCTTCTATAGAATCTTGTGAAGAGATCCTATGTCCCTACACTATTTCATCATTTACCATAAAATGACACTTTTCCCAATTAAATACCAGATTCTTCTCTTCACAAAGTTGTAACACTAGATATAGGTGTTCAAATTCATTGTCAAAAGAATCTCCAAATACTAAAAAGTAATTCATAAATACCTCAATGTACTTTTCCACCATGTCAGAGAATATGGTCATCATGCAGCACTAAAAATCTGGAGGTGCATTGTATAGATCAAAAATGCATTCTTCTAAATGAAAAAGTACCGTAGGGACATGTGAATGTTGTTTTCTCGTGGTCTTCTGAGGCAATGGCTTTTGATTGCACCTTGAATATTTATCTAGAAAGCGGTAATGAGAGTGACATACTGATATTTCCAACATCTGTAATCTTTGCACATTCTCCACCTAATTACTAGCCTTTTTGGAATCAACTCATTACCCTTGTTCTTCTCTACTGTAATTCTATCCTTCTTAGGCATCATGTATACTGGACTCACTTGTGAATTGTCTGAGATGGGATAAATAATCCTTGCATCTAACAATTTAAGCACATCTTTTCTCACCACTTCTTTCAAAGTTGAATTCAATATTTGCCGAACTTCCACTGATGGCTTTGACTCATCCTCCATTTATATTTTTTGTGCATCCAAAGAGTAGGACTGATCCTCTAATATCAACTTTTTTTTAGTGGAAGGAGGGCAGTATCTCCGAGATTTTATTAATATGTCATCACTTGTGTCGGGGGAATACCGTGGTTATAACTTAAATGAAGCAAAGCAATAAATGGGGAAGTACTATTTTCCTTACAGCAAAAGTAAAGTACAGTAGTAAAAAATAAATACTACTTCCCTTACGGTAAAAGTAGAGTAAAGCAATAAAAATGAAGTACTACTTCCCTTACAAGAAGTGCAGCAAACATAAAAGTTAATGTGAGATACAAAAAATCAAACTCTAATGTTGGACAAACCATATCTGTCAATCTGAACGAGCGCCTTGATATGTCGTGGTAAGTTGGTTGGTCCATGTTCTTGGTATCTACGATGATGCCAACCCCTCTAATATCAACTATAGTTTTGTACATTTTTACTATTTCCAATAGCTTTCTCTCCTCTTTATTTATCATGTCATTAGCCATGATTCTTGAAAGTGAAACAGATTCTTCCAAATAAGAATAGCGTAGATGTGATGGAAAAGGCTTTAACTCAATAGTTAGGGCATTTTCCACTGATAGTATTAGCGGTGATGAATTTGCACCAAGAGACTCATATCGCCAATGTCTCTTTTCTATAGGTTGTTTAGCCAACTATACAACACATTCTTTTCTTTCTGCATTCTCTTATTCTTATTGTGCAGTATTTGCTTCTTATAGGATTGCTGGATGTTTTGCTTCAAAATTACCAGCTACAAATTCATCGAGGACATCTATTTGGTAGCAAGTATCAGAAGTCAGTGGATGTTTCATCGCCTTGAACACATTAAATATGACATGCTCATTGTCCACTATAATAATCATATTTTCCATCATATACATCGATCAGTGCTCTTCCAGTGGCCAAGAAAGGTCTTTCCAAGATTAGAGGAATATTTGAATTCTTTTCCATGTCCAAGATAATGAAATTTGCCAAAATGATGAAAGTGTTAACCTTGATTAACACATCTTCAATGGTTTCCTTTGGTCTTTAATGGACTATCTGTCGGTTGCAATGATAATGTTGTTGGTTTTGCTTCTCCATATCCAAGAAACTTGTAAATAGATAGTGAAATTAAATTAACACTAGCACATAAATCACGTAAGAAATTCTCAAAGTAATTAGAACCAATTGTTGCAAGGTATAGTAAAACTCTCTGAGTCCTTTAGTTTAGGAGGTAACTCCTTCGGGAGAATTACACTACATTCTTTGTTTCGGTAGACTATCTCATGTTCTTCCAGTTTTGTTTTGTTGGAAAGAATTTCCTTTAGATATTTGGCAAAGCTAGGCATTTGTGCTAATGCATCTGTGAAAGGGATATTTATATGCAACTTCTTGAAAACCTTTACAAACTTAGCAAACTGCTTGTCCAACTTCATTTTCTGCAACTGTTGTGAAAAAGGAATTAGTGGCACATAAGCTTTGATTGGACTTGGTGCTCTCACTGGTGGTGTTTCATTTATCTCTTTCTCTTCCATTATGATTGGTACAGATTTTTTTCCTTGTTAGCTTCTATAACTTCTACCTCTTTTTCTTTTTTTCTTTTTTCTGGCCTCTTCACATGTATCTCTGGCAGTTGAACTCCACTTCAGGTTGTACTAGCTTGCACTTGCTCTTTTGGATTGATCATTGTATTGCTTCGCAATGTCCCTTGTGGATGTTCTGCAAGTTGTGAGCTATCTAACCAATTTGTTTCTCCAACTTCTTAATAGATGCTTGCTGATTTTAAAAGTTTGTATCAATTTGCTTGAATACATTGTTTATCTTTTGCTTGTACTAATTAATCATCTCCCCAAAGTTGATTTTTTTATTGCTGGGAATTAGTTGAACTATTATCTTGCTTGAAGTTCGGGTGATGTCTCTATCATGAATTATATGTTTGTCCATATGGGTTGAAATTGCGAAACCATTTTAATTGAAGTTTACTCGTTCCTCGGGAAAACCTATAGACAAATATTTTTCTATGGGATGATTGGCTCTACAATTATTACATATTGAATTGGCCATAACTGCATGTGCTCCATGTGCTTGTGATTTTACAAGCAATTTCACTTGTTTTGTCAAAGCAACAATATGTGCATTGGTGGATGTCGTACTGTCTAATTCATAAATTACAACTGCCTTCTGTTGTACTAGTCTTTCTGACAAGAACATTGAATGTGTAGTGGCAATTAACTCGAACAAATTTAAGCATTGTTGAACTGATTTATCGATGATTAATCCACCAACAGAACAATCTACCTTAGATCTTGAAGGTGATGAAAGTCCTGTATAGAAATATTGCACTTAGTTATCTTGGTGATTCCAAGATTTTGACACTTTCTTATTAGCTCTTTGAGTGTGTTACATTCATCATGATAACTCTTCTCATCTCTTTGTTGGAATATTTGAATTTTTTAGTCAATTCTTCCCATGTAATAATGCTTCCATGAGGTTCAGTATCTAAACTCTCCAAAGTTGCATCCCTCAATATATAAGGAAATAAACTCAACTTGATAGCATCCTCATTAACTCCTAGGGTATGAGAATTCGGGAAAATTTAAGAGGAATCTGAAAATGTGTATTCGGGTTTTCATGAGCTAGCCCGTAGAATCGGAGAGTGCTGCTAGTTAAATTAATCAAATCTCCCCTTATTTGAAAATTATTTACTCTGAAATCTAGATATACAATACTGGAGCGCGCAAACGCTGCTGTAGGCATCAAGAACATTGAGACTAGCAAGTCTCCTTCATTTATCTCCACTTGCGCATTTCGCAAATTTTGAGGTACTGATATTGTTGTGGCTACTTGTCTAACTGGTTGTATAAAAATAAGAATTTGATATTTAGCCATCTGATTTTTCTATTTTTGTTTGTGTTCCTTAAGTCTTCATCTGAATGTACGTCTTATTTTTGAATCAAATAGTTCAAGATCGTCACCTTGGGAATGTAACATAAAAAGAACACATTTTATCTGTGAATAAAAAAATAAACTAATCAAATAACAGTAAAAAATAAAATAAATTAAAAATAAATGTAAATATTCCTAGACAATGGTGTAAAAAACATATTGTTTTTTTTTTCTATCACAAATGTACGATATTGTAACAAGTAATATTGTAGATCTTTGAGTCCGGATAATAGTTCCCACGAGGACTACAATTTAATATTTAATTTATTATTTCTAACTCCTATTTGACAAAAAATAAGTGATTTGGTGATTTTTTTATCTAACTGCTTCAAACTAAATGAAAGTAGGAAAATTACACAGAAAACGAATTGATGTTTCAAATATGGAATGGACGTTAGGGTATAACAATTTCATCTATTAATTACTTTTAATTCTTAAATCAATATTCATAATCTAATATAGTGTACGATCGAACTCTACTATTGCATTTAATTTACCCCCATCAAGTTCTCATTGAGTCTATTTAACTAATTCAATTACATATCTCTTTATGAATCAATCTTAGTTAAACACAATATTAGTTTTAAGAATTCATGTAACAACTGCAATAATTAGCATAAATATCTCTACGTTTTATACTAAATTATAGGATTTTACCAAATGGTCTAAATCTACATCTTGATTCGTAAAAGCCTATAAACAAACTAGCTAACATATTAAAAACGTTTTATACTCGTAAGATCTAGCTAATTATCAAGTTAAAATTAATAATATAAAATGCGTGAGTGAAACGCACTCATCACTTATCATATATTATCTCTAATTAATTGAATTCCCTTAATTACTTGTTCGACTAAATAATATCACGCAACATACATTTCAATTAATGAAACAAATAAACAACAAAAATATAAACTATAAATCTATTACAGCAAAATCCAATTATTATAGGTGTTCGGGGCAAAACGAGATTATATAGCACGATATGAAATATTGATCACAATAACAAGATGAACACAAAGATGAGAATTTAATTTAACAGTGAAATTGGAGATTTTATTCAACTATAATGGAAAAAGAATACAATAATTGTGTTTCTCGCAATTATTTTAAAATCTGTAATAAATCAACTTGTAAAGAAGATTCAACTATATATAGGAGATACATCAAAACCTTAACAATATTCTTAAAGATGAAAATATCATCAAAAATGCCTGGAATAAAGGAAACAATAGACTTCTTTGTAAATTAATTTTGGACTTAAGTGTCTTTTCATAGATACTAGTAGTAAAAACTTGCATTATACATCTTACGTATAGAATGAATGATATGCGTAGTTCTTGAAAATAGTTGAGGTAATTGATATTGTTAAAGAAAAATTAAAATTGTTCAAAGTAATATATAAGAATAATTTTATTTTTTTTTAAAATTATGTATATAATGTGAAAATGTAATATTTTGATTACAATAACTCTTCTTTGCATTTTTTGTCAACGTTTCACAGCTTTTCTTCTTTTTATTTTCTGCTTTTATGAAGACTTTTGTTATTTACACTGAAACTTTGCAAAAAAAAGTGCGACATATAATTGTCCATGAGATAATACATATTTAAGAAGTTGTATTTCAATAGTAGGCAATGATTGTCTTTCAGCCTTGTTAATGGTATATTTCAATTTTCTCTTGAGTTTTTGTTTTTATTTCCTATATTTTGAACTCAATTTATTATTATTTTTATTTTACTTTTGTAGTGAGAAAAAATATTACAAAATTCTTCAACTTCAAAATGTATATATTACTTAATAATGTATTAACATAAAATAGTTCTATTTTTATTGAATAATTAAATTTCATTGAACAAAATATCATACACCTATTTTTCAAACCTAAATGGGCCTTTAAATTTCAAATGCTTTCAACCCAAAATGCTCTCTCTCTCTCTCTCTCTCTCTCTCTCTCTCTCTCTCTCTCTCTCTCTCTCATGGTATATTTCTATAATGCACTGCGTGGTTAGTTCATACAATATGGGCTTCAGTCATAACAACACATTTTTATTTTATTTATTTTCAACAAAAAAATGAAGAAAAAATCAAAAAAAAATATTTTCATTGATTTATTAGTGAAGCTCAAATTTATAGAGAAAGAGACTCGATTCAAAATGAAAGTTTATTGATTTAAACAAAAATAAGTTATTATTCAATTGAATAATTAAAATAGTTATTATTTTTTTTAAATAAGTTTACAAACCATAAAAACATAATTTACTAAAGTATCTTTCGAAGTAAGTTGAATTATATTTGTAACCAAACAAATTCAACGATCGAAAATGAACATTTAATTATCCTAAAAACATATTTTTTCTATGAAGAAATACCACCAAAACTTAATAAAAGTCTACTATAACGTATTAATTATCAATCAACTTCTTCCCAAAAAAATCTCTTTTTCAATGCAAAAAAATAAAAATAAAATTAATTTTTAAATAAATCTGAAATGTTACAAAGTTTTTTTTCTAATTCCTAAGGGAGACATATGGATGGAGGTTAAAAATATGTTAAGACAAATATCTTCTAATTATTAGGGTCTTTAAGATTAGCAACAATCATCTATAATTCCACATAATCATTACTTCACCTTTAAGTGTTACCTTAAACAATTTTAAATGGAATTTTGATTCTTAACTATTCTATTATAATTATAAAATATGATTATAAATAGATGAACTTCGATTTTTAAGTGATTAAAACTTAGTTTGATTAACATATAATTTTAGTACTTCAAATAAAAGAATAGAATTTATAATTTTTTTTATTTTTATACATGAACTTGAATTATAATTAATTTTTGGAGTTTTTATACAACAAGAAATCAATTTTGGTTTATTGATTCTAATCTTAACATGAATTTATGTTGAGAGATTCGGATTTTGGATTTCTCTTCATTTTATTTCTTTTTAATTTTTTTTTTCCTCTTTTTGACCAAATTCTAATGTCGTCATACGGTAAGTATACATGAAAAGTTCAACATAAGTTTAGGTTAAAAAATAAAATAAAAAATTCGAAGATGCATGTATGCTTGATATGCATTCTTTACTTTGGAGCTATTTAGCCTACTATTCTTTTTTTTTTTTTTTCCACCATACGAAGTTCCAATAAAACATATTCTAAAGCTACAGATTTTCCAAATGCTTCAAATTATACAACTTATTTTGACTTTCGTGATCAACTAAATAATTTATTTACATATTGAAATTTAAGTAATTTAAAAAAATTCTAATTCAATACTATGATCTATCAAGTTTCCGAGATTAATAATTGTTCGTCAAATCCCAAATGTACGACATCGCGATTGATAATATAATGGTCAAGTGGAGTGTTGAATCTGGGATGACTACGTTAATGATTATTGACATAATTAATCCTAACTAATTACTTGAAATGGTGCTAAAAATAACAGGGAATGAGTTGGTGATTTTTACTAAAATTTAAAGTAAGAATTGAGCTAACACGGTCAACAATAGAAGGTTTGAGAAGTTTTTAATATATGAAAATGTTAAATTTTGCGAGTTCGTCATACTTATTTTTTAAGTTCGCCTACCAAATTATGACAATTATTTCATCCGTGTTGAAGAGCGAATTTATTAAATATATTTGACTATCTCACAAGTAACATCAAACCTACTTTATTAAGATTGAAAAATTATTTTATTTATGTGTAAATTCTGACAAACTCAATTGCATTCATTCACAATACACTACAACAAAATTAATCATTAGCAACATTAAAAAGGCAACATTTATTTCATTCACAATACACTACAACAAAATTAATCATTAGCAACATTAAAAAGGCAACATTTATAAATAAATGTTGTCAAAAGGATCTTTTGGCAACATTTTAGTAAGTGAATGTTGTCATTGATTAATATAAATGAGTTTTGACAACGTTTTTCGGAAAAATGTTGCGATAGATCACTTTTAACAACGTTTATTGAGTGTTGCTAAAATTTGAACTTTTAGCAACGTTTGCCAAACGTTGCCAAAAGTAGGACTTTTAGCAACGTTTTCCAAACGTTGCCAAAAGTCTACATTTCCGCAACGTTGCTAAAAGTAGGAAAGGTAGACCCTACCTTCATCCACCCCACCAAAATTAATTCCCAAACCCTATATCCTCATCATTCTTCCCATATCTCTATCTTCTCTCTCCATTCTCGCCCCTATCTCTTTCTCCATCGGTTCACAATAGTCGCTCGACGTTCTCTCTCTCTCTCCATAGGTTCATAGCAATGATGAGCGTCGCTCGCCATTGTTAACGGCGCTGCGCGCTGTAGGACCGTCGCGCTGGCGTTCGCAACAAAGCCGATGGACCCGTTTCGTAACAAAGCCGGTGTGGTGTGGCAGAGGTGGAAGAGATGGTGGATTTTAATAGGCGTTAGTGGTGGTTACTGGTGCAGGCGGTGGTGGTACAGTTGTGGTTGGTTGGAGTTGTAGGTAGAGGTGGAGGTGGAGGTGGTGGTTGGAGCTAGCTATTGGGGGTGGGATCAGTGACGTTGTGTGTGGTGGTGGTGGTATTGGCAATGAATGTGTGGTGGTCCCGATTTTTTGGTTTCTATTTTTGTTTGCAAGTTTCAGATTGTGAGGTGGTGATTGCAGTGTGGCAATGGGGCTTTTTAGGTTCCGTTTCTTTCTGTTTTTCTTCGTTAATTTTAGAATGTGAGGTGGTGTTGGTGGTGGCGGTAAGGTGGCCGTGGCAGTGGTATGGTGATTGAGATCGTATGGCAAACGTTGGGAGATAATTCTGTGGTATGACTGGGTTCCTCCTAAGCCAGTAATATTCTTATTTAATGGAGCAGAGGAACTATTTCTGCTGGTGAGAATTTCATGATTAGTTAGTTAAGTAGCCGTTAATTTGCTTGTTTATCTGAGCGTCATTTGTAAAATAGGGGGTCTGAATAATACTTTTGCCTCAATATGCAACAAATTTAGTTTATTTGCATCTGAATTGAGTATACTTACTAATTCTGCAATATTGTTTATTTGTTTACAACAAGAAGCTTTATTGCTTTTGGTATGGTTATGATATAACTTAAGAAGTTGAAAGGACTGTGTTGAATGATGTATCAACTGTCTGCATAACTTTCTAAGTTTTCATCATATTACATGAAGAAAAGATATATGATCTTGATGCCAATTCCAAATTATTGGGAAGATTATTGTTGTTGACCTGACCCAAACTCACGCAACCCCTTTTGCTTTGAAACCTTAAGAATTTATGTCAGTATGTTCAATTTCATTAGCATTGTGTAATGTCTTTGACATCTATGATGTTCACGAACTGCTAGCTTTGTCATTTGTTAATTTTTGATGGTGAAAACAAGTGCTTCAGGAGTTATTTGTGAACTCCTCAAGAATCTGAAGATAAACAGTTGGCATAATATAATCAAAAAATATGTAGACCATCGATGACACCATTTCTAGCCAGAGCTAAATACTCTTGACCACATGACATTATCGTCTGGGCCCTCTTGATAACTGGCATTGACTACTATGATTGAATGAGAAAAAAGTTGGCCTAATTTTTATTTCTCCTTGTCGTTTCTTTGACGACTTGTTTCAAGGTAATTTGAATCTTACTGTGAGTTACTTTGGTTGCAGAGTGTTCCATTACCTGTCTTGGAGACTCATGAACTTGCTGGCATGACTCTCGAGTATAGGAGGGAATGTAGGAGGGACAGTTTGCTGCAATCCCTCACTTCTGTGGTGAGTAATAGTGTTGGTGACTTGGTAAATTCTGGTGAGCTCCACGCTGAAAGTGCTTAAGCCTCTGTCTGCTCAGCTGGAGTGGAACTAATGACATAGAGTACACCCATGGTAAACTAAATCAATTAATTCTGTCTGAAAAAACATAATTCACTTTTGTATTTTGATTTTCAGTTCCTTTCTATGAAGCTTACAACAGCAAGCATGTTTTATGATTTCAACTCAGAAACATATGCATTTGAGACAATGCCGGTCCTTCTTACAACCTTAATAATCTCAAAATCGTGTACGTCTATACAAATTTGCACAATTTATAAAGATAAAGTTTGACGTGTTTTTGTACGTGTTGCAGCAAGAAAAGGCGTACGAGGCATTGAAGATGCAGAAGATGGCAAAGGAAGGATGTGAGGGAATAAGTCAGGCTCAATTTTTAATGTTCTTGCTTAAGGAAGAGAAGCAGCCGAAGAAATAGAGCAGTTTATGTGTTCCGTTTATGATCGAGTTTTTTCTTTACCATTTTATTTCATTTTAAAGCTCATTTTTATTTAAGTGGTGTTGTATCACATTCTAATGTTCAAGTGTATGGATTCAAAAATTTGTATTGAAATTATCAATTTTTATGCAATTCTAAAATTTGTTCGTAAGTTTCATTTTCAATTTTGTCAATCTATTTGCATAAATTGTTGTTGAGAAAAAAAAAAGGCAACGTTTGGCAAACGTTGCCGTAGCTATCTACGGCAACGTTTGCCAAACGTTGCGAAAAACCGTCTTTCGCAACGTTTGCCAAACGTTGCCGTAGCTATCTACGACAACGTTTTTTAAACGTTGCCGTAGACTTTTGGCAACGCTCAAAAAACGTTGCCGTATCTCTCCACTCTACGACAACACCTTAATTTACAACACACGTCCAAACGTTGTCGTAGGCCTACGGCAACGTTTTTTTAACGTTGTCGTATGCAGTTTTTGTTGTAGTGATAAATTTACACACGGTCGCACAAATTATAAAAGTATATTACTATATCCTACTTAAATTCATTGTTAGGTTTATTGTAATCGGTAATTCTTTAGACAAAATTAAAGTTATATAAAAGAGTTATAAAATTCAAAAATTAAGTAGGGAGGTTGTACATGTCAATTAGAAGTCTTTGGGTTCGTGCATAAAATAAGGAGATAAAGTCATCGTATTAATGCTCGCTGATCAACGCCAAGATCATGTTCGAGCGCCCAAAACAACGAGCATAACGCTCGCCTAACACCAGTGTTTCGTTCGAGCATCAACCCCAACACTCACATGTCGCTAGGGTTTCGCTCGAGCTCCAACCTTAGGAATCCTAGATCACATTTTAAACTGTTTTTTGATTCCTAAACAACCCCAATGCCTTCTATTATATATACACAAGTTATATTTTGTCCATAAGGGTGGTTGATCATTATATTCTTCCCATAATTCATGTGTTGGAGATTCTTCAGCAATTCCCTACATTGAGATCAACCAATCACACATTGAAAACATCAAGTTCATATTCTCAAACACCAAACTACTCACTTCCTAAATATGTGTCAAACAGATTTGAAGATTTAGGAAGGTGATCGGAGTTCCGATTGGAGGGGAATGAAGGAGTTCTCAGTGATCCACAGAAAATAGACGATTCTAGAGGTCAAAAACTGGTGCAAGAGCACGCGGTCCAGGAGGATTTTAGTGATTACAAGAAGTATGTCAGACAGTACTAGGAGTTAGTCAAGTCTGGACCGTACTGTAAGTCAATTCGTTTATAGTGAGTTTTACTGACGGTGTACTCAGAGTTTTTCATCCCTCAAAGGGTTATTCTCTATGATCAATTCCTTGGTATTATTTATTTTTTGCAAATTACAAACTGCGGCAATTCAACATTTAGGTTAGATATGCATGTAAATTCATTTGTATTAAATATTTATAGTGATTTATTGCTTTAAATATTGGTAAATTTAAATTTTACATAAAACACTTATTCTCCCACCCTCTAAGTGTTAGTTGGGTCGAACTTCTCTTTTCAAATGGTATCATAGCTTAAAATCGACCCTAGACCCACTTTATCTAGATGAGTCAATCACTGAGCATAGTTCCATATTTTGATAGAATTAATTATGCTTACTAAAAAGTGAGAATAAAAGCTTTCTTAAAATCTATGGATGAGAGAATTTGGGTTTGTGTAGAAAAGTGATGGACCATCCCAGCTACATCTGTTGTAGGTGTGGTTACCATACTAAAATTGCTTGTTGCTCTAAAACTGACTTAAACGAGTGATTGGAATGGTAAAAGGCTCATGTCCTATTTATTGTGTCCCCCAAAGAGTTAAGGAGAGTGTCTATAAGTGAGACTCCTAAAGAAGTATGGGAAATATTAGAGACTACACACGAAAGAACCAAGACAACTACAGATGTTGACCACTAGACTTGAAGAAATTAGAATGAATGATAACGAATCATTCAATGATTTCTATACGAATTTGAATGACATGGTTAACTTTAGTTTCAACCTAGATGAGAAAATTCTTGAAACTAAAATTATTCAAAAGATTTTTAGATCCTTACTCGAGAGGTTTAGACTTCAAGGCACAGCTATTGAGGAGAGCAAAGACTTAGATGTAATTGAGATAGAGAAACTAGTTGGATCCCTCCAAACTTATGAGCTCACCATATCTCATCCTAAGAAGAATAAGTCTACAACCTTGAACGCTATTAGGGAATAAGAGTATGACTCTACTGATACTGAAACCCTTTAGGATGTGGAAATAGCTTATTTTGTTAAAAAATTTCAAAAAAAAAAACCTTATGAATAGGAGAAACCCCAAGAGAAATATAGAAGTGCTTATTAGTTTAGAAAAGACGATTGTGAGAAGTCCAATACTAGGATATTTAGAAAGAAGTCCCAATCAGTTAAATGTCATAAGTGTGAAGGTTTTGGTCATTTTAGAAATAAATGTCCTAACAATAAGAAGACCTAAGTAAAGGAAGAGGTAATGCTAAGGTCATGACTCTTACTAACGATGAGTCTAATTTTGGTAACCAGAGTGATTCCCCTAGTAATAAGGGTGATAAAAATTGTGCGGCCTTCATATCTACATTTAAGAGTGAGGAAGATAATCGTGAAGCTTATGAATAGTTGTTCCACGAGTCTTAAGGTAAAGATGATCGATAGAGTTGTCCTTAAGAAAGTAAATGAACTAGAACTAGAGAGAGAAAGCCTTGTAGCTAAGTTTGAGGATTCCTCTAGAAGCCTTAGTGAGTTGAGAATTTTGAAAGAGTCCTTAGAGTCTAAGGTTAAAATCCTAACGAGTAACCTTGAGAAATTTAATACTCAACTCTATTCCTTCTTGAGTTGATCTCATAAACTTGTCAATCTTTCAGGGTTGAACAAGCCCCCAAGGGATATGGAAAGTCTAGGATATAATCAGACTGATCATAATACTGTTAGTACTTCCAAAAACATTTTTGTCCCTACCACCAACCAGTCTAGTTATGTTGCAAATCCTGAATCCAAGAACAAGAGTATTTTAGGACAAATGCATATAGACAATGTAGGACCAACCAGCACAGAAATCAATATCAGCAACCACATAGATTTGGACTTAGGTTTATCCCTACATGTCACAATTATGATGAGTTAGGACACACAAGGTCTAGGAGTTACAAACTTTTGAATATGAATAGAAGTCAGAATATCTCTAATTGACTTCCTTAATAATCAGGTTGGTCACTTATCGAGTTGATAACACAGTTGATTAAGATTAATTCTGCTTTTAGGAAAGTCTAGGTTAAAAAGAGTGATCTTTATGGTCACACAGATATTCTAAATGGCGATGTTGATATCGTAACTCTTCAAGGTGAGCATTTGTGTACCTCAATAAGTAGGTCAATAGGTACATGCATGTGCATTTTCATTTAGTCCATATTGTCACATGCATATTCATTTTTTATGTTTTGTGTGATTTTTGCATTTTCTAAAAAAGAAATGAAAAAAGGAGGAAATTTGAAGTGCTTTAGAAATTATGTCACTTTATTTTAATTGACTTGAGCTTGCTAATTGTAACCAAGTATGTGTAAAATTGATGAATGGTGGTAATAATTTCCATAACTAAGTTAAGGACTAATGTGGAGTGCTTAGTATAAGTTTCACATTGTTCCATCTTCATTGCACACACTAAGAGCTTGTGAGTGAGTTTTGACTATATGTGTGAGATTTGGGATGACGGTCATCTGAGTAGTGAAGTGACCTTAAATATGACTTGACATTTAATTAGTTAACCTAAGAAATATTGTATTCCCCAAAAAGAAAAGATTGATATATCTTATACTCATCTTCGAAGCCTTGATAACTCGAGTAATTAAGTCTTTAAGAGTTTTTCAAAACCTGGTGTCTTATGGTCATCTGACTTGGAGTCACTAGGCCAAAGTTTACTACAAGGGTTATTAAGAAAGCCACATGAAGTTGAGCTTGCACATAAGATATGAAAAGAAAATAACATAAAAAAATTATATGCTGGTAGTAAGGGAGAGAGAAAAACAAAAACAAAACAAAAGTTCAAGTAAAAAATCTGAAAGCTTTTTTTTAAAATAGGTCCTAGTACCATTGGATTTGACTAAAAATCTGAAAGCTTTTTCTTAAAAAAGGTCCTAGTACAATTGGATTTGACTTTCATAACTTAAGGAATATATTCATACTTCTAGTGATTTATTTAGCGTGTCTTTCTCACAAAATTAAGATTTTGAGTCTTGCTCACAAGTTTGAGGTGGCACATTACATACATTGGGTCACTTATATAGTTTATTCCATATATGTTCAAAAACAGTTCGTGGGAAAAGTTAACTGTTTGTTGATTTTTCTTTTACAAGTGATCAATTGCGTTTTTCATCATAATGATTTTGGGATGTAAGACACGGTGTTACGTTTAAAAATTCATGAAAAGGGTTGAGAATTCGAAAAATTCCAAAAATGATGCTACTTGCAATAGTTTTTGGTCAAACTTTTTAGTTCAATCACCTAGGTTAGTCTTAGGTTTCATTCCAGCTATCTTTCATGTGTGAAAGATGCATTAGAGTTGGTTTTGCATTGTTTTTGCGTACTTTAGCTCATTTTTCTTGTTTTGCATGCATCTCCTGCATAACATACATTCTTTAGTTAGTTTTTCATTGAGGTGTTCATCACCATTGTTTTAATTGGGATGATGAGGAGTTGGATTAGGTGGTAGGCCTTTTTGTCAATTGTAACAAAAATCGGGAGTAGTATTTGTAGTATTATTAATCATTTTGAGACATCACATTTGTGGATGTATTTTTAGATGTTATTTGTAGAGATCATTTTGAGAAATTACATTTGTGGATGTACTTTAAGATGTTTAGCTATTTTGAGTTTTGATGTTTTGTGATATCCATGTTGTTGTTTGTATTTTGATTAACATTGACATTGCATATCAATATAGCTAACATGATTATTGTATTATGTCTCAATTGCTATATTTCCTTAACCA
Source organism: Fraxinus excelsior (assembly GCA_019097785.1). NCBI lineage: Eukaryota > Viridiplantae > Streptophyta > Magnoliopsida > Lamiales > Oleaceae > Fraxinus > Fraxinus excelsior. Next base: position 173,120 of record CM032642.1, read on the forward strand.
TTTCACACACTTGTACACTTGGTACTTGAGTTCTTGATTTCAAGAAACGGGTTTGAAGAAGAAAGCAAATATCAATTGAGTACGTTGGGTTTTAGGTAGCCAGGTTGTTTTCTTAACTTTGACTTGTAATAATTAGTTTTGTCACAGAATCTCGAAGGGGTTTTTTTTTAGGTTTATTGTAATTGACCATTCTTTAGACAAAGTTAAAGTCGAGCTGAGGCTATAGAGTGATCAAGACTGACCTATCTATAGAGCAAGAGAGGAGGAATGAATAATAGGTTTTTGGGCGGTTGATATTATTTTTTCTTTTAGGTTTTAAATTTGTTTTTGACTCAGGTTGTTATTTAATTTGGAAAGGGGTTGTGGTTAAAATTAACACAGGCTGAAATTAAATGGACGTGATAATCGAAAAAACTCATAGGTTTAGAAAGAAAGAAAGATCATGCTACTAAGGGTAATACATGTGACGGGAAATGTCACGTGGTATGACAAAATCAAACTTGTTCATTTACTGTGAAACTATAATCATTTCGTCAATATGATGTAATCAATTACAAGATATGGATGTGTGTTGATCTCAATTATTGATTATATCTTTTATCCCGCTATTAAGTCAATGTAAGTCGACAACTCCTTTTCGACTTATGAGTTCACATTGGCTAAGGATTTCATTATCAACTTAACTGGATAAAATGTAGATCATAATTTCTTACTATCTAAGAATCATGAATCATCTATTGATCATTTACAACCTTCATATGATTCTTGACATACCTGAACGATGTCGTACTTGCGACCTTTGACAAAGCAACATCCAACATCACAAAAGTATGATTGTCCTCAAATAAGGCACCATGATGACCTCAATTCAAAGGATCAATTCCACTACCGAACGTTAGAGATTAACCACTGACACTCGGATAGTTATCCATGTGGAATCTCCCAGCGGGTCTCCAATATTTTGTTCTATAACAAAATATCCACGTGAAGTGTCACTACACTTTACCTTGTGAGATCGGCTACTTACTTCACAAGTAAGAAATGTCACACGTGATGGTCTATTTGTAATAATGATATCCGTATCTAGTCATTACCTACGACCACGAACGATTTAAAATTCAGTCATATGTAATTTTTATCTCACAATCACAACTCCTTGTGATTAATAAATTGCAAAGACTTAAATCTACAGACTCTATTATTTAATATAATTCATTAAAAAAGTGATAAATAATAGATTTTGCCAAAATGCATTAAACATATTAAAAGTGTTTACAACATAAATCGATTGGGTTTAGGGCATAACACTTACATGAACCCGAGCCCAAATGGTCCAATTTTAGCTCTCTTCACCCGTATAGTTCACACTCCTTGACATCCACTTTCACACCACAATGTGTCCTATCACAGCTCAAACTTATCTTGGTTCCCAACCTTTGCTTTTCATTATTTTCACACCAAGTGAAGTGGACATAGTTGTTGGAATTTCGTTTAAAGAAGATGAAATTTGGTTAAGTAAAATCTTGAAAAGTTGATTTTGTATCAACTTCGGTCAATTATTTAGACTTGATTTGATAGTCAAATTATGAAAATAAGTAGATTAACTTGTTCTACTTGTCAAGTAGATGATCGTTATATATTTGGTATCTCAAAATCAATTCCAAGTGAACGAGAAATTCTAGTCCAAAGTTGGAAGGAAAAAGTGAGGAATTCAACATATGTGCTAGGCGCTTGAGTGCTAGGTCTCTGTTAATAACGCTCAAGTACTGCATGGGCACTAGGCGACCACCACAAAGGGCTACGACCCTTGATGAAAGATGCGGAGTTTTGGAGCGCGTCTCTCGGGCCACAACACCTCACCTTCTGTAAAATGATCCATTGGATGCCATCAAATCATTCCATATCATATTCATTCTTTATTTGCATAAAACACTTCATTAAAGTGGTTTTCTTGCATCAAAAATCATGTTATAGGTAAAGAGAAAAATTCCGTTCCAAGTTCATTGGTCTACGTAATTTGGAGTGCTCATATTAAGAGAAGTTGTTGCATCTCCGAAGATGATTGTCGAAAACCTTTAGCATTGATGTGGCGCAAATCCATTTTAAGGAAAAACATTAATTAAAGACTTAAATTACTTTCAAAGCTTGAATTCATGTTCATGTACTCGATTTTGGTAAGTCAAAACTTTGTTCGTTTTTCATGCTTATGTGAAAGATATATTTTAGAATATAATGTATTAACATTTATCGGGTAAAAATCCCCAAAATCTGAAGAAGAATTTTTGTTTTTGATTGTGCATATTATATTCAGCCATATTAAAATTAATTCTTCACTAAAATGGTGGCTGTTCATTCACGTATTCCAATGTCAAATAAATACTTCTGTATGAGATAAATAGATATATTATTTTAAGTCCATGAGAAATTGTACAAAATAATTTCAATGGCTTTCAAAGAATAAAGAAATGGCTTTGGTGGTGATAGAATTCTAAATGTTCAGTCTCCTTAATGGACATGTTTTAATCAATACCAGTTTATATTCTGTTAAAAGATTTCTACATTATGCAATGCTCAACTTCATTCAGTGCCATGCTGTTTTCTTCACGTCATTTTTATGAAAAGGCATGAGTTCCATTGCCTTCATGACATTTAGCGTAAGGCAATTTATATGTTTTATATTATGCCATGTCCACCCACTATTATTGTGGGTTGATACCATGTGCATAATTTGTTTAAATAATTGAGGAACGTGTTTCGGTGGCACTATAACCCATAGTTGTCGGATACTAACCCGAACAATGCAGCAAGTCAATGGGTTAGTGGTTCAATCGACGACCCAGTAGTTCAATCGGCAGGTCATTGCATAAAATCAAGTATAACTCAAAATTGTGGGATTATCATTAGTGCTTGAGAATTTATATGAAAAGTTCAAAATTTGTGGATGTAACATTACTAGTTGCAAATGCAGTCCTAATTGAGAAATTGTAGGGGCAACTTGTTTTAAAAAGTTATATTCCTTATACCTTATAATCATAGAAAAATGTCTATGAAATGAAAAGGTAGAAATCCCTTATACTATTTTAGAAGTTTAAGGATGGTTCACAAATGTGATGCACTCTACGTCAAAAGTGGATGAAATTGGATGAAAATGATTATTGCATTTGTATTAGGTATACAATAATAATTGTTGGAATATTTGAAGAATATTAATAAGTTGAACTACGTTGTAGTTGATACCAGTTCAATGGTAAATTGAATAACCACGATTCGAAATCCACTAGTAAAATGCTTAAGTAGTGCAATAATGTGTTAGAAATCCTCCAACCATATTGAAAGATGATATAGAGCTTTAAATAAAGCTAGTGAGAAACATGTGGCTTCCTGAGAGGATCTCTTAATTGGTGACATTTGTATCTATTAAATGAATCTATTGTGATAGCTAGTCATTTTTATAAGATATGGAGTCACTTGTAATGGTAAGTCTAGACAACCTTGTTGACCGAAAATTCCAAAATCTTAGTTCAATGGAGCAACTAAGTTATGAAGATTCCTTGAAGCATTTAGGAAATAATTCCTACTCATTCCTATGATAATCAAAGTGCTTTCTACATAGTGTTAAAAGGCTAAATTACACTTTTAATGATTCCTGGAACTTGATTAAGTGAAGTGGAGTAGGGTAGAATACCTTATGTGAGTACTATTATCTTAGTTTATACCAATAGCTGAATGAATCAAGACATCGTGTTCACCAATTAGCTAAGTAAATCCGATAGAATTTCACTGAGGACGGTAATGCCAAAATCCACCTCTCATGATGCGATATCTTTTCGCTTATCTCTCTATTAGTGCCTACATTATCATTTGCATATCATAAATTTTCATTCGTGTGGAGAATTGTTGAAATTTGGTTTAAAGAAGCTGAAATTTGGTTAAGTTAAACATTGAAAAGTTGATTTTGTATCTTCAATCAACTATTCGGACTTGATCTGATAGTCAAATTATTAAAATAAAAAAACTATCTTGTTTTACTCGTCAAGTAGATAATCTTAGTATATTGGAAGGAAAAAAACAAAAATCCAGCATATGTGACTGGCACTCGATTGTCAATCTGGTTCTAGGCTCGCCTGGGTTTCTGTTAATGACGTTCGAGTGCCACATGGGCGCTAGGCGAGTGCCACGAATGGCTGCGATCCTTGATGAAAGATGCTGAGTTTTGGGACGTGTGTCTCCAACTACAACCCCTTACCTTATATAAATTGGACCCCTTGGACGCCATTAAATCATTCCATATCATATTCATTCTTTGGTTTGCATAAAAACACTTCATTGAAGTGCTTTTCTTGCATAAAAAACATCTTACTTGTAGAGAGAAAAATCTTGTTTCAAGTCTATTGTTCTACGTCATTTGGAGTACTCCTATTACGAAACGTAGTCGTTATATGTTCAGAGATGATTGCCAGAAACTATTAGCATCAATGCATGACAAATTCATCTTAAGGAAAAAGTTTTAATTGAAGACTGAAATGGCTTTCATTGAAGAATGGTAAGGTTTGAATTCATCTTCATGTACTCGGTTTCGGTAAGTTGAAGATTTGTTCGTTTTTCATGCTTACGTGAAAGATATGTTGTTGAATATAATTATACACGTTTATTGGTATAAAATCCCCAACAATAATGATGTGAGTGCTTAGAATTATATAGTCTTCTAGACGTTGGAAATATATAGAGTAAGATTGCTCTAAGTTAGCTTCACATATTAGTATAGATAAAAGGGATTAGAATATTATCCTATGGTTAATGCTCAATTTGACTATATGTACTACGACAAATGACATTGGAGAATCCACATACAAATTCCAAGCCATTTGATAAGTGTATTTTATACATTTATTTGGGCTCTAAAATATCAACATTTCGTGGTTCTTTTAATGAAATTATAGCTTAATTTATTATATAATGTGTTTTTAGGTGAAACTCAATGAATGGAAGTGAAATTGAAAGAAAGAAGTGAAAAGAGTGAAAAATGGCAAGATTCAAAGCTTGGGGGCTAAAGTGCAAATACTCAAAAGTTGTGTCGAAGCTCATGATAAAGATTCGAGAATTCTAGAAGTCAAATGGATGCAACTAAAGATCAAAAGGAGTGACAACAAATCAAATTTCAACAGTGCATGGATGTCGAAAGTTTTAGTTAGAGATTGAGACCTATTTTTGATATAGTAAAAGATCGAATTGAAGAAGAGCTATTTCTATCAAAGTTGTAGTCCTTCGAGTTATCTTTCCAACGCATCTTTAATCACCTCAATCGGACATTGAAAGGAAAGGTTATGACAAAAATACTGAAATAAACGTAAAGTTGATAGAAACTCAGCGCCCAAGCGCTACCTTTTCAGCGCTCAAACGCTACACCATATCTTGGAAACAGAAAATCAACAGAGATGTAGCGTTCAAGCGCTACCTGGGAAGAAGTCGCGGCGCTCAAGCGCTGTGCCGAAAAATCTAGGTTTTGTTTTTCTTGGGCTACGAAAAGCCCATGAGTAAGTCTCCAACTTGGCAATGAATGTGAGGAATTATGAATAGACTTAATGGGGCATGAAATTGGGGGGTTTCCATACATTGGAAAGGAGGGTTCCACATTAAGAGTACAATTAAAAGGAGGAAAACATCAATGGATTCAAGATCAAAACGAAGATTGGAATAAGAAGAAGAAGACCTTGGTGCAAAAGTTTATTCTTTTCCATATCTTTATTCCAATAATCCGGTGATGTATTCAAGTTTATTTATTTGTTTTTCTTCTAACATTATGGTAACTAAAACTCCTTATTACGGCAAACAATGTAATCTATTAAGACCTTTAGTTCTTTAATTCAATAATTCTGTGTTTTATTCTTTCATGTGTTGATTTTATTATGATTGCAATGCATTGAATTACTTGATCAATAATTTGATGATCCATTGAGTTTCTTACGAATCGAGAGGTGAGTTTGAGACTTAGAACGTGTAATAAAATCCGGTAACGAAGTATAACGTGTAGAGATACCTATACCTAGTACTGCGGTCGTTATATGAATTCCTAGTGTCATAACTCGTTTAACTAAGGATAATTCGCATAGAGATATGGAATTGAATTAGTTAAATAGGCTCAATGAGAACTCGAGATGGGTAAATTGAATACCGTAGGAGAATTCGACCAAACACTACATTAGGCTAGAATCTTGAGTTGGGAACCGAGGTGATCATTAGATGAAATTGTTTTGCCCTGATATATTTTACATACATAAATCTTTGATCCATTTGTGTTTGTTATTTCATTATAATTTTCATTTGTTTTAGGTAGTTAGTTCATTTTAATATTCACAACTATCACAATCTTTTATTTGTTTGTCTTTTATCAAATAGGAGTTATACAAAGTAGATTAAGCCTAAAGTATAGTTCTCGTGGGAACGATAATCCGGACTCTTAGGTCAACTATATTACTTGTTATGATATCGTACGCTTGCGATATAAAAAACGCAACACCATTAAATGTATATACTTTCAACATCACCACTTCATTCATCCACGAACTTATCCTCCGAGGATAGGTTGTCTATGTTTATTGATTACAGTTTGATTGATACTAGGCATAGTAAACACATTTCAAGATTTAAGTGATGAGAACCATGGTACGAGAGCTAACAAGGTCAAGGATCGTGGAGGAATGATCAATGATTAGGTCATGAGCAAAGAAAGTCACAGAAGCCATGTGATTACTTGTTCAAGCTATGGTAGATGAAACATCGATCACTAGGGACGGATCCAGGATTGGATCCAAGACCGGGCTATAAAACTTCAAACCGAGCTAATATGCGAAAAAAAAATTTACACATGAAAAACTGTTGTTAAAAAAAATTACCTTACAAAAAGAAATTGGGCCTTTGGGGGGGGGGCTACAGCCCAGCCCCATTATATCCGTCTCTGTCGATCATGATAAGCAAAATGACAACTTACATATTGGGCTTGGAATAGGGGAAAAAAGTGGATCAACTTGCTTCGAACAACGGATGGGAGAGCTAAAAGAGAAAGCTATGTAAATGAATAGTGTAAATAGGCATACGTCATATGTCTCCATATCTAACCAAAATTAAAGGTTGTCAATTGGTTTATGTGATCGTATGCAGAGAGTCCTTGCAACCACATAGTACATTTCTAGACGCATATAGGGTTGGACAGGGGTTGGTTTAATTCGGTTATGAAGAGAACCGAATCGATCCAAAAATTTTGGGTATTTAATAAATGGAACCGTTATGGTTCGGTTCGGTTATGTTCGGTTTCGTACCATAATTAACTTTAACATTTACAACAACACTACACTGATAATACTAATATTAAAACATTGATGATCTATATCAATAATCATTCGTAACTTTTACAAATTAACGTAACTCAGTTTAAAAACACATCAATAATAAGATGTCCAATAAAATTAATTCAATTAACACAAATATCAAAAAGTAGATACTAATATTAAAACATTGATCATTCATATCAATAATTCATTTGCTTCAAGCAGTCTGCATAAAGAAACGAAATATAAATTAAAAGTTATCAAAATAAAATATTTTTCAAGTATTAGTAATATTTACCAACTATTTAACTTAATCATCAATTGCTTGACTTGTCATAGTAAGAAACTCTACAAGCATACTAAAAAAAATCATAATTAACAAACACAAATAAACTAAAATTGTTCAACTAAAAAAAATTAATAATAAAGTCCAAATATTGGGCTAACAAAGTTTTACTTTGTTAATTTGTTTAAAAAATAAAATTAATTCAATATAAAAAATAAAAAAATTATTTAGATTCGGGTCTTATTCGATTTTTCGATTCTTTGTCTAGAACCGAGAACCGACCCAAACTCATCGGTTCTCAATTCAAGTACCCGTTCAGATATTTAACTTATGAAAAATCGCTCAATTTAGTTCAGTTCGATTGGGGTCCGATTCGGTCTGGTTCGATTCGGGACTTTTGTCCAGCCTTAGACGCATATTTTTCAATTTTTCTAGAATTCTATTTTAATTAAAACTTGTGTATGGTATCTTTTTTTATATCTTTTAAATTTTAATTCCTTTTTTAATTTGGTTTTATGGGTTCCATAAATAGGACGCATTCTATTCATTGTAAAACACACAATTTTATTTACTCATAATTAATGGAGGAGGTGGTGGTAGTGTGATATAAAGGGATTTTTTAAATTTTTTATTTTATTTTATTTTTAATCATTTATTTGGACATGTTTGCTCTTTTTTAAATATTTTGGGATTACGATTGTAATTAATTCTTTATTTTTTCCTTTTCTTTTTGTTTTATATAATGATGAGGGTATATTCATTATTTTTACAAAACTTTATTGAGAAAATGGAAGAAAATGTTATATTCCACAAAGAAAATATCATCTAGAGGGGTATTCTAGCAAAATGAAATGATATGGGGTATTATATTATAGAAACAAAAGTTAGGGGTACTTTATGATAATTACCCAAAAAAAAGATATTTTTTCAAGATTTCGAAAAAGTGACAAGTTATTTTGTGTATTTTTATATTAGTGACATCTATTCAAATGTCCCTATTATCTACTCAGTAGATGGGTCAAATGACTGAAAGACAACGAGGTGTCGATGCTAACTATAATATCTAAGACCTTGTTCCCAAAGTTGCTAGTAGTATCCATAGTTTGGCTGAACTAAGAAAGGCATTTGAAGGACAGCTCATGGGAGAAACAAATGTGGAGCAATTCGGATAGAGGGAAAAAATATTTAAGTAGTATGTGACACAAGTCAATGGGTAAAGTATTGAGCTTGATCGTGCATTCGACGAGGCCGCTTTGGTTGCCACCTCCTATGAGTCAAAATAGAGAGGACCAGCCGCAGAGTCAACAAAGAAAATACGAGCACTGGTTGGCAACAAATGGATAAAACTTTGCAATGCAATATTCTAAAGAAATAAAATTGTTTTAAACTTTTTGTTCTGTTATTTTTAAGATTAATTACCTATTTCTAGATTTCTCAATAGAAAATTCATTTTCTTTCTTTTAATTATAAATAAATTCTCTAAAAAATAAACATATTAAGCTAACCTAAACATTCTTTAAAGGGAAAATTGCAGCCACGGTACCAAACTTTTCACATTTTTGCAGACTTTGTCCAAACTTTTCATTTGTGTGACCCACGGTACCAAATATTTAAACAATTCGCACCCTGAATCCCAATTGACAGAAATCGTTAGTTGACCAATAATTAAATTTACGTTCAATTGTTGACCAAAATTTAAAGGATAAATATGTAACTTTATATTTTTCATATAAAAAAATTAAAATAAAAAAATTAAATAAAAAACCCCAAGCTACTGTTCATCTTCTTCCCTCCACCCTTCCACCACCAACACCCCAATCATCTCCTTCTACACCCACCCCGCACACACCTGTCTCCTGCGTGAAGTTTTCGAAGAATGGCAAGCTATTCACCTTGGCATCTCTTGACAAAACCCTCATCGTCTGGTCCTTGGAAACCTTAACCAAATTATTTAGTTTGTTTAGGTATTCTAATGGAGTCTCGAACCTGGCGTGGTCCTCTGACTCGACTTACATCTGCTCTGCTTCGGACGATCGGACCCTCCGAATTTGGGATGCACACTCCGCGGAGTGTGTCAAAACTCTCAAAGGCCATAATGATTTCGTCTTCTACGTGAACTTCAATCCCCAATCTAATTTGATTGTTTCAATGTCTTTTGATGATACGATTTGGATTTAGGAAGTGAAAACAGGTAAAGCTTTGCACGTCATCCAGGTGGGTGTAGAAGAGGTGGCTGTGTGTGTGTGTGTGTGTGTGTGTGTGTGTGTGTGTGTGTAGAATAATATGATTGGAGGGTTGGTAAGGTGGGGGAAGGGGAGGGATGGGAGAATAAGATGAATAGTAGCTCGAGTTTTTTTTTTAATTTTATTCTTTTAATTTTATTTTTTTATATAAAAAAATGTAAAGTTACATATTTACCCTTTAATACTCATTTTAGTAGAAAAATGTGTTTTTAAACAGTGATTGATGAAAGAATGTGTGGTTAAAAAGTAAGGAGAATTTTTAAGTTTATGTGTAATATTATTTTATTGATAGAATGTGTAGTTGAAATGAAGAAAAAAAAAAGAAAAAGAATGAGAATGAGAAAAAAATGGGTGCCAAACAGGTGCAAAAATTTGTCAACAATTGGTCAGATATTTAATTATTGGTCAACTGACAGTTTCTGTCAATTTGAACTTCATGGATGAATTGTTTAAATGTTTGGTATCGTGGGTGATACAAATGAAAGGTTTATGTAAAGTTTGCAAAAATGTGAAAAATTTGATACCGTGGTTGCAATTTTCCCTTGTTTAAAATATTAGGCCGAAATAAGTCTAAAAGTATAATGATTGTGAATTATAAATGGAAATAAATGATGAAAGGTAAGGGAATAGTGGCGCAAAATTAAACCCTCACATGTTTGGATCACATTCATGAGGAGGGTTGTATTTAATTAAGACTTTTAAAGATTTTTGTAGATTTTTTAAGTTGTGATTTTTTGTCGAATTCGCAGATTTTTATAAATTTGTATAAAATTAATGAGAGTTTTTAGTAGATTTCTATAGACTTTAATTTTGAATTTTTTTATAAAATTTTATGAAATTCATTAGGCTTTTCAAGACTTTCATTTAAAATAAAATTAACGTGAGTCTAGTACAACAGTGTGAAGTTCTCATGTACGAGGTGGTGTTTCGATCCCGCAATTCCATTTTCCCTCCTATATACTATTTTTTTTAAATAATAAAAAAATTTAATTAATTTAATTAAATGAATAAATATTTAAATTACAATATTATATATTACTATTTTTAAAATAAAAAATATTTAATGTTCAATATTATCAATATGTCGTACCTTTAAAAAGTAAACAAAAAATCGATATTTTTAAATTAGAGTTTTTATATAAAGTCATATAAAAATCAATTATAAATCGATCTTTTTCATAAAAAAAAACTGGATGAAATTTTTTTAATTATCATAGAAAATGAAAATAAACAATACAAGAGATAGAGAGAAGAAAAATAAAATAAATATAATATATATACATAATAATAATAATAATAATAATTATTATTATTATTTTTTTGTAAAGAGTCTCCTAGAATCTTGGAATGAATGAATGATAAATTTTGAGATTTTATTTTTTTAAATTTCAATTCAAAAGTTTCTACTGTAGAGATTTTTATAAAAATATTTAAAAGTCATTAATATTTTAAATATCATAAGATTCACAGAGGCTTCTAAAAAGTTCTAATTGAATGCATTATTAGGGATGACAAAACAAAATTCGTTCAACTCGATACTTACTGGCACCGTCCCGAATGAGATGAGAATTACCCTCCTAATTGGATAAATGGGACGGGTAGAGAGCAGAAGTTATTGTCCCAAAGCAAGTACGAGACGTGTACGATATTATAGTCCCCGTTCACTAATTATTCCGTTTAAGATTAATTTCAAATTTAATTTTTTTTATCAAACAAAAATAAAATATTTATCATTATTTTTAAAGTAAACATGAGTTATTCTTAACATATTGAAAAAATAATAATAATATTGAACTAAAAACGTAAAAAAAATAAAAAATAAACCAACGAGGCAAATGCGGCAAGGGACTTGCCCATTCCACCCCCACCTAGAACCTGCTCCCGCTTTAATCGAGTATGAGGATAAAAAATGTGATAAAAATACTCGACTAGATGGAGATGGAAATGATCAACTCGTCTCATATTCGCTCCATTGCCAATCTTATGCATCATCACTTTAAAAGATTTTTTAATTGTTGGTTATAAATGTCTCAATTTTTCAAAGATCAAAGAGTATCAAAAAGATATATAAATAACCTCTAAATTTTTTAAATCTAAAAAAATATTGAAAATTTCCAATTGAACACACTTTTATAAGCCTGCCATTAAACTCGCAAACTGACTGGAAGTAGGTAGGTGAATAGGGGAAGCGAATAAAGAAAGAATCAAAAACTCAAACCCTCTTTTTTCATTTTTCTTTAAGTCACGTTATTTTAGAAGAATGTATTTTTGAATAGTAGATTGATAAAGAATGCGTAATTAGAAAAGAAAGAAAAGATATTAATGTGATGAAAAATATTATTTTATTAAAAAATATGTAATTAAATCGTAGCAGAAGAACGACACTAAAACATGAAATGCATTTGCGCAAGCAAGAAACAATTATAGTTCTCTTAGAAAACCTCTTTTGCTTTCTTTATCGTCTCTGCTCGACTTCTCTCTTTGTATATATAAACATCAGCTTTTGTTCACTTTAAAAAAATCATCGTTTACTAGTATTCTTGTACCATTTTAATAATAATTTGTAATAAAGATAAGTTTTTGTTCGATTATTTTGAGTTTTGACAAACATCTCGATTTCACATCAACAAAATTAACAAGCAGTTTGTGTGTGTGTGTGTGTGTGTTTCTCGAGAAAGGCGAAGAGGAGGAGAGGTAAAATGATGTCGGGATGGAGGAGATTAAGAGACATAGCATTGAAGGGATCGAGGAGAGGTAACCAGCACCAGTTGCAATTGCAGAAGAGGGATTTCGTGAATTGCCTTCACGTGGGCTCTTTTGTGAAACGGAGGGAGTCTTTGATTGGAGTGCAGGAGAGGTACAAGTGGAACCGCGGCGGCGCTGGCGATGAGCATCAAACTCGGAAACTTAAGGCTGAGGCCAATTGCCCACGTTGCTCCAAGCAAATGGATCTACTCTTTACAAACCGCCCCCATAACCTAATTCCACCCTCTTCCAATCCCAGTTCCCCCTTCGATTATATCGATGCAACTTCTATTATTACCACTAATAGTGATAATTCTGCCGCTGCACACACTAATGATAACAGTAATAATAGTAACTCAAAAGATGGAGGTGGAGGTGGAGGTGGAGCTAATGCTTTCCAGGCGTTGAATCTGTGCCCCAATTGTAAGATGGCTTATTACGTTAGGCCATACAAGATGTCGCCTCTTCAGGGAAGTTTCATTGAGATTGGGACTGTCAAAAGCAAGAATTCAAATTCGGAAAAGAAATTGGCGGAAGCTGAAGATTATGGGAAGAGGATTCGAGCTTCGTTTTGGGAGACCTTGAAGTCATATGGCAGTGAACCACCAGAGAACTGGCCGCCTCCTCCACCTCCATCTGGAAATGGGCTTTCAGTGCATACACCACCTGGGCCTCCTTTTGCTCCTGGCGTCAATCTTATTCGGGCATCAGGTAATGGTGGCAATGGTGGCAGTGGAAATGACAGTCGCAATGGTGGTGGTAATAATGGAGAGAAATGCAGCTGGGGTGGGTCTAATCTGGGTAAAAATTTACCCACGCCAAAGGAGATCTGCATCGGACTTGACAAGTTTGTCATTGGCCAGGAACGAGCTAAAAAGGTCCTCTCTTTGTTGCTTCAATATTAACTTTCTTTCATTGATTATGCATACAACTCTAGTTGATTGTCGACACCCAAAATATACTCATATCATATATGCTCAAAAGTCATAACTAGACCGGCCAAACTGTAATATCCATCCTAATGCCAGAATCAGTGCTAATTTAGATTTATGCTATGTCACAGATGTTGATTGTGCTGAATTTTGTCAGATTATTGAAATCTATTTATATTTACATCATAAGATGCCCAACTGTGCATTTTTAATCAATTTGCAGCTAGACTGATGCGTGTTTTACCATTTAGCATTGCCCTGCAAATTTTCTGCAGATATTCCTATCCCAATTAACCTTCTGTACCTCATGTTTTCACCATTGATGTGTCCAGGTGCTTTCAGTGGCTGTTTATAACCACTACAAAAGAATATATAATGTGTCCTTACAGAAAGGGTTAGTGATATATTGTATCTCTGTTCCTTCATATATGAGCCTATTAAGCACAAGGCCAATAATGATATTTTTACCCCATGCCTCAATTTTCACAAGCAATTCAATGTCTACTACTGGCCTTTTTTTATCTTGATTATGATTTGAATTCTGTAAGTCGATACTAGGTCAGAAGCTGATTCAGTTAGAGTAGATGATGATGACAATGTAGAATTGGATAAGAGCAATGTGCTTTTGATCGGCCCTACTGGCTCAGGTATACCTAACCGGTGCCTTCCAATGAATTTGTTGGCTTAACTATACAATAGTTGATGCATGATATCAAGTGACATGGCCTTTTCATCTTAAATAAATGAGTTGTGAAAACATAGGCTGTTTCTGTTGAACAGGTAAAACACTGCTCGCAAAAACCCTTGCTCGTTTTGTGAATGTGCCTTTTGTGATTGCTGATGCAACAACTTTGACACAGGCAAGTGCTTAATAATTTAATTATTTTTGTCTTTACTAGTGAAAATTAACATTAATGTACACTTGCTGGCATCCATCTGAAAACATTCCTTTAGTTTACGTGTTTAGTTTTCTTGGTGTGGTTCAATTATTATTTGTTCTTGTCAACAATGCCTGTACACGTGATTCCTTGTCCTCACACAATTGCAATTACAAACATAGATTTTATTGCTATGAAATGTTAGCCTTCTAAGGTGACACAAAGAAATTTTAGTTTAATGGCATGGATGGAAATTTTGATACCTTTCCCCTTCTGGCTTTACAGATCTTATCTTCTGGGTTTTGTCCCTTTTTCCAATTTTTTCAATAAATCTTAAAAACAACCATTGCTATTTTGCAGGCTGGTTACGTTGGTGAAGATGTTGAATCAATATTGTACAAATTGCTCGCGGTATTAATTTATTTTTTCTGTATATTCAGCATACAAGTTGTTACTTAAAAAACATTATGTCTAGGGTTTTTATGCAAGAAATGGCTAACCTTGTTGATCTACCAAGCTCGGCTTTATCCTTGAGCTTCACTGTTTCAAGAAGCCAACAACATTCTGCAAATAATCCCTTTTTCACACTGTGGACGTATCAACTAGCATGTGGCTGTGAAGGGGATTCTTTAGTTTTGGTGCACATCTGTTTAAGTTGATTTGTCAGTGTATTCATTTTAGGCTTTGCCTGCTATACCTCATTTGTGTTTACCATTGTGCTTCATTTTGCAAATTTTATATCTGCATACATTTATCAATGAAAGCAGCTATCTGACCTTTCAAATTTGGGATGAAGGCTGCTGAGTTTAATGTACAAGCTGCACAACAAGGGATGGTTTACATTGATGAAGTTGATAAGATAATTAAGAAGGTTCTTGTCTTTCTGATTTTCCTTGCAAGGGTTTCTTCTTTATATGAATGTGGCTCTAGATTTGAATCCACCTTTCTATATTGTTTGTATTATATTGAAGGCTGAGAGCTTAAACATCAGCAGAGATGTTTCTGGTGAAGGCGTTCAGCAGGCACTACTGAAAATGCTCGAAGGGACTGTGAGTAACAGTGATCTTGTTACAAATGCTTGGTGATTATTTATTTAATTATTTATTTCCCACATACTTTCTATATAATTGAATGCAATGAAACAGGCCATTCAGGGAGGGCTAGGTGATCAGCTTGTACAGGGCTCAATTGTTTTTGTTCATTTATCAACTTCTTGAACAAACCATTGGGCTTGTTTCACAAAAGATCCGATCTTGAATAGGAACAAACTCAGTCTGCTTGTATGTTTTAGCTAAATACATTTTACACAGAGTGAGTGGCATTTTCAATTAATAGAGTTTGTCCTAATGTCATTTATATACAAATACCAGTTAAGAAGAGGTGGCGAACCTTATGAAAGGGTTGACTTATTCAAGTAGACCTTTTACATGCAGTTTCTTCCTCTTTCTCTCTCTCTCCCCTCTATCTTCCTCCTCCAAGAAGCCTCCAAAAGCAAAGAAACATTCTGAGATGAAGTGGTTCATTAACAATTTAAACTTTCATATGAGGTAGTTCAACATACTCTTGAGTTCAAGCCTTGTTACTATTTATGAAAAATTTGCACATGCATTCTTGTGCTAAAAATTAATTCTGGTAAGCCCTAGTTATCTGATCCGCGAGACTCTCCTTTGATTTCACATAATCGATGGAGATTACATCAGTTGAGATTGACTACTTTTTGGTATTATGTCTCCGACTCACCATAAAACAAGAGACCTACACATGAAGGGGCATATTGAAAAAAGGAATTAAATAAACCAGTTTATCGCTTACTCTAATAGCCAAAGGTATTAGAAGAGGTGATTCAACAAAATATGCTGTTGTGAATTTGGAAAAATGGGCAACTATAAGTCTTTTATTGAGCTTGATCTGACATTTTTCAGGATTGTAGGAGTACAAGCATAACTCAACCTGATCATAATTCATGTAGGTCAAGGCCAAGCAACCTCAGCTTGGCTGGGCTTATTTGCTGCTCTATCCAATTGAATGTCCAAGAAAATTTATGTACTTTGATGGAGTATACAGTAGATTGGGAGACATCATAAAATTTAGAGTTCTACGTGCAGCATTCCATGTATATCCATTTTACTGGATAGAGTTAAAAGAATGTTGATGGATTGGGTGACCATCATTATATTTTCTTCTGATTTTCATATCTTTATAATGGTTTTATCGTGAAAGTTGAGACTTACATTTTGTTGTTGAAGTTCATTGTGAATATCCATATTGAAGTGTGACATGGGGTTAGTTCATACCAAGAAGTTGGAGCTGTCTACTGTTTTTAGGCTGAAATGAGGTTTCATAGCGTCGTAGTGTACTTCCAAGTTTAGGCTTGTATTCAAAAGGTAAGGGCTTTGAATGTTTCCTTAGAAAGAAAATTGGCTATTTCTAGAAAATTTACACCGGTGGTGATATGATTTGGGATAGGCAATTACTTGGTTGAGTTTTGGAGTCCAAATTGAAAAAGTTGACAAGCCAATGTTCAAGTTTTATGAAGGAGTCGGGAGCTGAAACGAGTTGAATTCAAGGTTTAGAAGATATTTGGAAAGAAAATGAGTGACGTGGATTAAAATGGAGCATAACTTTCAGCTTGGTTGTCGGATTTTCACCCATAAGTACAATTTGAAATCGTCACAAAATTCTGCACAAGGCTATGCAGGGGCATGGTACTTTTGGGTTTGCAGTCGCACAGAAACATGCCGAGAACAAGTTGGCGGAATTTTTCTATTTTCTTGAGATTTCCTTGTTAGTCTAGAATTCTGTTTTATTTTCAACTTTGACAGTATTCTATGACCTAATTACGTTTTATTAAGGTTTCTAGCATTAGTATAAATAGGAGATTTATTTCATTGTAAAACCAAGACTTTTGATAATGAATTAACGAGATTTTTCTTTCCCTTGGTTCTTGAATGAACTATTGAACTTATCAAATATATTGTTATATTTGTGACATTCAACGCTTAGAACTTATCAAAGGATTATGCACCATTTGTGTCGTTTGCAAAATCATGGTTCTTGTTTCCACACATCAACGAGTCTAGGGTTTAATATACCTTAGGTTCTTGATTCGTGAGGCTCGGGTCAGGATTCTATTGTCTGCAACCTGAATTTGGGCTTTCTCGACGTTTCAGACTAATTTCGTGATTTCCACGCTGATCCCGTTCTCGAGTTCGCGTCAAGTGGTGATCTACAAGATGGGATTTGGTAATTGAAAGTGTTGAAAAGAAAATCTTCACTTAAAAGGTAAAAGGGAGATAAGAGTAGAGGAGACAAACTTACAGAAATAACAATTCAAATTGGTTTTAGATAATTGGTACGTAATTTCTCTATTGTCATAAGGGCTTCGTGGTGTGTGTTGATGAGAAGCTAGGGCTGGCACCGTGCCATCTTGACTTGATAACCAGCCACCTAAGTTTGCTGGTCTATAAGCTTCTGCGAGGATTAGCACTTCTGATTGAACCTTGTAAACAATTTAATTATTGCACACAATTCTTATAGAATAATCGAATAATACTTCCTTGACATCTTGTTTCATTGCCATATTTGCCAATGACGATGAAGATTTAAATAGGGCCTTTTCCATTACATCTAGAAATATTGGAATTTTTTTCCTCATACAGTTTAAGTTTCATCCATTCAGCTAAATAGAACTTGTAGAAAAAGAAATTACATTGGTGGCCCAGAACTGGAATATGAGTCCCACATTAGTTAAGAAGATTTTTTGTCCAAGGGGAAGTGAGTGTCCTTTGTAATTTATCTTTCAGTGTATTGTGCTGATTGTTTAACTTCAGATTCCTATTGCTTAGCACTTTTGAGAGTATGTTGGTAATATCTGTTCTTGTTGAAATTTAGTCACAATTGTGAGAAATGGCTCTTCTGTAAATCTAACACAGCATGAGCTTGTCTATTATATTGTCTTGAGTTAGTTTTCAATAGAGTTCAGTCAAAGTTTATCTATTGAAAATTCGGTTGTTTGTTTCCTAAGTTCTGCAAGTATTCTTTGGCCCTAAGTCTTGTATTCTATAGATTTATGAGTTCAGAGGCCATTTAGATCTCATTTTGAGACTACTTAAATTTCATTTTTTCTGAACTTCACCTATTTTCTTTTTCTCTCTGTCATCATTTCAAGAAACCTGTCACGGAACTTAAGCTATAATTGTCACCTCCAGAAGGCCTTTCCTACACTCTATTGCTACATTCCTAACCTTCTCCCCAGCTGTTAAGGTTACTGGACTGACTTAACACCACTGTTTCACCAAAAAAAAAAAAATTGTAAGCAAACCATTCTTGAGTACATCGCTTTCTCAATTCCATGTACTTCCCAAACCCACCACAAAATCTAGTCTACTAGTGCATTGGAGGAATTCTGTAAGTCTATTGCTAATAGTTTTTTAATTTTTCCAGGTGCACGGTACTGCACATCTAAAGATATCAAACTTCCTGTGTTTTTTCTATTAATTGTACATGGTTGTGTACAACTTCACACACTTGGATTGTTTTGTACATCACACTTGACATTTTCACTTTCATGAAGTAAATCATGATTCATATTTTCTATTTAAGGCGGCAATTATTTTAGATTTTGATCAACTTTAGTGGTTATTCAATGCAATCAGAATATACTTTTTACTTCCAGATAGTAAATGTTCCAGAAAAGGGGGCAAGAAAGCATCCTCGGGGTGATAATATTCAGGTAATATGGTTCAAATTGCAATTGTCTGTTTTTCTGTGAAATTCGTTGTCATCTCCTCATTTGAGTCTTCATTTCCATTTTATCACACTGATGTTGTATAGTGGTATACCTAGCACTGTGAATCAATCAAATATTATCATTTCTTTTTCTTTTCTTTTCTTTTTTCTTTTTTCTTTTTTTTGTTCAAAAGGGATAACTTAAAATAAATAAACTTTCAATTCACTCCCTCGACTACTCTGCTTACTAAGATTATTTTCCAATTAATAAATCAAAGGTTTGAAGGGAATAAAAAGTGAATACTTAAATCAACTTGTAAAACTTAAAGGGGGAGAGATTGGTGGCAGGAGCGGATCAAAGAGAAGAAAAATAGTGGGAATCTCTTTTGTGCATTCATCTTAATAGTTAAAGCCAATTATTTTCATTCTTTCTTTTCCCTAGTGAAGTTTTCGATGTGGAGCACTGCATATATATTATGATACTTCACGCCACCCATTTTGGTTATGGTAGAGAAATTTAGGGGAAAGTAAGCATCAAGAGATGTGCCTATTTTTTGGTTATATTTTAGGGGCTATGGTCCCACCACGAGAGAGAGCGAGAGCGTGCGCGCGTGCGTGTATCTGTATACTCTCTCTAACCTCAGGGCAATATTGCAATTTTATGTTATATTAGTTTATTTGCAGTCCATTAGGGAGAGTGTTTATACAAAACCTGCAAACGTACAAGATTGTTGACAAGCAATAATTTAGTTAGTAAAGAGTATCGTCCTACGATGAATAAACTTTAAATTCAATTTTATTAATCCGTTATCAAATTCGAATGTGACGTAACACAAAGGGATGATTTAATTATTTGTAAATCATTCCACTAATTATTTAAAGATGTTTTGAATTAAATATGTGAATGAATCATATCCTCCTATTATTATCCCATTTTCAATTCTCGACCTGTGTTTTTGTGATTTATATATCTTGACAATGGACAATCTAATTTTATTTTACTCTCCTGAGATAAGTTAAACATATTCTAAGCACGCCCCCGATCATATTCTTATTCCGAATTCATATGCGAAATAATGCATTAATTACATGGTTAATTGCATACGTCATATATGTTATTCTTAACATATATTGTCTACACGTTAATTTTGCAAAATTCTAACTTATTATGAACCTCCTAGAACCAGAACAAGTAGCTAATTACCTAATTGATAGCCAAGCAATTAAATAATGCAACAAAGCATACAAGATCAATCAAGAACACAAATAAACTAAGGGTGTGTTTGAGCCACATTATTTTGAAAGAATGTATTCTGAAAAAGTAGATTGATGGAGAATGTGTGGTTGAAAAAGAAGAAAAAATTATTGATGTGATGGAAAATATTATTTTATTGAAGAATGTGGGTTGAAAATGAGTAAAAGAATGAAAATGAAAATTTTAATGTGTACCAAACATGAACTAAATGACTTGGTCTTTGAATTAAAATAACCAATAATAAGGTTCATCTCCATCCCAACACAAAAGAAATCTAGCCTAATATGTTTCTAATGATAAAAACAAGAAGAATGATGGAAAATCATCGCCGGATATGTGTATGAATACAAGAAATATGTGGAAGCAATTTATTGTTCTTAATCTTCAACCCCGAGCCTTGATTCTTCGAGATCTTGATGTAATTTGCCTGGATTCTTTGTTAGGTTTGATCTTCTCTCCAAAATATGATGAATTGACTAAATGATTTTATAATATGAATTGAATTGAATTGAGAGGCTGGAGAAAGATCCTTTGAATGCTAGCCCTTTTTCTCTATTTATAGTGGTCGAAATCAAGTCAAGAATTCGTCCAAAATTGATTTCCAAAAGAGTTTGCGTTGTATAAGGGAAGTTGTTCCCGTTTGCTCAAAATTAAACCATGCTCATGCATGGTATACTGGCTTGCTCATGTAAGGTATTTTCAAAATGGCCTCGGGTTTTGAAAATTAAGGCCTTGCTCACGCAAGGAATTTACTCCATGCGCACACATGAAGTAAAATTCTTCTGAAGTTGTTCATTTTGGTCCTTAGCTTTCTTCCATCATTCAATTTAAGTCCTTTTCAGTTGCAATTTTCATCATTTGGCTTCTTATCTCATCCAATGGATCTCGTGTGATCTTCAATCGTTTTAGAGTCCGAATCAGCTATTGAATATTTGTAATTTGGTCCTCAATTTTTTCATCATTCTTCATTCATTTCTTTCTATTTCACTTTCAATCATGGAATTTCACCCAACTAACGATATAAACAGGAGATTAAGCTATAATTCATCAAAAGTAACCTCAAATATTCATATTCAACGGCGTAGATACTTGTATAAATTACTCTTATCAGTGAGAATCACTAATTGATGTTCACTTTTTTCTTTTTCTTTTCTTGCTTCATGATAGATCTTTCTTGATGAAGTGATGTATATAGCTCCACTGAACGTATATTCTTCCATCTTTCTATGTTTGATCAGATGGATACAAAAGACATCCTTTTCATTTGTGGAGGAGCATTTAATGATTTGGAGAAAACCATTTCTGAAAGGTGATGCTTGTACTTTCTTACGTCCTTTTTTCTGGAAGACGCTGTGTGAAATAAAATTATTTGTTTCTTGTGGACTCCTGATAATCTTAAGAATATAATCTTTTTATTTTCTGCCAGACGGCAGGATTCATCAATTGGGTTTGGAGCTCCTGTTCGTGCTAACATGAGAGCAGGTGGAGTGATTGATGCTGCTGTAACAGCATCCTTGCTAGACTCTGTAAGATTAAAGACTCTTGAATCTCTAAGAATTATGATCAATTATCCGTGCCTTGCATGAACTTGTTACTTTTCCATAATAAACTCTTAGCTCTAATAATGTTCTGAAAAAGAAACTTGATATTTTCAGGTCGAAAGTAGTGATCTTATTGCATACGGCCTTATACCAGAATTTATTGGGCGCTTCCCTATTTTGGTTAGTTTGTCAGCTCTAACAGAGGACCAACTTGTTCAGGTTAAAACAATATCCCTGCTTACTATTTCGGTGGGTTTTGCTGTTTACTCTATTTCTATCATCCAACGCATGCATAAATGTAATATGCAAAATTTCTCAATATCTTTCCTGACTGTCACAGAATGTATTTCCACGTAAATCTGAAGTTTAAATGCAATTTATCATTGAAAGTGCCAAACACAGGAAAAGGCTGTAAAGTGGCAAGAGAGAGGGAGAGAAAGGGGGTATACTCCCCTTATGTTACAGAGTAGCTGTAGATCTCTATTGAGTGAAGGTCTAGAAGAGGTTTATTTATTGTTTGTTGGAATTCTTTCCTTATCTTTTGAAGTTATGGTGGTGGATTTTAAACGTTTATGATCTTGATATTGAATGTTTATGGTTTTTGGGTCCAGTAGTTTTTCCAAAACTCCACCTACGTTTCTTGAATGCTGCTGAATAAAATCCCTATCAGGGCTATGGAAGTGTCTAGGCTGGAAGGGTATTTTGTAATTGATTAAATTACTTGATGAAATATTTTTGTAGAGTGATGCTTGATGAATGGAGGATGAATGTTATAGTCCTTATTTATAAGAGGAGATATTCAATATTATACAAAATAGAAGGTAGTAAGCTTGCGACGTGTAATTGAATTATAGTAGAGTATGATTGTGCATATATTAGGCCCCTATTTGGTACACATTAAAATTCTCATTCACATTCTTCTACTCATTTTCAACCACACATTTTTCAATAAAATAATATTTTCCATCACATTAATAATTGTTTCCTTCTTTTTCAACCACACATTCTCCATTAATTTACTATTCCATAATATATTCTTCCAAAATAATGTGGCTCAAACAGGTAATTTGAAGGTTTTTGATAATAAGTTTGTGATGCAGGAAAATTCTAGTAGAATTCTACAGGTATTGATTGGAAGTAAGAAGTAAATTTTCATATGGTTTTATTGAGTTAGAAATAAGGCATACAATAGGATTCCTAGAGAAGTGCTATGATATAAGTTACACAAAATAATAAATTCTTCGGATATATGAATAGTTTTAGGGGTATGAATAAAGAAGCGATTTTGCATGTGATAACTAGTGGAGTAATACTAGGAAATTTCCTAATACAATAGGAGTGAGTGTATATTTCGCTTTCAGTTCTTATCCTTTTTTGCTTTAGGCATGGAAGAGTTTACCAAGAATATCCACAATAAGGTATTTAGTGTATTTCATTCATTGATAATATAGTTTTTGCAGACGATAGGATTTGATCCATTTGAATAATTCAAAAGTTGGAACTTTGAAAGAATTGAATCTGGGGGTTTTAGGTTAAAAAGAACTTACTAGGAATATATGGAATGCCTTTTGATTAGTGGAGTTGTAATACAGGATCATGTGATGCCAAAGAGCGATACTAGGATTTGACATAATGCATATTATTAGAGTATGAGAGAATATATCCATAGGATATAGTATAACAGAAAATGAGGACAGTGAGATGAACATGTGATAAGATTAGAATGGATAACTAATGTATTAGGTTATGCACAACATGTTGAAGAGGCACTAAGCGAGGGTAACCTGACTGTAGGAACTTTTAGATTGTTGAAGCATGTCTTGTATAAAATTAAATAAGAATAATGTTATTTATCATTATAATGATGGAATATCGGTGATGTGACAATGTAGGTGAAATAATGGAATAGGACAGACCAATCCCCTTCTCTCATGAAATTTGAAATGTCATATTTCATTGTTCCACCTAAATTGCCACATGAATGATGTTTCATCATTATAATGATAAATAACATTACTCATTAAATAAACCTTCCATTCACGAGTAGTGTGGGTAGATCATAATTAACATTGTCTGAATGGACATTCAAAACAAAAGCATTATTTGAATGTAAAGTTCTTCCTTGAAACTTTTGGAAGATATTGTTCTATTGGAAAACATGATTGCTGAAAATAGATTCTTATAGTTAACGCCAAGTTATAAATAATGCTTATTTAGTTATTACTGATTAGTTGACAAAGATACTAAAGCATTAATATGCCTAAAAATGAAGGTACCTCCATTCGGAGGTGGCGAGATTATTTCAATATTTTAGGTCCTTGTTGATTCAAATTATTTTTTATCTCAATTCATACTAATATAGTGTCTTCTGGTCTTCACATGGAGTTGAGCAATTCTCATCATGTTTGGATAATTGGCGCCAGACGTCCCTATTGTTTGCCTCATTGCGTAAATCATTTCTATCTTTTCAATTTTGGCTTTTGGACTCTCAAAACAACCTTTATTTGCGCAAAAGGTACTTATCGCATATTTTCTCCATTAAAATAATCTAAAATGACTAATTTGCCCTTCTTTTAAATACACAAATAGAAAAGAAAGAAAGAATATTAAAAAGAAATATTACAATTAAAGTTCCATGTTTTAAAAAAAATACAAACGAGTCTTACTTAAAACAATTTAAAACATACTAACGAAAGAAAAATATTTCATCTTTCCAGTCAACCCCTACCCCTACCCATCCCTTAATCTCTTCCACCACCACCACCACCACCACCACCACAGAAATAATTAGAAAGAGAATTGAAAGTATAAAAAAAAAGAATTAAAAATAAAAGTAAAATTTTAAAGAAAAATGGTTCTTCCCCATCCAATATCGCACTCTTCCACCGGCCGCCAACATCACCACCACCACCACCACCACCGCCCATACTCCCATCAGACTTCGGTACCATTCAAGAATATAGTTATTTTCAAGTTTTGTATTTTAATATTTTTTAATTTTTAATTTTCAGCGAAGTTATAAGAATTTTTTAGCAACTTAGTTGTTTTCAACAAATTTTTGTTCTATCTTCTTGTTGCTGATTACATACATATATACTCGCTGAATCAAGTTTCAAATTTTTCTCTAATTTTGTTCAAGATTCGGTTTCCTCACAACATGATCTCTGAAGATGGATTTCTTCTTTCATTAGAGGGTTCATTCAAGATCTTAATCCAAACACAAATCCTAATTGCTCAAATTTAAACTCAACTAAGAGGAAAATAATTTTTTTTTAAGACAAATTATTTTTTGGGTAATATGCTTTTAATTATTTTAAGTGCTACTCGTTTGCACTATTTGAAAAATTTAGGTCTTTGATTGCATTTATTTCTTTTTTAAATTATTTCTTTTTCTTTCTATTTGTTTATTTAAAGAAGAGGGTAAATTAGTCATTTTACATTTTTTTAATTAAAAAATAGATGTAAGGACCTTTTGCGCAAAGAAAGGTCGATCTGAGGGTCCAAATGCTAAAATTGAAATAACATAGACAATAATAAAGACAAACAATAGGGACATTTTGCACCAATTACATGAGGGTGCAAATGTCAAGTTTGAAACGATGTGAATGATTTGTGCAATGAGTGCAAACGATGATGACGTATTGTGCTAATTACCCTAAAATTATAAGTTGTTGAAATTGTAATTTGATAAAAATGAATGGTATATGAGTAAGTATTGTTGTGGTGGTTACAATATATGTAGAATCAGCTATCCACTTTTAACTTCATATTTCTCAATCGACGAGTAACTATTATAGAAATCCCGTCACGAAGGTTGCTATATTTAGTTGAGAAACCTTTTTCACTATTCTAGCATACAAGGAGTAATGTTTACAGAGCTTTCTCAAAGATTTGTCCTTATATTTTGTTCTCCTCTTGCCTCTATTGTCTTGCCCCTTTGTTTCTCTTTTCAATTTTCTTATGAGTTTTATTTGAAACTTGATGTATTTAACGTTGAAGTATGTCATGCCAAATTTAGATTAGGGTTCTCTATGTATCTGTTTCTTTATGGGGTGCTTGTTGACATTTTCTTTACAGGTCCTCACTGAACCAAAAAATGCATTAGGTAAGCAGTACAAGAAGTTATTTAGCATGAACAAGGTGAGCATTTTTTCTTCGCGTAGCCGGGACTTTCCTGACCCCTCTCCCGCATCATTTAATGTTTAAGTCAAATGGGTTACCAATTTCTGTGATGTATATATTCCAGGTGAAGCTACATTTCTCAGAGAAAGCGTTAAGACTTATTGCAAAGAAAGCAATGGCAAAAAATACTGGTGCAAGAGGGTTAAGAGCAATACTGGAGAGCCTTTTAACTGATTCTATGTTTGAGGTAAACCTGGCTACTGCATGTGCTAGGCATAATGATTATCTAATTAATGTTTATTGGTTGCCAGAACATCTCTCAACTTCTAGTTGAAACGCTATATTGTCCTATTTAGATTCCAGACGTGAAGACAGGAAAAGATAAAATAGATGCTGTGGTTGTTGATGAAGAATCAATAGGCATGAAAGATGCCCCTGGATGTGGGGGGAAAATACTTCGTGGAGATGGTTCTTTGGAGCAGTACCTTGCAAAAACTAAATTGCAAGTTCAAGAGGTATGATCTTATTGCACATCAAAGTGGATTGTATTCTGATTAGATTTTAACATCACTATTTAATGTGTATTCTAGGAGGGTGTTGGAAGAGCTGAAGCAGAGTATCAGGAAAGTGAATCAGAAATCTCATCGAGAGCCATGAGCATGTAACTTTTGTCTGCATCCTCTGCTTACCTCTTGTATACAGCAAGTCGTCTTCTTCTTCATTGCATTAAAGGTTGGATTCATTCATAATTATTAGTTGTCCTTTTGTAAGAAAGTATAGCATCTGGTGGTCAGTGGCAGATAGGCGATCAAGGATAAAAGGAAACAAAGTCATAGTATTTTATCATTCTGATTTAAGCAGTTCATTGTAGAAATTCCCATTCTATAGAGGGTTTAGCTTATACACAAATTTGTTGTACGCTCTTTTACGTTCTGTAATAATGCATAGATAGATTAAGCTAATTTTAGCTTCTCTGTGTACTCTATCTTGGTTGCAATACATTTTGAATTGGGCTGCATATTTATTTTTCCCTGTAGAACTGGTGATTCAGGATTGAGTTTGCGACCTTTTTTTTTTTTTCCTCCTGTAAAATACAATTTATACAATATCGCTAGAGACTGGCGAGATAAAAGTGGCATACAAACGGCCTATTTCATTAAATGCTTATCTAACGTAGAAAACAAGCGTTTGGGCTACTTTACTTCCCTCATGGGATGTAACATGATACGAGCTACACAATCCACGTCCCTAAAAATCTATAGATCATACAAAATGGTCGCATTTGGTGTCGAACCAAACTCATTATAAAGGATGTTCGTCGGACTGAATCTCTTTGCACCTAATGTACGTGGAACCCTGTCGTTCCTCTGCGTCTCAACCAAAGGAAAACTTACCGTTATCTTTCATTGTGCTGCTAGCACACCACCCAAATGGTCCCGAATAGCAGCTCGTGTACCAAAATGACCGTTCTCAGCTAAAACTATTGCAACTGTATTAGTCGACCTGCCTCCAGTGGCATCCAGCTTTTGGGACCCACTTGACTCTTCTACCCGCTAACCTCTTCCAGCATATCAGACGCCACCTGCACTAAAACATTTGGCTGGGGTCTTGGATTTCCACACTCCTACTCGGTTACATTCGCACCCAAATAATCCAAAGATGGCACCCTATGAACACAGCTGAACCCCTGGACAAGTTACTCTGAAACACACCCATTAACTCATCTTTAATATTCCCAGTTTGTATAAAGGTTCGAAGCTAGTTCTACCAGCCCCTAGACTTCCAAACTTCCTTTGCAACCACAAATGTGAACAAGACATGAATACTAGTTGTGTCCTTGCCACAATGACCACAAAATTGCTTATCCAGATCACAGCACTTCCCAATGTTATAGAACTAAAAACTTGTAGCCACTCCGAACTGAGAACAAACCTTTTGTATCATCATGTCATAGTTTACCCTCTCTACTCCGGACACTCAATGGGATTGATAAAATTAACTCTCGCTCAGGTGACAAAATAGTTGCTCTTCTTAGCAACGTCCCAAGCCACTGGCTGAAATTAAGTCACAAGCACCTAAAAGAATCAGGTCCAGGCTACCAATTCTCTATCTTAATCCTTTTTGAAGAAGCTCACGACCCCAAATACAACTCTGCTACAAATATGAAGCTCCATTAGGAATTCCAGCTGGTAGGAGTCCAGAGACCTGCAGTAGACTAAGATACACCTAGTTGTGACAAACTCTCTACTAATAAATCAGAGATTTTCTAGAAAGCACATCAAGTTCTCAATGGTAGTATTTTTGTAAAAGATGGTACTTTCTATTAAACAGGTTTTGGACTATACATAAAAGCAGTGGACGGTCACAGCCAGACCCTTTATTCTGAATTTATTAATTCAAAATGAACCAAATCTCCCCCATTAGAATTAACCTATGACCAGTCGGTTAACAGCCAACATCTCTACCCGTTTCTTTTTTCCCTTCACTTCAAATCCAAAAAAAATGAAATAATAATAATAATAATAATAATAAAATAGGTGATGGATTCGAGATTGGATAAAAGAGAGAAAAATGCCCAATCCAACAATTTCTAGCAACGAAAATCACATCTACTCAAACTTCACCTTTTTATATCACAGCCTATACCAGTCAACCAAGCTGTAGCCACAAATTATGTAACCAGGCCAAACAAAATGCTGAGAGAATTTGCTATTCAACATAACTTCTATGTTGCGAATCAGATTTAGCTTACATAAATTGTCATGGTTATCAATCAAAACTAGCTTGACTACCAATTCAATAATATCGTTTACATAAATCATAAAGCCACGTGTTAAGAAAGCGATGCATTTAGGGCATCAAGAACATCACTTCTCCAAGTTATAGCGCTTGTTCACAGCTTCGACAACATCCCAAGTGACCTTCATTCCGTTTGGAAATTCAACCAGATCACCAGCCCCTATTTCAAAAAACCCATCTTGGCCATCAATGTAAACTTTCACTTTTCCTGCTAATAGATACATTGTCTCTTTTGCAGTAAATGTCCAGGGAAATTTGCTCGGTTCACAGCTCCACCTGTTCATTCAACATATATTATCGTCAACATAAGCAATCTATCTATAAAAATTAGATACTATGTAAGCTCAATAGATTGAATGGTGATAAGCTCTCTCTTATTGAAACGAAACGGTGTCTTCTTGTTTAACTAAAATATAGTAACTTGGGAAATAAACATTATCTTGATGTAAATATGGTGATTGAGGGATAACGGTAAGGGAAAATTGCAGCCGAGATACCAAACCTTTCAATTTTTTACAGACTTTGCCCAAACCTTTCATTTGTGTCACCCACGGTATCAAACCTTTAAACAAAATCGCAGCCCAAGTCCAAAATAACAATTTCCGTTAGTTTGACCCCAAAAACGTCAGTTAACCCAAAAATTAGCAGTAAAGGCCACAAGGGAATAATCAGCAGAGACCATAAGGAAGCAATCAACAGAGGCCATATGGGAACAACCAGCATAGACAAGGCCATGCACCAGGTAGCCAGGCTATGGTTTATACACTGGTAGGGCAGGAGGAGGATCAAAATCGAAATGTCTTGGCAGGTAAAATCTCCATAATCCGACTTACTAGTATACATATTGATAGATTCTGGTGCAACTCACCCCTTTATAGCCCTTAAGTTTGTATATGAACGGGATGTTATGGTTGAATATGCACAATTCCCTTTCGTAGTGACGATGCCCACTGGGGATATAGTGAATACTAATCACATAATTAAAACGACAAGGTTAGAAATTGATGGTAGATAATTGGAGACAAAATTGTATGTATTAGATATGGACGAATTCGATTATTTGTAACTGGAGGTGGACCCTTACCCCACATCTTGTCTGCATTGGAAGCCCAACGGGTCGTACCATTAGAGAGCACTACGGGAGTCTTGATGTCCGTAATAAGGAAAAGAACAATAAATTGACAGTTGACGAAGTTAGAGTGGTATGTGAATATCCGGAAGTCTTCCCCGAGGAGTTGCCTAGCATGCCGCCAGAACGAGAGGTAGAATTCACAATCGACCTTACTCCCAGCTCGACACCCATCTCCAAAGCCTCGTATAAAATGGCCCCCAAAGAGTTACAAGAACTGAAGGCACAACTGAAGGAACTATTGGAAAGGGGTTTCATCCAACACAGTGTATCGCCATGGGAAGCATGTGCTATTTGTTAAGAAGGATAGATCAATGAAGATGTGCATCGATACAGAGAATTGAATAGAATCACTATCAAGAATAAGTATCCTCTTCCCAGGATTGAGGATTTGTTTGATCAGCTCAGAGGTGCAGTGGTGTTTTCCAATATCGATTTAAGGTTGATTATCATCAGTTGAGAATCAAATCAAGTGATATCTCTAAGACCGCTTTTAGAACTCGGTACGGACACTACGAGTTCTTAGTTATGCCATTTGGGCTAACTAATTCTCTTGCAGTCTTTATGGATTTGATGAACCGCGTTTTTCACAAGCATCTGGATCAGTTTGTTATCGTGTTCATCGATGATATCCTGATCTACTCAAGAAGTAATGAGGAGCATTTAAGGATTGTGTTGGATGTTTTGAAGAAGGAGAAACTCTATGCCAAGTTCAAAAAATGTGAGTTTTGGCTGGAGCGAGTAGCATTCCTCGGACACATTGTCACGGCTCGAAGGATAGAGGTGGATCCTAGTAAAGTGGAGGCAGTGTTGAATTGGTCAAGGCCAACCAATGTAGAAGAAATTCGCAGTTTCTTAGGCTTAGCAAGATACTATCGAAGATTCATTGAAGGATTCTCCAAAATATCATGACCGCTAACACAGTTAACACACAAGGGTGTAAAATTTGACTAGACAGAAAGGTGTGAACAGAGCTTTGAGGAATTAAAACAGAAGTTGGTGAACGCCCCAGTGTTAACCATACCCAATGGGTCAGGTGGTTTTGTGATCTATAGCGATGCTTCGAAGCAAGGTTTGGGATGTGTCTTAATGCAACACGGCAAACTAGTTGCCTATGCATCAAGACAATTAAAGCTACATGAACAAAACTACCCCATGCACGACCTAGATGAATAGTCAAGGATTCGGGTCGTCACACCTCTGGCTCCTCACATGATAGTGATACACAAGTTGTTCCCGTGCATTTATGTATACAATTTGCAAAAGCTGAAAGCAATAATATAGACATTCTACCCCTTACTCCTCCTTTGTGCAAATTTTTTCTAACTTCATTTGTAATAATGATCCCACAAAGCACAAGTTACATTAGACACGATTGGTTTGTGATACCTTCTAGTAACACAAAGTGGTTCAAAGACACATTCACCGAGCATTCATTTTCCATGATCACCTTGTGATGGTAAATTTCTTTGAATTTCCTATTTATGAAACTAGAGGAGAGATTACAGCATTTTCTTTAAATTAAGTAAAGTGAGGGAGAAATCAGCTTTTTAAGAGTGAATTTGTCAATTGTGAGAAATTCAGTGATCCCCCATCTCATTTTTGAGTTAAACAATGAACGCTTATGGTTACAAATTTGATCTCTCTCAGCCTAATAGTTCAATTATTGTTAGGCTTCTTGTCCCAGTTGTTCGGATTTCTCATCTACTTTGGCATCAAAAGTAATTCATAAATAACAATTTTCGTCTCCTCGGCTCGGGATTATTCAACTGCTCACTATTATATTTGTGGTTAACAAAATACCTAAATATTAAGCACTTTTAACTTTTATTCTTTGAACTAATGAAAGAATATGGGACAGAAGACTCACTACCCTGCCCTAGACACAAGTATTCTGGTTAAACCAGAGGATGCTCGTGTCAACCGAAACAAAAAAACAAAGGGTTTCAATTAGACGCATTATAATTGACTGTAGAAAATGCACAAATTTAAAATAGTAGAACGAGTAAACACAAAGAGGGAAAGAGAGAAGAAAAGACAAAAAAAATGTACGTACGTTGGCCAGGACGAGACAGCGAGATCGACAAGCTTAGATTGAGGAGGGTTGGTTTGAATCTTGACTCCGTGTATTTCCCTTGTCATTCTCACTGCTCTCCGATTGTCTTCGTAGTTCTTCCACAGATCGATTTGAAAGTGGGAGCGCCTTTTAAGCTTCGACCTACCCCGTTTGGTTTAATTTTTGGGTCATTAAATTATAATTTATTTTTGAGCAAATTATACAAAATCCTACCCTTAAACTTTCAAATTCAAAATTAAGATTTAATAGTTTTTTTTTTTTCAAAAATAAGGTGGTAATTTAAATTTTAAATATTAATCATATTATTAAAATATATAAATTATTCTACGTATTTACCCTATCCAATTTCACTCACAATCCCTAATTATCCCCTCTCCCACTCCCTTCTTCTTCTTCTTCTTCTTCTTCTTTTTCTCTCTAAACCATCTAGAGACTCTATCCTCTATATCGAAGCATCTACCTGAAGCGGTGCCCACGACAGTGTCACTCTGAAGTAATAGGCGGCGAGAGCGACAGTGGCCAATCGTTGCCACAGCGGCATACGATTTCATAGATGTCGTCGTCGGATACGTTGCGTTGCAGTCGATTGGATCTCGTTTTGGATTTTTGTGATGATGCCGATGTGGTTGCCACTACAGTTGATGTAATCTGATTTTGGATCAAGTTGTGCAATAATTTTGTTGACGGTGCTATTAGTTGGTGGTGGTGATGGGTGATGTAGGTGGTGATTTAGATGTGGTGTTGATGTTTGCTGCGTTATACTGCCTGATAAAAACTTGAGCAATTACAGAAAAAAAAGACACGACTACATTATACTGCTAATCAACAAACCTGCTTGGCAACTTTCACTAATTCAACACTTATGAGCTTGGGTTGCTCTACAAGATCAGTAGCATCATCTTCTACGGCCTTTGTAATAGGAGGCTCTGGATAATTAGGTGACAGACGAACACGAGGGGCATTCCTTTGAAGTGTCCCCAAGGTATTGAATGAAAGTGATGCTATTGTATTCAAATGTTGTTGTAGTTGGGAAATTAGGTGACAGACGAACACGAGGGGCATCCCTTTGAAGTGTCCCCAAGGTATTGAATGAAAGTGATGCTATTGTATTCAAATGTTGTTGTAGTTGGGAAATTATGTCCATTTGGCAATCGGAAAAAAATTCAAAATTTCCACTAACCATTTGAGCAGTTCATGACCCATTCAATTAACATCTGCAAATTACTTTCTTTCTTCTCTCTTGATGAAGAGTAAGTGAATCGACAAAGGAAATAAATGACTGCAAAATGAAATTAGGGGTAACGAAAACGGAATCGCAGTAGGAAAACAATATAAAATTTGAAGCTTCAGTTACAGAAAGATATTTAAGAGATATCTAATTCTTTTCGGGCTTCCTTAGTACATCTCCTTAGTTTGTAATATAGACCACTGAAATTACATCCCTCGATATGTCATGAAATTCTATAGGGTTGATTTTCTTGGTAAAAATGAAGATGTTTAACTTTCATGATTTGCTTTGGATGATAATACTAATGTTGATGCATGCCTGAGGTGGCAAAAGCTGAAGCTAAGCTAAAAATATATTAACTAAACTAATTAATTATTTTTGATGATGATTCATCCACTAATTAAGAAATATTGGGAACTATTCTAAACAAGCGCAATTTTAGACAATATGTGTTTATTGTGAGTAGTTGCAACCAAAAATGTGTTTATTATGAGTAGTTGCAACCAAAAATGTGTTTATTGTGACTGATTGTGACTAATTCTGTGCTAAGTGTGACCAATTGTGATTGGTTGTGACTGGAGACACGGCTGTGTCTCCGTGCTTAATTGTGACTGATTGCAACCAATTTTGTGTTAATTGTGACCAATTGTGATTGGTTGTTAACAGAGACACTGTCACTCTGTGCTTAATTGTGACTAGTTGTGACCAATTTTGTGTTAATTGTGATTGGTTGTTAACGACGACACGGTCGTGACGGTCACAGAGACACGACCGTGTCTCCGTGCTTAATTGTGACCGAAACGCAAATTTGAAACGCGTGCATGGCGCGACCTTATCTGAGCCCTTGATTTAAATTTTAATAGGCGCATTTTGGTTTCAACGTAGATGATGAGGTTATGTGTAGAGGGCTCATATTAAATCAGGGGAATATGCAATGGTGAGGTTCGTTAGGTACGCCTATATAAAAGGCAGAGAACCCACTTTTTCATCTTTTTTTCACTTTTCTAGAGTTTGAAATATCAAGTGTAGGAATTCTCTCTTCTGAGCCTATTGTCGTCGACGATTGACCGTTTTCTTCGACTTTGAGGTTCTCTGGGTTTCGGGTAGTATTTTCCCTTACTGAGACGTTTCTTTCTCTTCTCTTACTCTAATGGCCTCTGAATCAAAGAGAAGTGTGAAAAGGGGTTCTTCTGGGGGTAGATATGGCCATGATATGTGCCGAGGCGGGCATTCCTCCGATGATCCCTACCGAGAGGATCATGGAGGCGATAGGGGACACTCAAAATGTATGGATGATGCAAGATGGGCCTATTGATTATAGTATTAGGTGGGGGCCTCTTTATGGCCCACCAATATAAAAGAGAGTGAACTGGAGACCTTCCGTGAAAGATATAGGATTCCAGATAACATAGAATTGCTAGTGCCGACCCCAGAAGAAAGAGCTTGTTTCTCCAGGGAGGGGTGTGTAGCTGTGAGCGAGGCTATATTGGCTGGGGGTTAAGGTTGCCTCTGTATCCTTTTTTCATATTCATCCTTGGAAAATACAACTTAGCTCCCACACAACTAGTGCCAAATGCAGGGAGCCAACTGGCAAGGGCTTTCCTTCTTTGGAAGGAGGTCACCATTGGTGAAGATATGCTCCCCATGTTTTTCAAACCATTTTTCAACCCCGAGTCTCTAGTGGAGGGAGCAACTGCATGGGGTGGTACTGCATGAACCCATGGGGTCTACATTCTCCTTTTGTCTGGGGGACCCGTATCTCTATCAAAAATTGAAAATCATCTTAGTTCTGGGTTAGGGGTCGATGGCAAACAATGGAGGAGGATGTGGTCCCAAATATCACCGTACCAACCCAATACCATGAGCACAGTGAGTCGATCTCTCTCTCTCTCTCTCTCTCTCTCTAATACTTTATTTTGTTTGCTTATCTCCTACAGTTGCTTAAAATAGGTTTTATGCAGGAGCAATTGATCGGTTCTAACTCGAACCTTCCAAGTGGGTTGTGATAAAGGTGATATATGAGCTCCCATCAGAGAAGGGGTACTTCAAGAACATCATTAGTAAACGGAACCTCTTTGTCACTCATCTACTAATGGCTACCAAGGGTAAGTCAACGTGACTTGGCATTTTTACTTGTTTGTTAATGGCATTTTTCTAAAACTCTGTTTGCTTGTAGGTCAGTATGACAAAAATGAGCATGTGAAGCCGAACATGTTCCAGCTGTGAAGCCTCGGGAAGGCTCAAAGGAGAAAACACATGAATTCGGGCTCCTTCTCGTACAAGCACCAATGGGATGAACTGGCATGTACATCCAAGATGAACTCCCTATAGAGGTCCAGGGAGCAGCGAAGCTTTGCCACAAATATTGGACTCACAAGTATTCTTCTCATGCTGAGACTTGTGATGTAGTTGACTTGATAGAGGCTAGACTCGCCATGTAGGCTCGTTCCTGGAGCTTTTTTATCAATTCTCAAATGGAGGCGAAGCAAATGCAAGGGGCTATCCAAAACTACCTTTACCGGGTTCAGAATGCAGAGTTCGCCTTAATAAATGCCAATGTCGAGGTCTCTTCTTCTAACAAGGCTATTAAAGCCTCCAAGCTGAAGCACGCAAAGGCCGAATCAAAGGTGGAAATGCTCTCTAACGAATCATGTTGAGAATTATGACAACCTCTAGAAGATCGCTTAGTCAGCATTTGAGGAGGCCAACAAAGAGAAATGGGAGCTGGAGGCTCGAGTTACTGAGCTTAATGCTGAAGTCTCTACTTTCGATGAGCAACTAAAGAAGGTCGAAGAGGGGGCGGTGAACGATTATGTGGCCGATTTCCACGAAACTACCTAGTATGAGGAGCTCAAGATCTACTGGAGGAGGGTCGCCTATAATGATGTTTTCAATAAGCTTTCCAAGCTCCATCCCCAACTGGACTTGGCTACTGTAAAGGGAGAGTTCTTCCCTGCCGAGCCTTTTACTCCTGCCAATGAGGTCGAGAATTCAATGGAGAAGGTCGACGCTCCCGAAGGAGAAACTCAGCAGGGCGAAGCTGCCTCTTAGGATAGGCATTATTGCTGTATTATTTGCTACCCTTATCATCCTACGGGCTCGCTATACATGAAGTCACTCAATCTATCGGGCTATGTAATTTAATTTTGTAGTGAATTTGTAACGTATAACATGAGTTCACCATCAAGTACGTATTATGGGTTCACCATGATTAATTCATTTTGAAGTGATAACTAATGGGCTCGTCATTTATGGATTAATAAGCGCAATTAACTTACACCATGGGCTCGCCGTACTTCAATAGTTAATTCAATGATATGGGCTCTCCATACTTCACCAATTAATTTTGTTGATGTCCCGAGACTCGAGGTCAGTTAGATTGGATCAAATACACGCGATTAAAGATGAGCTCGGTTATCTAATAATAGCTGAACTCAAGAAAGCTCAGGTCGGATTATTGCACGCAATAAGTGCGTGATAGTAGGAGTTCGGTGGTATGAGGTCAGATCGGATAGATACCGTATCCAAGAAGCTTGTGTAGTCTTTCAAGGGTAAGAGAATCTATGATTGTAGATCACTGACAGAATCCGTAAGTTAACCAATTAGAAGAGTCCATATGGAATAATCTTACATCAGCGTACACAGCAGCTTCTAATCAAAGTGATTAGACCCCTTTTTCCAAGACACGCTCATTAATTACTGGGGTCCACATGCAAGATTTACTCATCATGAGGATTGCTAGATCTAACTCGGTGGCCAATTAAATCATTCCAACATGTGTACTTCCTCAACTCGGAATTGCAGGCGACAAGACACGAAATTAATGAAGCATGTATATTTTCTCCTTTAAAAGAGGAAATAGTAAGAAAGAGACGACACGACAACTTGGACACAAGCAACATATCTTTCCGAAATATCCATATTTCAAGAATCTCCTAGAAACATAGAAAGGAGCGGTGGAATCACTTGTAATGTTATATTAACAATGGATCAAAAGTCGTATTCTTCTTTAAAGTTGGCTTGAATCTTATTCATATAATTTTCAACATCAACAAATTTAATGATATGGGCTCGCCATATTTTAGTAATTAATTTAATGATATGGGCTCACTAGGCTCGCCACATTTTGGTAATTAATTTAATGATATGGGCTTGCCATATTTCAACAATTAATGTAATGATATGGACTAGCTATATTTTAACAATTAATTCAATGATAAGGGCTCGCCATATTTTAGTTGTTGGAGGTATATGAGCTTGTCATATTTAACGAAATTTATGATCTTGCCATAACAAATATTCAAAGGAGAATTATGCGTTAATCATAAAAAATACACGCATTGATCGGGGCCTTACTGATAATACATTCAGAGATGCTCAACATTCAAAGGATGGGGTTGTACCTTCCCATCCAGGTTTTCAATTAAAAATGTCTATGGCCTAACTTCGCATGAAATACGGAAATGGTCTTCCTAGTTTGGACCAAACGTACCCACACCATGTTCTTTTGAAGATAAAAATACTCTCATGTAGTACCTTGTCATTTCCTTTGATAGATGGCCAATTTAATCTGTGAGGCCTCTCTCCTTTCTTCAAGGAAGTTACGTTCACATCGTCAGATCTCATCATTGGAGAATTCATTAAACTGTAAGTGACAGGACGATGGGAGACCCACTTCAACTGGGTTCATTGCTTCTGCCCCATAAGCCATGGAGAAAGGGGTCTCCCATGTTGCGGTTCGGCCGGTGGTACGTATCTCCCACAACACATGGGAGAGCTCGTCCACCTATGCCACTTTTGACTCATACAGTTTCTTCTTCAGGAAGTACTTTATAGTCTGTTAACTGCCTCAACCTAGCCGTTTTCCTGGGGATGGTGAGGAGAAGAGAAGTGTTTTTTATGCCCAGCTCGTCACAAAGGTCCTAGAGCTTCTTGTTGTCGAACTGTCGCCCATTATTTGTGACTATCGAGTGGGGAATTCCGAACTGGCATATAATATTTTTCCATATGAACTTAGAGGTGTGTGCCTCAGTGATTTTAGCTAATAGCTCGCTTCAACCCACTTGGTGAAGTAATCGATGGTGATGATCGCATAGTTCGTACCTCATTTTTCCTTCGGCATGGGTCCTATTGGATTGACCCCTCACTTTGCAAAAGGCCACAGGCTGGATACCATGGTTAGCCCCTGGGATGGTTGCCTTATTGCACCGCTCCACAAAATGTATTGCATCTTTCTTTAAGGTTGGCCAGTAGTACCCTTGCCTCAGTACTTTGTGGGCCAATACTAGGCCTCCTGTGTGATTGCCACTTACAACAAGTGGCTTACGACAAGTTGAGAGTCGCTACAGGCTACCAAGCTCTTAACCTGCATTTCTCTGGCTAGTCTGAGGCCAGCTAAAAGTACCACATACTCAGCGGTGTTGTTAGAGGTCTTAAAGCCGAACCTCACCGCACAATTCAGTTTATGGCCCTCTGGGCTCTTCAGCAACACTCTGGCTCCTGAGCCACTTTCTCTGACGAACCCGTCTACAAATAGCTTCCAGGTTGGTGGGTCTACTAGCTCCATGGTAACGTTATATTCATCGCATCTATAAACTTGTCAACAAAATCCACCACTATTTGTCCTTTTATCGAAGTTCTGGGCTGGTATGAGATGTCAAAATCACTCAAATCCAAAGCCCATTTCATCAATCTCCCAAATGCGTGTGGTTTTTGGAGCATTTGTTTGATAGGGAGGCTCGTCAAAATTCGTATGATGTGGGCTTGGAAGTAAGACCTCAACTTTCTTGAGGCGATCATGAAGGACAAGGCGAGCTTTTCCATATCAATATAACGTGTTTCCATCGGCATGAGGGCTTTGTTAACGTAGTAGACAGGCAATTGCATGTTGCCCTCCTCTCGAACAAGTACCGAGCTCACTTCATAGGCACTCATAGCCAAATATAACAACATAGTTTATCCTTCTTTAGACTTCGAGAGAAGAGAGGCCCATCCGAGGTGCTTTTTCAGCACTTGGAATGCCTCTTCGCATTCCTCCCTCCATTGAAATCTTTTTCCTCCTTTTAAGGCCTTAAAGAAAGGAAGACATCTATTAATAGTCTTGGAGATGAACCGGTTCAGTGCTGCGAGGTGCCCAGTCAGGCATTGCACTTTTTTTGGCGTGCTGGGGGACTTCGTGTTCAGGATGGCCTTATTTTTTTTGAGGTTCGCCTCAATACCTCTCTGGTTGACCATGTAGCCCAAGAATTTTCCAGAAGCAATGCCAAAAGCGCACTTCAAAGGGTTCAGCTTCATACGATATTTTCTCGGAATATCAAAGATGGCCTATAAATGTCCAACATGGTCTGTCGACTTGAGGCTCTTCACCAACATGTCATCAACATATACCTCCATTGTTTTACCCAACAAGTTAGAGAACATCTCGTTGACCAACCATTGGTAAGTCACACTAGCATTCTTGAGACTAAATGGCATAACCTTGTAGTAATATAACCCTCGATCAGTGATGAAAGATGTGTATTCCTCATCTACTAGGTGCATAGAGATTTGATTATACCTCGAATATGCATCCATGAAACTCAACAATTTATGGCATGCAGTGGAGTCGAACAATTGCTTGATCTTCTGGAGCGAAAAACTATCTTTTGGACAAGCTTGATTGAGGTTGGAGAATTCTATGCAGACCCTCTACTTGCCGCTAGCCTTCTTCACTAACACCGGATTTGATATCCATTTTGGGTATACTGCTTCCCTGATGAACCCATTAGATATGAGTTTCTGCACCTCTTCTTTCAATGTTGCATACCGCTCTGGGTTCAAGGGTATTCTCTTTTGCCTGTGAGGAATGAATTTTGGGTCTACATTGAGCTAATGACAACTGACTCTAGGATCGATGCCAACCATCTCTTTATGTTTCCAGGCAAACATGTCCAAGTTGTCGAGTAGGAAGCCTTTAAGCTTAGCTTTTGCTTCCGGTTTGAGTTCCTTATTTGCAATTACCTTGTGGGATCGTTCGGGCTTATGAGGAAATGCTCCAGCTCTTCCACTAGGGTCGACTATTAATTCGATTATGTAATTCGGGGATCTAGATCCACCTCGGTAACCCCTTCTTCAGGAGCATCCTCCATGCTAACACTCCCATTTGTTTAGGGGTCAAGCCTTCTTCAGGCGCGTCAGTCATCTCAGTGTCTATAAGGACCATATTTACACTTCAGCGTTTGGACTTTTTTAAGGAGTTGAGGTAGCACTCCCTTGAACCTACTCGGTCGCCTCGTACCGTGGCACTCCTTCATTAGTAGGAAATTTCATATAAAGATGGTGCATAGATGTTACAGCTTCTAGCTCTTTCAAAGCGGGTCGCCCTAAAAATCTATGATAATCAGATCGGTGATCCACTATCAAAAACTCCATGAAGTGGTGAGCATTAAATGGGCTCTCTCCCATTTCCACTGCCAAAGTGATCCTTTCCCCAGGAACAATACTGTCACCAGTGAAATCGTACAGAGGGGCGATCATGGGAGCAATCTCGTGGTTCAACATCATCTTATCGAAAGAGGTTCCTAGTATGATATTAGCTGAACTTCCGTTATCTACTAGCATGTGCTTCATGCCATTTCTGGCTATGACGACTCTTACTACCAGTACATCACAATGTGGGTAATGAACTCCCATGGCATCTGCTGGGGAAAACGTGATTGATGGAGTATTATGTGTACCTTAGCTGAGGTTGTTGATTACTTGCCATGGGTGGATCTTTTCGCTTCTCTTGCATAGTTCCGCAAGGCATTTTAGGAATTTTCCCTACATACGGACCACCAATGATGGTATCAATTTCTTTGATTAGTGAGTTGTCAATGTTGGTTTGGGACTCTCTCCTAGGTCTTTGGCCTATTGCCCTGTTTCTGTCTTCTTTATGCTCCCTTTGAGGTGATTCATTCCAGCGATTCCGCCTTGCCTCATTGCGTCGAGGCCCTTGACTAAGTGGGAGAGCATTCCTTTGTATACGGTGGGTATTCCTATCTTTGCCACGAGTGTTGACCTATGGTTGATTATAACCTTAATGTTTTGATTATAACAAACAAGCCATTTTATTTACTAACATTTGAAATTAAGTGATTAAGCTTTCAAGCTATCAAGATTATAAATCGGACTTGAAATGAAGAGTAAAGTGAATAGTTAGCATTCGAGACAATAGAGATTTGCATGCGACGATCGAATTGGAACTTGAAGATTCGCAAAAGACGAAAATCAAGATACAAGTCAAAAGAACGGCAAGAACAAGAATTTTGAAGAGTATAGCTTAGAAGTCGTTTATCGAAATTTAAATGTAAAGGTATTAACTCTTCGATTCTTTAGCAATTGCATAGAGCTCAAATTATTTCCATAATTCATCACTTGCATAAAAATATTTTCATTTAAAATATGAAAGATTTTGAAAATCAATTTTCCAAAAAAAAAAAGTCAACCAGTTGACGTCAATCGACCGAAGTTGACTTTTGGTCAACCGAAAGTCCAACGGGAATATTTTGTAATGGCTATATTTTGGTCAACCGAAAACTTTCGGTCGATCGAACTTACCCGAGAGTGCCACTTTTTTGCTCTATAAATACCAATCTCTTTTGCATTCAATTTAACCAACTTACAAGAGATTTTTTAAGAGCTTATTTATTAGAAATCATTGAGATTACTTGAGTCTAAATTCTATTTCATTTATTAAAAAAGAATTTCTTGATTGATTCAATCTATTTTATTCATCTTCTCAAGAATTCAATTTTAGCAAAGAACTTTTCATAACTTCATTTATTCTTCATTCTTGCTAAAAGTTTTCTTTGCCAACACTTTGATTTAAGTGTAAATCTCTCTTCATATTTAATTTGTATTATTTGTTAAGAGAGATCATTGGTTGAAAAACTTTGATACAAAGAATTTCTTGATTGATCAAAACTAGTTTCATTTATATCATCAAGAATTATATTTTACAAAGAAACTTCTCAATCTCATCTCTTTCAATTCTTGATAAAGATTTTCTTTGCCAAACACTTTTATTAAAGTGTAAAATTTCTCTTCATACTTAACTTGTATTATTTGTTAAGAGAGATCATTGGTTAAAAACTTTGATACAAGATACAAACTATTTCATTATCCATCATTCATCAAAGTTTATAATAAAACACTTGAGTTTTATTATTTGCTATCTATTGAAGTGTTTATCTAACTCTCTAATACTTAACCTGGTTATATAATTGGTTAAGAGAGTTTCTTCAATTGTAAAATTATCACTTATACTTGACGGTTTCGAGAGCCTTGTGAAAACTTGATTGTAAGGATATGTGCTTCTTATTGTAAATCACCTAAGAATAAGTGCTCCTTGTTGTAAGTCACTTAAGGATAAGTGCTCCTTGTTGTAAGTCACTTAAGGGTAGGTGTTCCTTGTTGTAAGTCACTTAAAGATTGGTACTCCTTGTTGTAAGTTAACATTATAGTGCATTTGGTCTTGCTCATGACAGAGAGCTTGGAAACGGGGACGTAGAATACATTGTGTATCGAACCCCATTAAATTGGTTTGTTATCTTTACATTATTGCACTTTACTTTACATTGTCATTTATATTGTGCTATATCCACACTTGAATTAAGTTATCGTATTTGCATATTTACTTGTTATATTACACTTTGCATTATATCTTGTGTATTGAATAGTTTTGAGACTAAATGTCGAAAAAGTTTCAAAAACCAATTCACACCCCTCTTGGTTAGTTATTTTTGGGCTAACAATTGGTATTAAATCGAGGCGCTCAATTTTAAAGATTTCACAATCTTAAGTAATGGCTAACCACTTTTTTCAAACTCTTGAGGGGTGTTCTACAAATCGTCCTATGGTACTAATTATAACTATTGGAAAACTAGGATGACAATATTTATTCAATCCATAGATTATAATATTTGGGAAGTTATTGAATTTTGTCCTCATAAGTTTACTATGGTTATTAAAGTTGATGGAAAATTGGATCAAATAATTTCCAAACCTAGAGAAGAATACAATGAAGAAGATAGAAGAAAATTATCTTTAAATGCTAGCGCCAAAAATATACTTTATTGTGCATTAGATATAAATGAATTTAATTGTATTAGTACATGTGATTCGGCTTATGATATTTGACATACTTTAGAAATTACTCATGTTGGAACTAGTAAAGTAAAAGAAACTAAGATAAATCACTTAGTTAAAAATTTTGAGAATTTCTTCATGAAAGAGAATGAACATATTGTTGACATGATTACTTGCTTCACCAATATTACTAATAGCCTCAAAGGCTTTGATCGTGAATTTACTAATGGTGAGCTTGTAAATAAAATGTTTAGGTCGCTCTCCGAAGAATGAAGTCCATTGAAAATGTTGATAGAAAACACCAAAGATATCAACACATATCCATTGGAAGAACTCTATGGAACATTGATGTCATATGAGCTAAATCGCACGGAGACGAAAGAGAAAACGTTGAAG
Organism: Fraxinus excelsior; assembly: GCA_019097785.1. NCBI lineage: Eukaryota > Viridiplantae > Streptophyta > Magnoliopsida > Lamiales > Oleaceae > Fraxinus > Fraxinus excelsior. The sequence goes on from CM032642.1 coordinate 216,911, forward strand.
AGCATAGAAGAGGAAAAACATCAAGTTGCTTTCAATTCCGTTGTTGATGAAAGTACTTCGAGCAAAAATATGAATGATTAAGGAACAACAAATAACATGAGCGATGAAGAGATCGATGACTTAGTCCATCTTGTCAAGAAATGGAGAGGTTCTCGAAACAATCGAAAATTTCAAAAGAAGATGAAAGTTAAGAAGACACTCTAAGCGACACGGAATGAAAGCGATGATGATGATCAAGATGAAGATAAAAGTCAAGAAGAAATTACCAACATGTGCTTCATGGCAATCGACGATGAGAAAGATCCAAGAAATAAACACTCATATGAGCTCATCAATCAAGTGGATAAAGGATAATCAAGGTACTTCTATATGCATAAGAAAAATATCGAGGTATGATTAACTCTCTTCTTTAAATTGCAAGTAAACTTGATATTATATTTTGTATGTGATTTAATTGCTATGAAATATAACTTCCAATCTATGCATTTTAACTTGAATTATGACTTCCATTATTTCCATAAATTGTGATGACTTCTAATGTGATCTATTATTTCATGAATTTTGGAAATCCATGTCTCTAAATATAATACTATCTTTATATGTAATATGAAATAGAGACAAACTCGGTTCCTACTGAAAGGGGGAATATAAGTGAAAACGATAAGGGGAATATATTACTATTTTCTATGGTTGACTTAAAAGTTTTGATCTTATATGAAATACTATTCCTCTCATATGTGCTATCGTAAATATAAAAATTGTGACTTGATATTACATGCTATCCCTTTTGCTTATGACAAAAGGGAGAAGATGAATGTATAATTATGCATGATAAAGAGCAAGAAATATATAACTTGATTTATACATGATAGGGGGAATGTTGAAAAATGGAAATGTCATGCTAACTTTTATGAAAAATGATATAGACCCCAAATTCTTTTTGATAATGTCAAAGAGAGAAGATATGCTTAACAATGATAATCGAATATTTTTCATTAAATTGTTGGTTTATATAAAAAACAAATAGGGGGAATATTTTTTTTTTTTTTGGTTGATTTAATGTCTTTTAATCTTATGTGGCATGCTCTTCCTCTCATTGGTGATATCACTTTGCTTATGCTAAATGGAGAGATTGAGTAAGATAAATTAAAAGGGAGAAGACTTTTATCGTTCTATATGTTTGTCTTTTAATCTTACATGCTATGTCTTTTTGCTTATGCCAAAAGGGGGAAAATATGAGATGATGATTATGCATGTTTCGATTTGAAAATATAATATACTTTAAATGTCTAGTTGTTGAATAAATGGGGAATATGAATTACATGATGAATTTATGATGTATATTCCTTTATAAATATGATATTAATTGTTCAAATCTTACATTGCAAATCATCTTGTTTGTCATAATCAAAAAGAGCGAAAATTGTTGACCTATGGTTGATTATAATCTTAATGTTTTGATTATAACAAACAAGTCATTTTATTTACTAACATTTGAAATTGAGTGATTAAGCTTTGAAGCTATCAAGATTATAAATCGGACTTGAAATAAAGAACAAAGTGAATAGTTAGCATTCGAGACGATAGAGATTTGCATGCGACGATCGAATTGGAACTTGAAGATTCACAAAAGACGAAAATTAAGATACAAGTCAAAAGAACGACAAGAACAAGAATTTTGAAGAGTAAATCTTAGAAGTCGTTTATCGAAATTTAAATGTAAATGTATTAACTCTTCGATTCTTTAGCAAGTGCATAAAGCTCAAATTATTTCCATAATTCGTCACTTGCATAAAAATGTTTTCATTTAAAATATGAAAGATTTTGAAAAGCAATTTTCCAAAAAAAAAGTCAACCATCGGTCGACCAAAGTTGACTTTCGGTCAACCAAAAGTCCAACGGGCATATTTTGGTCAACAGAAAACTTCCGGTCGACCGAACTTGCTCAACCGAACTTACCCGAGAGTGCTTCTTTTTACTCTATAAATATCAATCTCTTTTGCATTCAATTTAACCAACTTACAAGAGATTTTTTTAGATTACTTGAGTCTAAATTCTATTTCATTTATTACAAAAGAATTTCTTGATTGATTCAACCTATTTTATTCATCCTCTCAAGAATTCAATTTTAGCAAATAACTTTTCATAACTTGATTTATTCTTCATTCCTTCTAAAAGTTTTCTTTGCCAACACTTTGATTTAAGTGTAAATCTCTCTTCATACTTAACTTGTATTATTTGTTAAGAGAGATCATTAGTTGAAAAACTTTGATACAAAGAATTTCTTGATAGATCAAAACTAGTTTTATTTATTTCATAAAGAATTCTATTTTTTAAAGAAACTTCTCAATCTCATCTCTTTCAATTCTTGATAAAGATTTTTTTTGCCAAACACTTTTATTAAAGTGTAAAATTTCTCTTCATTCTTAACTTATATTATTTGTTAAGAGAGATCATTGGTTGAAAACTTTGATACAAGATACAAACTATTTCATTATCCATCATTCATCAAAGTTTATAACAAAACACTTGAGCTTTATTATTTGTTATCTATTGAAGTGTTTATCTAACTCTCTAATACTTAACTCGATTATATCATTGTTTAAGAAAGTTTCTTCAATTGTAAAATTATCAGTTATACTTTACGGTTTCGAGAGCCTTGTGAAAACTCGATTGTAAGGATATGAGCTCCTTGGTGTAAGTCACCTAAGGATAAGTACTCCTTGTTGTAAGTCACTTAAGGATTGGTACTCCTTGTTGTAAGTTACCATTATAGTGCATTTGGCCTTACTCGTGACGGAGAGCTTGATAACGGGGACGTAGAACAAATTGTGTATCGAACCCTATTAAATTGGTTTGTTATCTTTACATTATTGCATTTTACTTTACATTGCCATTTATATTGTGCTATATCCATACTTGAATTAAGTTATCGTATTTGCATATTTACTTGTTATATTACACTTTGCATTATATCTTGTGTATTGAATAGTTTTGAGACTGTCGAAAAAGTTTCAAAAACCAATTCATCCCCTCTTGGTTAGTTATTTTTGGGCTAACAACGAGGGCGAGCAGGTCTTTCATGATATGGCCTGGACATGAAATTTTTGGTACTATGGCTGCTGGTTTGATGATAAATGCAATATTGCCTATCACTAGACTCTCTACCTCTTCTTCTGACTCTGCCTCTTCCTCTGGGTAAGATCGGTTGCCTGTGGGTGTCAAGTCCAACCTTTTCATAGCCAAAGAGGGCACATCGTTTAGCGTGGCAGTGGCCAACGTTTATCCCGAAGTGGGGACTATGGTGTGGCCTGGTTGGGTCCATAGTTGATCAACCAAATGGGAGACAGGTCCCCTACGTTGCCTTTGGGATAACGGGAGTCCCATTGAAGTTCGGTTGTGGTGGCCAATTAGCTCTTCGTTGACAATTTTACTCCTCATCATTTCCACCAAGACATCATAAGAAGTAGGATTCTTATTCCGTTTGTCTCTCTAAAATACTCATTCATGTTGAGGTCTCCTCTTAGGGCAGAAAGGGCTCACTATCGGTGACCTACTCGCAATAGGTCATCTCGTTCGTGAAACGAGCTAGATAACTTTTCAGGGTTTTCCCTAACTTCTATCTCATGTCTTGCAACCTCTAGATGAGAGTTTATCATTCCTTGCTTGGCAGATATTGGTTTAGGAAGGCCTTTTTAAGGTCCGACCAGCTTCTGATGCTTCCTCTAGGAATACGACTATACCAAATCTCTGTGGCCCCTGTCAACGTAAGGTGGAAAGCTCGACATTTTTGTGCCAATAAGGCTCCTCACAGAGACATTTGAGTTATTATAGTTGTTGAGGTGTTTCGCTGGGTGGACTTTTCCTTCATACTTGGGTGTTTTTTATGGCACAAAATGGCTAGGAACCGAGGCACTTCTCAACTCTTGAGAAAATGGAAAACTCTCATCATTGTCATCCAGTTCGAATGATCTACAAGGGTCGTCGAAGTCATTTTCGTCCACCTGATACCGAGGCTGTGATGTTTCAGCCTGATTTCTTGCATTCGTGGCTTATCTTCTTTCCCACCTATTTCTAGGTGGTGGTGGGACTTCTTGAGGCTCGCACTTCAGATTTTGTTGTCATCCTCTTTGAGCTGGGAGATGCTGTTGAGACCTATTTCTAGGCCTCGAGGATCCAATCCTGTCAAAGACTGACGGATCTTTAGGTTCCTGTTCTTGAGTGTATTCCAAGGGAAAGTTCTCCTCCATGGGAACATCGTCGTCGGGACGGCTCGTAACATAGTTGGTGGAAGTATCAACTTCTACTTTTCTGTCCACTGGGTCGTTCATCCCGTACATTTGAGGGTATGATGTTGTATCATTTGAGGGTATATTGCCTCTCCTGTGGCGGTGGTGGGGGTGACGCATATTCACATTTATGCGGAGAACCTCTTTTTCAGAGGCCTTTTGCTGCCCATCTCCACCATGTGTTCCTTGGTGACTTGAACTCATCGTGTTTTTCGAATTGTTTCCATGCAATGGTTCTTTCTTCAAGAACCAAAAACTTTCTTCAAGATTCTTCACCACTTGGTTATATGTGGTTATGGTATTAAAGTTTCCCACAGATAACGCCAATCTGTTGACCCCAAAAAATGGTCCGTTGACGTGGACAACAGATAAGTGGAAACAAGTATCCACGTGAGCTTAGATCTTAATACGCTTGTGACTCAAATCACTTATTTCTAAGGTGAATTAATGAAGTGAATAATCCAAAATATTTAATAAGTTGCTGTTATAATTGTTTGGTGCCTAAAAAGGGGCTGGTCGTTGAGTGTGGTAGAGAGAATTTAGGTTTTCTTTGGATATGTCAACTTGCATTAGCCCCCTCCGACACTAAGTGTGGGCTTTTTATACCTAATGCTAGGTGAATGAGGTCTGTTGGATAGTAAGGCAGGTGGTTCTACTAGATCCATTGGCTTTTATTAATGTCAATCAATCAATCAAGTTATTTAACGCTGAGATCCCCATATCTTTACTTCTAGACTAAGGATTTGACCATGTAGGTATGCAGAGGTAGGGTTTGACAGTGTATTGTCTAGTCAATCACTTCATAGACTCTGTTGTTGGTTGGATGTTCGTCTCGTGCAAGGATGGACTTGTATTGAGGGTCTCCACTAGAAGGGGATTGGTAAACCTGCCTCGACGTGCATAGAATCGAGTCGCTCGCGTCGCTACACTACATGTAAGCTCGTTCGTTTGCCATGTGGAATATTTATTTTACGATAATTTATATGAGTAATAGTCGCATTTACTAAAAGTTCATCTATTTGATTATCATGTAAATTGCAATTAATGAAATGCATTGAAAACGCTTTTAACTACTTGATCTTCCATTTCTCTAAAAAGGTAAATTGGCACAAAAAGACAAATTTTCAACCATCTTAAACAGTTTAAAAAAAATTATAACTTCAAAATAACAGTAATGTCTAGACCGTTACATATAAATATTTTGGAATACTTTTGATAAATTATAGTTTAATTTTTTGTATTTAGAGTTTATTTTGTGAAAGTTAATGAACTGAAGGGAAATTGAAAGAAATAAAAGAAAATCGACGAAAAATGATGATTTCCAAAGTTTGGAAAATATCTAATAGTTGATTCGGATAACGAAACAATGATTGAAAATTATATGGAGTCAATTGAACAAGAATAGAAGACAAAGAAAGTTAAAAAAAAAAAGGCATCTGCTCTATGCGCGCAGGAGCTATATTTTTCACTCTCGAAGCCAATTTCACTTGTTTATTATGCCATGCATGGGCATGGGTATTTTCTTGACAACAGGGCAAAATTTTCTTTTGTGATACAAACTCTTTTGGAACTCAATCTTGACTCGTTTCTTAACCTAATTTTGCCACATATAAGTGGAAAATAAGGGCAAAACATTAAGCGGTCTCTATAACTTCTCACACCATAGTATATCACAAAATCAATCAAGAAGAAGAGGTAAAATCATCATAATAAGATCAAACCTAAAAAGGAGTTGAATGTTAATTACATAAAAAACTTGAAGATTTAAAGCTTGGAATTGAAGACAATAGTTCTTGTATTAATTTATGTTGTGGGTGACATCTTTTCATTATTCTTCTTGTAAAATTATTAAAATCATGTTATGCTAAATCTTTTATTGGATTGGATGAAAATGAAACCTATATTTTCTTAATTTTAATTCAAAAACTAGTAGTTAGTATATTTATGAGTTTTCTTGATTAATCTTCCATGCCTTGTTACATTACTTAATTAATTGGCCACCAATTAAATAATTAATTACTTGTTGTTAGGAATTTGAGAAGGCGATATGTCGCGATATGAAATATAGATCGCACAAAGAAAAACAAGATTAAAAGAAAACAAGCAAGAAGACGAATTGACAAATGAACATAATACTTTATTAACAACCAATGGAGAGAGAATGCAATTTATGCAATATTATGCTTACAAAACCGAATGAAGAGTCCATTATTTATAGGAGAATCATCCAAAACCCTAAAACATGATAACTAGGTCAAAAAATCACTTAAAACCGAAAAATAAGGAAAAAGATTTGCGATCCGTCGCTAGAGCAAAGCTCGAACGACAATCGGGCAAGAGCCTATCGCTCGACCGACAGGCTAGCAACGGATTCACTGTTTCAATTTTGCTCATCTCGCTCGAGCGACTTTCCAGTACTATCAATCCATCATTTTTCATTCTTGGACCCTATTTTGACATCTTCAAGCTTATACTCTAAAACGCGAAGCCCTAGACTAAATTTGGGTCACAAAACCCATCAATCTCCACCTTGACACAAAATTCGGTGGAACAAATGAAGCTCCAAAATTTCTCTAGCTGGAAAAATAAGTCTGACTATAGCGAAACACATTGAATTCTCCAAACTCAACCAAACTTCTCCAATACTCAAAAGTACTCTTCATCTTCCACCATATCCAAACATGAATACAAATAAACTCAACCCTTGGATTCCCGAAATTCACAATGAATTCAAAATTTACCAAACACGGTCGAAACACACCCTGTACTAGAATCTCCTCTAAATGCTTTCACTGAAGGCTCCTGACTTGACTCGTCACCTTCAACAACTCCAAAAGTACGACATTTAGACCAGCATCTCCGTACCTATTTCCAATGGGTCTCTCCCTAGCCATTGAATACAATGAAACCGCAGACCGTGGTGGCAAAGCAAAATTACCCATATCTCCCAAACTCGACAGAGTAGTATTCTTCAAAATGGACCCAGAGACACTTCCCAACAGTATTGTACCAAACTATATTTCCACCACGGTACCAAACCTATGATGTTGTTTCTTTACTGATTCTGCCCAACCTTGCAAGATGTATAATTGGGACTTTCTCCGTCCCTCCAATACAACAAGGACACCCTTCCGAGCTTTTATGACACGGTACCAAACCTATGATGTTGTTTCTTTACTGATTCTGCCCAACCTTGCAAGATGTATAATTGGGACTTTCTCCGTCCCTCCAATACAACAAGGACACCCTTCCGAGCTTTTATGACTCCACCTGCACCAGAGAACGTGCACCCTTTTAAATTCAGGGTACTCAGCGAGATGATGTTCTTCTTCAAGCCTGGAACATGTCGAACCTGGCCAAGTGTTCTGATTGTTCCATCCATCAACTTCAATTTGACTCTCTCAATACCAGCTACTCGACAAGATTCGTTGTTTCCCATGACAACGATACCTTGCGTCACTGTTTCATATGTTTCAAACAGATCCTGATTAGAACTCATATGAAATGCTCAAGCTGTATCCAAAATCCACTCCTCGTCAGGCTTGGATTCCACGTCAGAAATCATCAAAAGATCTCTCTCACTTACATAGTTCTATGCGATGTTAGCTTTACTTGAAGTCTCTGATTACCTTCCACAATTTGCAGATGAATTACCCTTACCCTGCAACTTCTCGCATTCCCTCTTGATGTGTCCTTTCTTCTTGCAGTAAAACAGACCTTATTGCTGAAATTCGCTCTCGACTTGCCCCTTCGTCAATCACCACAAACCATAAGAGCTTCATCATCTCTGGAACCAGTTCCAACCAAATGCTTCAGCTTCTCATTTGAGAACAAAATATCATATGTTTCTTCAATGGTGACTATGTCATGAATGTACAGAATCGTGTCCCTAAACGATAAAAATGAACCAGGTAATGAGCACAACCGGATTAAGGTCAAGTCATCTTTATCATATTTTACCTCTAACGTCTCCAGATTAGTGACAATCTCCTTAAATACGACCAGATGATCTTCCAGTGATTGGCCTTCTACCATGCGATGAGAATACAGTCTCTGCTTCAAATGTAATTTACTAGTCAGACTTTTGGTCATGTACAATTGCTTCAATTTCAACCACAATATAGCTGCTATCTTCTCCTTCAAGACATCCTGAATAATGTTGTTAGATAGATGAAAATGAATTTGTTAAAGTGCATTGCGATCCTTCCGTTGCTTCTCCTCTGTTGTCCAAGTTGTGGGCATCTTGTCAAATCCCAACAAAGTATCATCCAGATCCATTCGCGCCAATATATCTCTCATCTTCACTTGCCACAACAAAAAATCTTGTGCTGTGACAATAGCGAAATGTTATACTTCGTGGAAGGCAACGATCAACAAACCTCGAACGAATCAAATCTTTGCTCTACAAAACTGTTGAACCTTAGCTCTGATACCACTTGTTAGTAATTTGAGAAGGTTATAGGCGTGATATAAAGTATAAATCACAGAAAGAAAACAATACTAAAAGAAAACAAGCAAGAAGATAAATTGGCAGATGAACATAATACTTTATTAAGAACCAATGGAGAAAGAATACAATTTATGCGATTTTCTGTTTACAAAACTGAATGAAGAGTCCACTATTTATAGGGGAACCGTCCAAAACCCTAAAACATGGTAACTAGGTAAAAAAATAGCGTAAAACCGAAAAATAAGGAAAAAGATTTTAGGCCTTTGCTTGAACAAGCTAGCGACGGATTCGTTGTTCGAATTTTGCTCATCTCGCTCGAGCATGAGTCCAGCAACCGTCCATCACCGTCAGTCCGTCATTTTTCCTTCTTAGACCTTATTTTGACATTTTCAAGCTCAATGCTCTAAAACATGAAGCCCTAGACCAAATTTGGACTGAATTTGGGTCACAAAACCCAACACTTGTTATAGTGTTGGAATGTTCACAATAAGTTAGAACTTTGCAAGGTTAACAATCAGACAATAGATGTTAGGAATAATATGTATGACTACGCAATCTCAATGATACTAGTGTGAATGAATGCACTACTTTGTATATGAATTCGAAATAGGATTATGGTCGGGACGTGCTTAGAATATATTTAAATTACCTCGAAAGGGATGACTAGATATAATTGGATTATCGATTATCAAGAACACATAAATACCACTATTTACATAGGTTGGGAATTGAAAATGGGATAAAGATGTGTGGATTTGTAAATCTAATACATTCAATCATTAATTTATAAAACAAACGTTTACATAATAAGTAGAATAACTTAGCATAATAATAAATCAAGCTTTTACATTCGATTTTGATTACAAATTTATACAATTTAATTTAATCTTATTTATCATAGGAAGGTATTCTTATTAAATCTATTACTTGTCAATGATCTCGTACGTTTGCGGGTTTCGTACGAACACAGTGCATGAACTTTTGGAAATTCTTCTGTTTCATTATTTTCTGAAGCAAACTATCAAATATTTTCTTGGTAAAAATGTAGAGTCAAATTCAACCTCTATGATCAGGAAATTATCCTTTTTCCATGGTCCGAATATATGATGAATGAACATGTTATACACTAGATTTAAGCATTTTTTCCATAATTATGTTACACACTTGATCTTTCAAGCTATCTAATCTATGCACAATAACTTGCCGACTGCTATACCTTTTATCCTAGTCAATGAAAGCCTAGAAGACGAAATATTTCACTCAAACATATAATCTTTGTCCATGGCTTCCGACACATCCCAAATACAACACATTTCCTTGGGAAAATCAACCAAGTCACCAGCACCAAACTCGACTGCATCATTAGGGTAAACCTTTACCTTTACCTTCAACGAATAGTGTGTTTCTTTTGACGAGCAAGTCCGTGGGAATTTTCTTGGAGGACATCCTACCTACATTGATGTCACAATAAACATGTAGAAAAATAGTTCACTATCCAATATCCATGTATTTTGATAACCGTTAAGTTCACACTTATTTAAACCATCAAAAGTGACTTTTGTTAGTATTATTGTAAATTTGACACTAAATTATTTGTGTTTTTTAATTATTTTAGGAGAAAATATGATATCAGATCAAGAAGGATAAAATTGAAGTAAAAGTTGCAGTTTTGGGATCATATTCTACACGTTCGAGCAAAATCCGCAAGAGTACGTGATCGTTGACAAGTAATACGTGATGAGTAATGTATATCGTTCCAAGGGAATAAAATTCAATCAAAGTGTACTAGTTTCAAATTAGATTCAAAGTGTGAAAACGAAAAAAATGTAAATTTGCAATTATTTTAAATCAATCTACTAAAACTTGTAAAATTTGGTTTTGTATATATTTGGAATGAATGTATTGGACTACGAATCCACGTATTATTATTTATTTCAATTATAAATTACGTAGTTAGTTGCATTCATACATTCTTGACAATCGATAAATTTATTGTAATTCATTATTTTTTCCAAGACAAACTAAATTTATTTTAATCATGACCCGAATATATTCATAACCCAAATTCGAATGAATAGAACATATTCAATTTTACGATTATCTCAAAGATTACACACTTGATAAACATAATTAGTAATATCTATTGCACGTATGTTAATCAAGTAGTGTTCTAGACATATTGTAAGTCTCCCAACACTACAACAAGTAACTATGTATTTAATTGATGATCAATCAATCAAATAATGAAATAAAGCATGCATGATTAATCAAGAATTGCAAGAATTTTACTAAACTATTTGTCTTGAATTGAAAATAAAAAATAAAAAGGTTTAATCTTCATCCAATACTTGAAAGGAATTAGCCTAACATGTTATTATGTAAATTACACACAAAGATTTGAAATAACATCACCCGAAATTGAAAGCAATGATTAGAAAGAAAAAAAAAACAATTTCTTCTTCACTAATCTTCAACTTGAACTTTGAATTTTCGATCTCTTATTTTAATTGCCTTGAATCCCGTGCTAACCTCCTTCTTATGGTGAAAAATATGGTATATTATTTGGTTCCTGGTTACTAGTTCTAGCCGTCCCGCATAGGTAAAATAGTTGGTTGAATTTCATTTTAGAAAGAGTTTGGACTAAAAAAAAAGGACGTTGGGCCGTCCAGGCTTGACTTTGCCCGTGCTCACCATATACTTTGATGTGCACGCTCTGTAGGATGTGTTTCTCTCAGTAAATGCAAGACATGTTGTCGTGAGCTCACAATAGTAAATTTTTCCCACTTGTTGCATTTTAGACTATAAAATTTCGTTCTTCATTCATTTTAGCCAATTTTCAATATCTTCCTAGTCCTCTATCTTCCAATTCCATCTAATTGCCTCCATCCCTTCTCCAATTATTGATATTATGTCCGAATCTACTATTAGCACTTTACGATTAGTACCCAAACTTTGGATTAAATCAATTTTAGCCAATTTTTCACTCATTTTGCCCAATCTCATCGTTTTCCATCGAGTTGCACCTAACAAACGAAATATATACAAAATGAAGTCTCAATTCATCTAAAATAACAATAATTGCTCTAGTTTAATGACACAAACCACACTTTAGGAATTAAAGATTTGAATTGAAAAAAAAAAGGTCATGGGCTGTACAAAGACATGGACTTGAGGACTAAAATGCACATTCTGAAATATTGGTGGTCATTGGCTCAAATTACAATGTAATATTGCAGGACAAACACAGGGAATTAATAAAGGGCGACTTACAAAAATACCCTTAAAATTAAGGGAGTTTTGAAAAATCATATGAAACTTATTTTGGAAGTAAAAAATATTATGTAAAATAAATTGTCACTTTTTTTAATAGAAAAAGTGACACGGTAAAAAAAAAAAAAAAAAAAAAAAAAAGTGACATACTATCACTTTTTAAAGTTAAGTGACATACAACATCACTTTTATTAAAAAATGATGTTTATCGCTAAAAAGGTAAAAACATTAAAAAATTTGACAAAATTCAAAAAAGCGACACATTTTTAAAAAGTGACGAATTCAAAAGAGTGGTACAAATTAAAAGAAGTTATACAGATTAAAAAAGTGACACTCAAAAAGTGACGAATTTTTTTTTTTTTTTTTATAGAAAAAGTGATACAATTTTTTAAAAAAATATGACAAACACTCAAAAGTGACGAAATTCAAAAAAAAAAAAAAAAAGGGCAAAAATAAAATTCAGTGACTATTTAGGGTATTAATCCACCGAAGGGCTAATGATAATTTATATTTATAACTCTCATCCAATATATAACAATTCTATAATCAAATAGAGTGAACAAAATTTTGGACATTTTCTATATATATCTAGTTAATTGCTCTAATAAAATATTGCGACTTTTTAAGGAAAAAGTGACAAAATATCACTTTTCACATTCTCATTTTTGCAAACACCTTGAATGCATCAACTGAATCAGATTCAGGAGCAGCATCCTCAACCTGCAGGCCACTATTTTCACCATTTCTACAATCTTAATTATAAACCTCACCACCTTCAAACACCCCAACCATAACAACTTTTGAACAACAAGAAGCACAAAAAAAATTAAAAAAAAAATAATAATAATAATAATTCAATCAATAGTAAATAGTTTTCTTGATTTGTTTTTGTACATCAGTAAGAAAAAGAAGAAAGGTGGAATTGTTATGTCTTAGTTATTGGTTTTTGCTTCAACAAAATCATCAATTATTTCACCATACAAACATATAATACATTCAAAATATTAATTTAATTGATTCATGATTTCTTGGCTTCCCTATAGTCTCATTCACTATACTAGTGGCAATCAAAACTCCAACAGCCTCCGCTCTCGCCTGTGCCAGCTCTCCAAAGCTCACCGCCGTTATGATCTCCTTCTCTAACGCCTCTATCCCCACTTCTATTCCCTTTTCTGTCGCTTCTATTTCTTTCTCTACAGCCACAATTCCCTTGTCAGCAGTTTCGAATCCTTCCTTCACCAGCTCCTCTGCTTTATTCTCCGTCTCGATTTCCCGGAGGAATTTTCACGGCTATACTCTTCGCTACTAAAGATCATAATTGGATTGCTGAAATTTTGATGCCATTCAACTGGGATGTGATGAACCCTAGCTCTGAATTCATTCTTGAACTCCTCATTGAAAATTGTAATTTTACCAACATTGGCCCTGTTGTAGCCATGACTATTGCCTTGTTTGTAAAATTTCAATATTTTTCTTTATTTTTGCAAAAAATGCTTCAAGAAAACTGGGAAGAAGGGGGTTAGAGGAGGAGAGTGAGTGTGCTTGAGTGTCGTTGAGTGTGTGAATTATAACATTTAGGACATATTAATTACTGTGTTAAATGGTTGAATTACTTTTTTTTAAAAAGTAACACAAACTCAAAAAAATGTGACAAAACTAAAAAAAATGTGACAAATACCAAAATAACACCATCTATTTGTGCAACATCAATAATCATGTTCTTAAAATAATCACCACTTTCAGACCAATCCACATGCTGATTATGTAAAAAAAAAGTGACAGTGAAAAAGCGATCCACGGTCCCTACATACAATATCACTTTTATTAAAAATTGATATTTGTCACTAAAAAAGTGACAGAAATCAAGAAATTGATTGAAAAAGGTAATAAACACTAAAAAGAAGTGACATACATTAAAGAAAAAAGTGAGAAAAATTCAAAAAAAAGTAACAAACATTAAAAAAGTGACAAAGAAAAAAGTGACAAAGATTAAAAAGTGGTAAACATTAAAAAAAATCACACAAATTCAAAAAAAGTGACAAACATTAATAAAAGTAACAAAATTCAAAAAAGTGACAAAAACACCAATTAAAACATTAGAATGTGTTTAATAAAGTAACAGAAAAAAGTGACATAATCAAAACATGATCAAGTGACATTTGTTGCATGATTGTGATCCATTGGAATCAATTCAATGAAGTAACCAAAAAAGTGACATAATCAAAGCATGATTAAATGGAATTGGTGCATTTTTGTAAATTGCCCTTAAAACATTGGAATCAGTTTAATAAAGTGACGGAAAAAAAGTGACGTGACTATCGTCCCTCCTCTTTATTAGTTCACCACCAAGCGTTACTTTTATATACATATCAAAAAGTGACACAATATTACTTTATAAAGTTAAGTGTCATTTTTTATTAAAAAAATAAAAAGTTGCACACACTTTTATTAAAAAGCGATGTTTATTACTAAACACTGAAAAAAGTGACAAATGTTGAAAAAAAAAAAAGTTACAGAAATTCAAAAAAGTGACGAACACTAAAAAAGTGACAAATGCTAAACAATGACAAAAATTCAAAAAAGTGACCATACAAATTAAAAGGTTGGAATCATTTCAACAAAATGTCAAAAAAAAGTGACAATCATTGTCCTTCCTCTTTCTTCATCGTCCCCACTACTACTACCAGCAGTTCCAAGCATATTCAATAAAGTGATGAATATTGAAAAAAAAAAACAAAAAAGAAAAAAAAGAAAAGATAGAAAGTGAAAAAATTGATGCAGAGTGTATTGTTTTCTTGATTGCCTAGCCTTGATTCATGTTTTACAAACATTCTTAACAAACTTTGCATTTGTGCTTTGATCAATCCATCAAATCATTGCCACCGCCAAAGTTGATGAAAAGTGACAATCTCAAACAAAGTGACAGAAAGTGAAAAAAGTGGCAAATCATAACCGCCACCATCTCTGAATCTACCATCACCACGAATCAATTCGGCCACCAAAGAATACCTACTATTCAAATTCATATTTCTCGTTAGTTTAGCATGCTAGACTCCATTTGTTGGTTAAATAGTGAGTCAGCCATTAATGTGTTATGTTCCTTTTTGGAGTGCAGATATTGATTACAAACGATTTATCTTGCTTTTGAATTGTTTTGCACTTCGGCATAGAATCTCCATTAGCATTTATCCAACTTTCAGAAGTTTCTATACAACCTAAGATAATATGATATACATTATATACATCGAGTTCAACTATATCATGTATTGCGCAGTTAGATTAGAGACATTCCTTGTTTTGAAATTCTAATTCAAAAGCTAAAAAATATTTACAAAGTTGGCCAGAAACTTTTGGCACTCGAGAAAATTATTTACATATATTCAAAATACGAATAAAAATCAATGTAGCCAATGATGATTGTGTTCCACAAGACAGTTGTTGGATGAGGAATTGAGTCGAGCAGTTGGTGGCTAGATGGACTCAACTCTGCCATTTTTGCAAAGCTAGTTTAGACGGTACCTAATTGTTCTAGATTTGGGAGGTGTGTCTTGGTGGAGTTGAAGATGACGGGTATCTTGAGGAGTGCTTGCTTGTTACTCTGAGAGTAGGAAGTAAGAGTAATTGGGGTGGTGATTCTTCAGCAGTAATTCTTCATTCTTATATTGTACAAGCTCTGTAACTCATTTGGAGTTTTGGAAGACACAAGTCCAGAGGACGAGAGATTCAAATAACTCGAGTCCCCCAATGGAGACTCTTGAGAAATTTTATCAATCACGGGCATGGAACCCAGCACCAAATGGTCTTCTCAGATGAAATCGAAGTTGTTAAGGAAAGGGAGAGGGTTTCTATGTGGAGGAGTGAGTTTCTATGGTGTTACTGAAATAGGTGTGGGGTTTAATTAACAGTTTAGGATGTAATAATTACTTATTTAAAAGCTTTAATTAGTTTAAAAGCTATTAATCAATATTTTAGAGTATTATGCCTAATTTTCCCTTAATAAACTGCTTAAGGAAGTTAATTGGGTTTGGACTTCTTGGATTTGGAAGAATTGGAGTCCCTTTTGAATTCTACAGAAGATGGCGCCAATTGAATAAAAAGGAGAGAAGATGGCAGAAATCGAAAAAAGAATAAGACGACTTGTAGACAACGGCAGCAGATAGAAAAAGAATTCTAGATATATATGCAATAATCAACTGATAATTTGTGCAAGAATTTTGGGAATTAATTGTGCTTTGTCGTCAATTTAACGGGATATTTACACTACGCAAGGAAGAGGGAACAAAGGACAATTGTTAGGATTCTTGTGGTGAAGATGAATAATAGCTCAAAGTGAATTTAATCTTGTTTATTATCATTAAATCTAATAATGTTCTTCAACTTTTATTTGTTTAATTTCAACATTATAAGTAGCTAAACATTTTTATGTTAGGATGACGATGTGGCTAAATAGGACTTTTAATATTTTGTTCAATTTCAAGACTTCATCCCACTTTAATGTGTTAATTATTTATTGTATATTTAATACTTCAATTACCTGCACAACCATTGATTGATTTAGGAATATTAATGAGATCAAGAGGTAATGTATAATTCTAGCTTGTGCAATAAATAACGTAATTATTATAAGAGATCGTGAGATATTTGACAGCCATTTTAATAGAAAAAATTGTTTTTGAATAGTGATTGATGGAAGAAAGTGTGGTTAAAAAGTAAGGAGAATTTTCAGGTTTATTTGTAATATTATTTTATTGATAGAATGTGTGGTTGAAATGAAGTATGAAAAAAAGAATGAGAAAAACATGGGTGTCAAATGGGAGCTATATAGAATTTTCGCAGGTTAATGCATTTTTTATGTGTGTAAATTTATATAGAGATATTGTAAATTCTGGTATATGAAAAGGAGTAGTGTTACTCAAGAGAGATCACAGGTGACATTCAATTAATTCGATTATTGATATGTATGAAAAGGAGCTGTTCGTTATCCCTTTTAAAAATACCGATAATGTTACACACAAAAACACTCTAGTTCTATTAGTTCCATAGTCTTGCTCAGAGCTGTTAGCTTTTGCTGGTGAAAGAACAGAAAGAACATATGCATTACAACGTCCAAGAAATACAAAGAAAACCAAAAATAAAGAACAGAGAAAAAGGAAAAGAGAAAGTCCATTTCAAACTACAAACGTACTTAATAATATATATTTTTTTACATAAAATCTGGAAAGGTCACAAAAGTTGAAGTTAGAGTACATGACCTATCTATTCAACATTGCTTTTGCAGACCAATTTTTCTTCTACTGTAGATTAAACTTGATAGCTTAGGTTTCACGGGTAACCTTTTCTTAGCACAGAAAGGGGACACCGTGCGGCAATAGTCTGCTCCTCTAGACTACCTTCCGCCTTCTCTCGGTCGCGTCGGGACGAAAGTAAAATTTGATCACAATTTAAAGAAAGCTTGCAACATGAAATTGAAATGCATTGGAAATAACTTGATCATTGATTGCTAAAAAACAGGATATTACTAGAATTGAACTGCTCTGTCTGTCCGTCTGATCTTCGGTGAATACTAGAATTCATGCTCAAAGTTGAACCAAGAAGTTTGAACAACTCGGTCCAAAATATGCCAATAAATCGAGAATCTCGATTATTGACGATAGGCGATCCCCAGTATTTGACAATATGATTGAAGAAGAGTTGAGCTGTCTCTTCGGCTGAAACATACTTGGATGCGGTGTTGAAAGTTGAATCTTTAGATGAACGGTCAATCCCGATGATGATAGTGCCAAAGTCTCCAACTCTTGGCAATCCACTAATGTAGTTCGTCGATCCACTCTCGACTGATTCATTCAGGATGGAAAGGGGCTCCAGTGAGCCTGCATGTTGTGGTGTGCGGAAGTGCGCTCCATGATAGTCCCACTTCCCAACACTTCTCTCTCTTGATTCCGAAGCTCTTCAAGCTCTGGTTGAGCCATACGGCATGGTGCCTTAGTGGGAAGTTTGGCACTCGAAACAAGTCCAATCTCACAATCAATTGCCCTCCTCGTTGGCAATTTTCTTTGTAACTCATCTGGCATGATGTCTTCAACTTCCTCAGGCCTTGTGATAGGCGTTGGAATAGAGCCAGTAGTTTCTTCGATATCCTCTATTCGAAGAGAACACAAGAATGAAGGTTCTTTCCTCTTGAAACCCTTACTATATTGCATGGCCGAGACGCCTTTCTCGCCAGTTTTCCCAACATGTATAGGAATAATGAATGGTTTGCTCCCCATCATTATTAGTGAGTCAGAATGCGGCAACACTGCTGTCTTTGTATCTCGCAGATATTCCAATCCGAGAATTAGCTTGAAATCATCCATCTGAACTACCGACAAATTCGTCCTTCCTTCGAATGAACCTACTTTGATCGGCACCAATTGTGCTATTCCCGCTATTGGTTGAGCAGCGGAGTTGATCGCTTTGACTTTCCCCCTACCTCTCTCCAGAGCAAGTCCAAGCCGCTCTACTTCGGAACTTGCGAGGTAGTTGTGCGTGGCACCAGTGTCCACCATAGCCCTGATTGGCTTTCCATTGATCCTCACATCAATGTACATTAGGCCTTTCGCCTTACAAGTGCGAGCCTTCGATTCTTCCATCTTCGGCTCTTTCGAGGGACCGACGTCCCTTTTAGTATTTCGGTGCGATAATGTATTGCACCAATGCGAGAATGCACCAATTACATCCTCGTCCACTTCGAAGTCGGTGTCACCTCGACAGTTAGCTTGTGGGGTATTTTGCTTCGAACTTGAGCCCCCAGTTGCCAGTTGACAATATGCATTCACCATCCATTTCTAAGGATACTCTGCCACCCGGTGAGGTCCTTCACATAGAAAGCATTTCAATCTAGGAGTGACATCAGATCTGCCCTCCTTCGCCTTTCCATGATTCCAGTCATTACTGGAACTGCCATTATAGTTTCCTTGACAGCCATTTTGGCGGTTGCCTTGATAGGGTCCTCCCCTATTCTGAGAGTAACGCTCTCTCCCATTTGAGTTCAAGCTGGGCCTGAAAGGTCTCCTTCCACCTTCAGCCGCTTGACTATTTTCTGAATGTCGATCCTCTCTCAACTCAGGTTGATAGTCACTTGCACATTCGGCAGCTCCCATAGCCGAGCTCAAATCAGTGACCTTCTGTCTCTGAAGTTCCGTGCGCATCCACGGTTTCAACCCTTCCATGAAGGTGAATAGCTTATTCTTCTCTGACATATCTCTGATATTCAGCATATGCCCCGAGAAAGCCTTCACATACTCCCTGATGGAGCTTGTGTGTTTCAGTTTTCGTAAGGCCCGACGTACCTCGTATTCCACATTCTCTGGGAAAAACTGAGATCTGATAGCTTCCTTGAGAAGATCCCAAGAATCAATTCGGACCCTGTTGGCCTGAATATCCACGTACTTCGTTCGCCACCATAGCTTTGCATCTCCACCTAGATACATGGTAGCTGTAGTCACCTTTCTCGCTTCGTCCTTGATCGAAGCCGCAAGAAAGTATTGTTCCATATCGAACAAGAAGTTCTCAACTTCTTTAGCATCGCGTGCACCTCCGTAGGTACACGGTTCTGGAATTCTGAGCTTATGCACCGGCTCATGTGCGATGGCTTATCCGTTGCCAATCGCGCGTTGAAGAACTAGTAATTGAGTTCTCAACGCTCCCATCTCATCCTGCAACTCAGGTATGATAGCAACTGCATCAGTCATAGCAGCGCATGCCTCTTGGCATTCATCCAGTTGGATGCGTAATTCTCGATTTTCCGTCTGTGCCGCCTCGGCCCTATCCCCGAGGTTCTCCATGGCAAAACACAACCTAGTGTTCGTCACCTCAAGCGCCTCCAAACGCTGTTGGGTGTTCCTCTTTTGAACATCTACCACCTTCGTGGTGTTCGAGGAATTTGGATCAGTTTCCATAGCTTTCTTAACGAGATCTTGAGCCGCAGCTCTGATACCAACTTTCACGGGTAATCTTTTCTTAGCACAGAAAGGGAACACCGTGCGACAGTAGTCTGCTCCGCTAGACTACCTTCCACCTTCTCACGGTCGGGTCGGGACGAAAGTAAAATTTGATCACAATTTAAAGAAAGCTTGCAACATGAAATTGAAATGCATTAGAAATAACTTGATCATTGATTGCTAAAAAGCAGGACATTACAATAGACGAAAGTAGGAAATTACAATGGCTATTGTAGGGGAAAAAGCTAGTAAGGTTGAAAATGTTTGAAAGACCAATACCCCATATAATAGACTTAACAACAAAAACCCAAATGATGGGAGTAGACATCATTTGGCTCTAGAATCATACTTTTTCTTTTCTATTTTCTAACTATTTTACGAATTAAATAAATATTTACAACACGGGGCTTAAGCAAAGCTGCAGCCCGTGACACTAGGGTAGGAGTTTTAAGAGAAAAGCTTCAATCTTCAAGAGCATTAAAGGCCATGCGCTTATCTGTTTTCATGAACCTAGAAAGTACCTCCATCTTTCTTCGTTCTTCTACTATCTTTGTCACGTTGAAAACATACTTATACTGACTACTGAAGTTTATTAAGAGCCATATAACTCAACCCTCCTGTAACATCGACACTTGCATCATTAGGATATGGTGCTGTAGATTTTATATTCCGCAAGGGTACATATCGTGATAAGTAATATAGTGAACATATGAGTCTGAATTATAGTTTCCAAATGGAGTATAATTTAATACTTAATTTGCTATTTCTAACTTCTATTTGCTGAATAACAAATTATGATTTGGTGATTGAGTATCTAAATTATTCTAATTATACTAAATTAATCTAACATGCACAAATTATCAAATTCGATTTTAAAGTATGAATATGAATACTACGACTTATAATTTCACCTATGGATCCCCTTTAATTAATAATCAAGATTCATAACTATTGTAGTGCTCATTCAAATTCTTCTAAAGTATTCATTTTATCTCTCTTGAGTTCAAATTGAATCTATTTAACTAAGTCGATTACATCTCTATGTGAATCTAAATACACCTTAATTAAACGTATTAAATCTTGAAGGATTCATATAAATACCATATTAACTAAAAAATGTATCTCTACTTATTATATTAGTTCTTGAATTTTACTTTGTAGTGTAAATCTATAACTCACCTCTCAGCTCGTTATAGACTCACAAGATGATGGAATGAATTGAATCTTCCACCAAGACTCTTCTTCCATCTCAAAAATCTCCAACCCCTAGCTTTTTGTCATTTGATATTGATGATTATGTGTTTTTCTCTCACTAAAATTGAGTGTCATATAAAAAGGATGAATGAAAACTATGTATAGAAATATATAATAACTCTAAAAAGAGTCATGAGCATCTTTATTGTGGATTTTGAATCTAAATAGGAATCCACAAAGGCTGATTTTTTGTATAGTTAAGTACACTTTGGTCCTCCACATTAAGTTCTTGTGCATCCCAGGTCCTCTTTATTTGCATGACATATCCTCATCTTCAAGACTTGATTATTTTGGCCTCAATTCCTCAATGCAATACCGCTTCAATCCATTTTCATCCAACCTTGTCTAGTACAAGTTTTACCTATAGTTCACAAAATCCAACCTAAATTAAGTAGATATCTGCTCAAAATAATAATAAATAAATAAGAATAGAAGCACGAATAAATGCATAAAATGCACTTATCATACGACATAAGCAATAAGTTCTATAACTATTCACTTATCAAATGATTTATTACACCCTTCAAACATATAATTTTCATTTCATTATGATAGGTATGGTTGCCACCATTAATGAATCTATGCAGAAGGAGCTTCGACCTCATGCTACTCGATTTCGATCTTATGATTTATTTCATTAGAAATTTAGCCGAGAATGACTTCACACAAATTATAGAAGTGAAATCACTCCTCGAGTCAACTTCTTCACCAATTGTCTCGATTTATTTTGTTAAGTGATGAAATGAAGAGATGTTGGAATAATGAAGAATTATCCACCACCAACTGCACAAAACTTTGGTGCAGCAAAGTGAACGTTGTCCTAAAAGTGTTATTTGCTCCCTTTTCTTGAAACAAGGATGCTTTAGGGACTCCAAGCAATAGTCTTAGTGATTAACCAATCCTGTGAATGGATTGCTAAAGCACTAAGGGTCCGTTTGATTGCAAATGTGGAAAATTGATGGAAAGAAAATGAATTTTAGGGAATTGAATTGCCCAGAAATTGTTTTACTGGGAATTGTAATTAATTGTGTTTGATTGGTATAATTTTTCACCTGAAAAATGTTGAAATTTTGGATCTTTTGGTATTTGTTTGACTTTGTTTTTCATAGAAATTATCTAAAAAATGGATTTTTTTTTTAATTTTTATTTTTGTGGATAGAATTTCTTTCCATTGCCACAAAAAAAAAATAATAATAATTTAGCTAGAAAGTTTTCCACCAATTCAAGGAAATTGCACCCGTATGAAGCAAATCAAGAAAAGTAATTCCATGGAAAAGTTTTTACATCAAACAAGGCAAAATGCAAAGTTGGAAAATGTTTTCCATTTTCCATGAAAAATCTTGGGCTATCAAACAGGCCTAAATAATTCAGGCATAGGAACTTGAGAAAAATAATTTGAATTTTATTAAAGGTTGGATGATTTTGATTCACATGTTTTAAGCCTTGTTTGTTTTGGATTAAAATCAGATTTTAATCTAAGTCAAAGTCAAACAATCAATATTAACCAAATTTTCCATGGGTCTCACAACTTTTTAACCACATATTTCAAAAACTTCTATTACAATCTACTAAAATTCTAATTTTAATCTCCACTAAACACCCACTAAGATGTGCTTGTATTATATATAAACATCAAAATTCATAGAGAAAGACGTCCCTTTGATGAATGGAGGCTAGGCGTAAGAGTAAGTCGATACGTTGAAATAAAAAATACGAAGAATTAATGATATAGAAATAATGAATCCTAATGTAAATAGAGTAGCACCAAAACCAAATGATGAGGTGCCTGAAAACTAGCCTAACGGTTAGTTTAAATTTCAAAAAAGGGCAGGCGTGAGACTTCACTCCCATGTGCCACTAGAGATGGAAATATATGCTGGTCGTGCTAGGTTGTACACGATGAGATGGTCCAGGCACACTTCTTGGGCTGTTCTATTCCATTTTTCCGACCTTCTCTCGTCCGTCTTTGTCCCTCTCAAATATTTGAACAATTTTATAACATATTGGACATGGACGCACTGCCTAAGTAGAAATGTTCGTGCTTCATAGATTAATTGGTTTGGTAACCATTTTTATATTATTGTTAATTGTCATTAATGTAGTTTGTAAATAAATTATTGAGTTTGTTTCATGTTGCAACAGATTGATGTGTGGCTGAAATTGAAGAAAAAGCAATCATAGATAGTTTTGAGTATGTAACAAGGTCGATGTTCGTTTTCTTGGTAGGAATATATGTATTTAGTGGAACATAATTTTGAGCTCTTTGTATCCATTAATGAACGCATAGAGTGCATGTTATCCATAACTAAGCACCATCATCTGCCACCTCGGTAAGTGCAGCCAATCAAAACACAGCATGATATTACCCATCTTCACTTGGGACCAATGAATGAGAAGCTGACTTGGCATGTCTACATCCACGGATTCAGTGTATTTCAACGCCCTCCCTCTTCCTCAATTCTCACTTCTCATTTCAGCAGAAATAAATCAATAATGGCTTCTCTTGGTGTTTCTGAAATGCTGGGTAACCCCCTTAACTTCAGTGTGGCATCCAGGTCTGCTCCTACACCATCCAGCCGCCCGGCCACCACTTTCAAAACATTAGCCCTTTTCTCCAAGAAGCCTGCACCATCTCCAAAGGCTAAGCCTGCTGCTGTGTCCCCTGTCGATGATGAACTCGCCAAGTGGTATGGTAAGCATCGATCAGCTAATCAAATCTAATTTATGTATTATCTAAGTTACATTAACTTTGAATACACATACTTTGGTTTCAGGACCTGACAGAAGAATTTTCTTGCCCGAGGGCCTTTTGGATAGATCAGAAATCCCCGAATACCTCACTGGAGAAGTTCCCGGAGAGTAAGTTTTATAGTTCTTGCTATAAAGAAGTCAAGACTGTTCATGACTCCACTTAATTATGTTTTGCCTTTTGTTGATATGCATGCAGCTATGGCTATGATCCCTTTGGCCTCAGCAAAAAACCTGAAGACTTCGCAAAGTGAGTGAATTAATATACCTACCTTTGACCTTTCTCTACTCATCACTAGCCAATGAAATTATGTTTGGATTGAAATTAATTGTGTTCTTATCCAGGTATCAAGCATATGAGCTGATTCATGCTAGATGGGCTATGCTTGGTGCTGCTGGATTTATCATCCCAGAAGCATTCAACAAATTTGGAGCTAACTGTGGCCCTGAAGCTGTTTGGTTCAAGGTACCTACTATTTATTTACTCCTTGGACCTCTTCTTTTTCATCATTATCTTCTTCTGAATCGTGATTCTATTGTTCTATTTATACAGACTGGAGCCCTACTTCTTGATGGAAATACATTGAATTACTTCGGAAAGAACATTCCCATAAACCTCATTGTTGCTGTGGTTGCTGAGGTTGTACTTGTTGGAGGTGCAGAGTATTACAGAATTATTAATGGCTTGGTATGTCCCAACTTTTTTTTAATCTAGTACAGCTATCTTCGGGTGTAATTGGCGTTGGGTAACTAAAACAAAATCGAGTATTTTCCGAATTGGGATTTTGAATCGTGTAGGATCTGGAGGACAAACTTCACCCAGGTGGTCCATTTGATCCACTGGGTCTTGCGAAGGATCCAGACCAGGCTGCATTATTGAAGGTGAAGGAGATCAAGAATGGTCGACTAGCCATGTTCTCTATGCTTGGTTTCTTTATCCAAGCATACGTGACTGGAAAGGGTCCTGTAGAAAACCTTGCAGCACACTTGAGCGATCCTTTCGGCAACAACTTGCTCACTGTTATTGCCGGAACTGCTGAACGAGCTCCTACCTTGTAATTCATAGATGTGATTTGCAGATTGATGCTGAATATTGTATAATTATCTGCGACATTTTTCAAGGTCATTAACCGACTTATTAATTGTAATTGGGGACTCTTTTCATTTCACTCATACAGCTCTTAACATGGAACTCATCAGGGACCAAATCATACTCCTACCCATTGCAAATTGAACTTTGAACAAAATATGGAATCAATTTACACTCAAAAGAGAGACGATTCAGAATAATACAATGCAGTCTACAGATCTTTTATCTTTATGCAACATGAAACACAGACTGCAATGTAAAAAGAAAAATGAAGAAGCTTTAATGACGATGACACTGTTATACGCTAATGGATCACGACATAACAATGCGTCTACATATAAGATTGTAGTAGGGAAAAACAGTGATACATTGAAGACTGGGGATGTGAACGCCAAGAATTGAAGATTTCAGACCCGTTTTGCAAAAAAAAAATGCATATTTTCCCAACAAAATTTCAACATAGTATATTGACAAAATTTAACTTTGGCCACATAATTGTACACATCAAAAGGTAAGATAATCTTTCAAGACCTGCCTAGCAAGATCAAATGCTCCACTTTTCTTATAGATTAAGTGTAAATTGTAAGCTGCTTCCCTACGAAGATCACAGTAGCCTGGCCTTTTATAAACCATAGGATCCTGATTCTCATTTGGAAGTTTTGGGATGGGATAATCCTTCTCAGGCATTGCCAATACCTTCTCGTAATATGTGGTAGCCAAAGAAACAAGACCGATATGATGATATGCCCGAGCAATGTTATATAATGCTTCCTGCAAACGAATTTGAACTTTCAGTGTGCATGTTTGATAAGAAGTGCTAGACATGACTAGATAGGATAACGAGAAAGATTTTAACGGATCAGAAATAAACCTGGCTGTTGTCACAAAGTCGGATATTGTTACACAGGAATGCAAGTCCTTGTGCCATACACTGATGCTTGTTTTGAAGTCTGAGCCCAAGGGCTAAATTTATTAAGGCAGTTCCTAAGGAAAAAAGAAAAATATGAATTCCTTTCGTAACATTTAAATATAATCAATTTCAAAGTTTCGTAAGTTTAGAAGCTTCCTTTTTTGTCACTTTTGAGGAAAAGATTCGTACCCACACAGAGATTGATCAAGGGACTGTCTGGCTTAAGTTTGTAGGCTTCCAGATATTCTCGAGCAGCAGCCTGATGCTGACTTATCATGGTAAACATATGTGCAGAAATCATAATTGGTGGCACAGAATCTTTGTGCTTGACTCGCATGTTATGCAAAAATTTGTTGTGCTTTGAATACCGATTATCCATTCTACACAAGAAAACTGAATGTTAACAAACCCGTACAAGTACATGCAATCATAGATCAAAAACACCATATTGACATGTACATTAATTCCCAAAGATGCAAATGTGGTTCCATTGCTTAAGAAGATCTAAAAGATGAGATGTTATTTGGTTGGCATGAAACACATCCTATAAATGATTTGGCTTGAATTTTGTGCTGAAATAGGTACATTTCTGGAACTCGTCATAATTTCAGTTACAATTTCTGTTTAAAAATGAATTATCTCATCAACATTATGGTCCCCCCAAAATATAATAAATACCATTTACCCTAGCTCCATATCCTAACCTAGATACCTGATAAACCACAGAGTGATTTTACTAATTGCAGGAGCAAGAGAGAGGCATATAGGATATTTCCAGAATAGAAGTAGGCCACAAACGTGAATAAATTGGGGGGGATTTCATGTTCCTCATCCAGAAAACAGGAGAGAAACTGAACCTCTCGAAAGTTCAAAATAGGGATTTCATCTCTCAGGTCATTGCTTTATAACTCAAATCCTTTATTTCCTGGTTCATTGAAAAAAAATACAATTTTATCTGCTGTTAAATCTACCCTGCATTCTGTTCAGCAAATTTAAAGATCTTATCAACAATTGCAACCCCCCCCCCCCCCCCCCCCCAACAACACCCAATACCGAAAAAAATTCCATCTCAATTACCATCTTGACAAAAATACCAGCACAACCAATAAAAACAGTACTGGGCAACCCCACTTCTGCTGCCATGGATCACCATAAATGTCCAATGCCACTATACTCTAGGATCTTACGGAAGGACAACTACAAACCCAACAAAGCCAGAGGAAAAATGAAAAATGTGCCACAGATCATGAAATTTATACTGCTCACCATTGCCAAAACTTATTTTTTCTCCTGTCTAGAACTACAATCCATGCCTTCTTCTGAACCTACGGAACTCCATATCTGATGATCGAAGGATTTGAATTGCCAAAACTTATTTTTTCTCCTGTCTAGAACTACAATCCATGCCTTCTTCTGAACCTACGGAACTCCATATCTGATGATCGAAGGATTTGAATGTACATCTCTCTTCATGAACAATTTTTTTCACAGTAGTACCCATGTTAACTTCAGCATTACTAAAGACTAAATTGGCTCCATCAATTGATAAAATAAGAGATCAATATTTACACCATGTGAAAGTAAAACCGACGATAAATTAGGGATCACGACCTAGATGATAGAGAATGTCTAGCAGAGACATTTCTAGCACAGACCTAAAGAAATTTCCATTCACAAGCACAATAATCCACTAAAAATGTTAAAAGAGTCAGAGGTAAACCAAACTAACGTGCTCTAGTGTGGTTGCAAGAAAAGCAAAAAAACAAATCATCATCATTGAACAATTCAGTACACGTATTATGAAAAAGGGCTCATGCAGCAAGTTTATTTGAAATAAGGGCTTAGCTTTAATGTATATCTTAAACAAAGTACAATATAATCTGATGGCCAATGTCCAAGCAGAGCCAGGTTATTGTGAGAATACACAAGGAAGACGCAAAGAAGTATTCTCTTAATTCTTAAAGCCACATCTATAAAGCAAACTAAACAACATAGAAAAATGCACAAATGAGAGCACTAACCTCGACATTACTTTGTAGTAGCAATTCCAGGCAGAGAAGCTGTAAGGATGCCGACTCACAATGTAACGCACACAATCCCACCCATGTGCAGGATCTGAAATGTTATATGCTACTTCTACATGATATAAACATAATTAAATGCTTTAGAACTTTCTTTCTCCTATATCCATTACAATAACAATGAAAACATTGCATAAAAATGTAGATAAGGAAAGAAGATAACCTCAATATTTATAAATTCAAAACTTACGAGCTCCGAGAGTTCGAAGATCCTCCTTCCTTTCAGGAGACAATGTGTTGCATGCCAGTTTCAAACACAGGTTGATGATCTGTAAAGCATCCCAATACCTTTGCAAGGCTGACAAGGACTTGCATAACTATGGAAATATACCATAAAAAATATTTTTTCAGTTGGAGACAATTTAAGAATTATATAAAATTATAAATAAAGACAACAGAAAATAGAAATGTATATTAAAATATAAGTCTGACCATGCAGTGATTTTAGATTTCCATTGGACGAGATTTGAATAGTCAATTAAAGGAAGAAAACTCATGATATAGATTAGTATTAGGACATTTTGGTTATGGCAAACAGAATAAAGAAGGCAATATTTTAGACTTCAGGACATCAATATAACATAAATATGATTGGGCAATCATGAATCTTGGAGCTGGTGTGAGTAGAGATCTTATTAATATAGATTTGCATCAAGGTTCCAACCCAATTCAAATAAACTTAAGAGAAGCATCCAAGTTTGTGTCCCTTATTGTGTACCAAAGGACATAGTATTAATTGACAAATTAACAGGATAAATCATAAAGTAGAACTTTAGAGAAAGCTTTCTAATCTAAAGGTAGATTAAGTAGAGTTGCAACTAGATCCATATAATGCTCTTTAATCATAGCACGTGTAAAGCTAACAGTGGAATCAGAGTAGAGGATCATGTTGTCGATTGCTTTAAGTAATTAGGTTTAATTTTCAGTAAGGAAGGAGATAACAAGATGTAAAGCATTAGTACTAGAGCTGGTTGGACAATAGACGAAGTGGAGAACTGTTGCAGGGATTAACACTTTCCAAGCTAGAAGACAAAATCATCATATAAGTTGGTAAACCAACTATGCTTTGGACAATTGAGTTGGGTCACTAATAGGAATGAGAATAAGATGGACAGGCGATCCCCTAAAATTGATCAATAAGAAATGAGGATATATGCTAAAAAAGATTTGACTTCATTTAACTTTTAGTAGAATTAATCTAGTCGTACCAACTTTGCTTACAAACTAAACATTGACAAGATCTAGGCCATTGATTTAAAAAACTATTGGCCTAAATGTTGCCAACACATAGTTTGTAAGCCAAGTTTGTCGACCTAGTTTGTACAAAGAGCATGATTCCTTTTAGTATATGTAGCTTTGGATTGGACCAAAAAAAAAAATATATATCTTGTAACTATCCTATGCTAAAAAATATTTGACTTAGTATATGTAGCTTTGGATTAAACCAAACGGCAACAATAATAAATAAATAAAATAAAATCGTGTAACCAACCCTAGGTTTATTGAGGATAATTCTTGATTAGATCCAATCTATTCATGAACAACATAAAAATATGAGAAAAGTGATAATTGCATTTTATACACTGATTCGAGGGCCTAAAATATCGATATTTGGTAATTCTTTTGACAATATATCCTAAATTATTGTATTTTATGTTATATAGGTAAACCTCAATAGTTAAACGAGGAATTGGAAGAAACAAAAGGAAATTAAGGAAAAATGGCAAAGTCCAAAGTTTGAGGACCAAATTATAAATATTCAATAGTTGATTTGGACACAAGAAGATACTTTGAAAATTGTTAGGAGACAATTGGATGGAATTAGAACTCGAAAGTGAATGAAATATGATCAGCATATTATCAAAATCAATTTTCAATCGCACAAATTATATTCCATATTTTTCGCCGAATATTGAGACCCATTTTTGGCACAATAAACATGTGAATTGGAAAAATCTCATTTCTATAAAAGTCGTAACTCTTTGAATTAGCTTTCCAACGCACTTTGAATTGCCTCAATTGGATATCGAGAGAGAAAGTTATGACCAAAATACTGACCGTTATGCAAAGAAAAAAATCCGTGTGCGAATGCAACTTTCCTTATTCGATGGGAACTCTTTTTTAAACCAATTTGGACATGATTTTCAACCAATTTTCTACTCCTAGAAATACCTGACAACAGAATACATATGATAGACCTCTCATGTACATCTCATACTCCAATATTCATCAATTATTATCATTAAATGAGAAGGAGACTTGCAAGAATTCAATCAAGTAAAGATTCAAATTTGATTTTCGGGCAAAGAAGAGAATGTGCAAGTGGAGATTCATCAAGAAACCATTAAAGAGATTCAAAATTTCAAGATTCATCTTCATCTTCTCAATTTATCAAAAATTCGGGTTATATCTTTTTACTTAAATATGATTTCGTGTAATTTCGATATGCTAGGCTAGTTTTATACATTATTAGGATGAGATGAACTCTTCTTATGAAATTTTTTATATTAATTAATTATATTGACAACTAGTTTTATTGGATGTTTATTATTATTTTCACCGACTTTTCAATTAATTAGCTACTAATTGAGATGATTTATTGGAATTTATTATTATCGAGAGAGATTATAGGTTTTTAGCTAAAAATAATAAATATTGTAAAGTTCAATAGAGGATAGAGATATACCTCTATGGTTTCCATATGTGTTCTAGATCATTTAATACATTTATCACGTTTGCATCTTTTATCAAGAGATGGGAGGGTCACATAAAGAGAATAGATTTGATAACTATCGAGAGAGATTTTTAATTATATTAGGAACCCTGACCAACAAGAATGATTACAAATTGTCACTTTAATTTGTTGTGCTAAAAATGGATTAATAAGGGAGATTCGACATATTAGCAATACTTTCACATATTTGAAATCAAACCAGTTATATAGCTTTCTAGTTTAATCGATAATTTAGATATTAATATCAAAAACTCAAAATCTATTTGCTACTCAATTAAGGTTGCTATTAATTTAAACTCGATTGAATACTTAGTCATCATGGGTTTGACACTATATACACTACTATATTACTTGTTCACGATTCTGTTCACTTGGGAAAATCAAACGACCAAAAAGCTAGATAACAACCTTATAGCAGAATTTCTACAAGATACAAGGACAAGAACTGGAAAGCGTACAAGGAGAAAAAGTTGAAAAAAAACATTCAAGTACACAAATGCACGGGGGGGGGGGGGGGAGGGAGAGAGAGGAATTGCAAGCATGAGACTTACATCTATGATGAGATGATGGTGCTCTTCATTTTTTAGAATTAGCAATGGAGGCTCACGCAAATCTTGCTGCAAGAAATTATTAGATGATTCTATCAAATCTTAATAATCCAACAGAGAATAATTTTGGTTCAATTCACATAAAACTTTTGACTTCTTACAGGACACTCATCATCTGAATCATCACTCTTCCAATCAATCCCAGCAGCCAATGCTGCAGCTTTTTTCGCTTCCTTTATTGTAGCCTTCTTCCGAAGCAACCTCTTCGCTCTGGAAGCTTTTGACCTGTTACATTGTAACAAGGAAATGATAATTATTCCACAATGTATACATGGAAGATGAAGAAGAAGAAGAAGAATATTGAAACTGGCAGCTTGTTATCGAGTGTAAGATAAAACATAAATAATTCTGATGACACCACTCTTTCAATATATGAAACTAATGATGCACTAATAACATATATTCCACCATCACAACTACATTACATCTTGTACAATTACAAATTTCTAAAGCTGGAACAGCAAATCATTCTGCGAAGCTGATTTCAGGCCGGATAAATGAATGACACTTGTTCACCAATGGAAAAAGAAAAACAACTTCACGAACCAAACCCCACTATCTCAATATATTTCCTACTCTAAGTTCCCTAATAAGAGCTTCCTCCATAAATTTGCTGTAAATGCATGATGGATTGTCACTAAATTGAAAATTATAACAGTTATATAGGAGGTAAAACATGTTTGTTCTGAACAGTTTTGAACTCCACATCAAGTCAACAGTGGTAGTGTGCCAAATCTCTAGCACAAATGTTATAAAGGATCTGTAACTAATATAACTTGTCTAGATGAATAAAAAGGCTCCAACATAATTTCACATGGCAAAACTTTAGAAGTTACACAAAATCTACAGGACACCAAAGGCCAATACTCTTCCAACACTGTCCCATCTATATAAGAAAATGAACATAATAAATTATGTGAATGAAAAGACTGTTAAACACAAGTTGATCAAAACAAATGATCGTCAAAAAATCATGTGAATGAAAAGATGAAAATTTCAACTTAGTACAAAACAAGTTGACAAATTGGAGGCATTACAGTGCTCCACTAAATACTATTTCAGAATAATAATAATAATAATAATAATGAATTTAATGATGGAAAAACTAGTCAGCAAGAAGGTTGAGACTCTATTTTCACATAGATCTATTGTTTTCTTTTACAAGATTAAAAATCCTTCTCCATTCCACTACCAAATTCTCATCCGTAGCTTCTTCATGGGCTGAAAATTGTGTTCAACATGTTCCACTAACTTAAAGAACCACATTTTTTATATTTAGATGGTTCAGAATGAAAATGACTTTGTCCGGGCTATTCTAGTGTCATCATGTGGAAGCACTGGACCATCATTTCAACAGCGCAGTAAGAATTTTTTTTTTTTTTGGAAAGAATAATGAAGTAA
The DNA here is from genome assembly GCA_019097785.1 of Fraxinus excelsior. Taxonomy (NCBI): domain Eukaryota; kingdom Viridiplantae; phylum Streptophyta; class Magnoliopsida; order Lamiales; family Oleaceae; genus Fraxinus; species Fraxinus excelsior. The sequence continues at coordinate 249,725 of CM032642.1, forward strand.
GAAATTAGCAGGTAATGTTATCCAAGTTCCTCTAGTATCACTGTTTGGGATAACATAGTTCCCTGTACGTTCCCTTCAAACTATTCCCGCATTTTAAAACTGAGAAGCATCATGTAGTATTAATAGCTGTTATAGATAATGCTCAAGTGGTATCAGAATTCAACTTAAATCTCTCATAAGACAAAAGTCTTGAATTTGAATCCTAAAAGAGGCCATAAAAATTCATAAGGGGTAAGATAGACTAGACTTTCCCAAAGCGGACAGTATGTAAACGATTGGGCACGAGACTAGAATCATTAAAAATGTGTGTTTTTTTTGTAATGACCCAGGCTTCGTACCCAAACCATTATATCATACATACTGTCCGTTTCGAGAGAGCCTAAACCCATCTTATCCCTCACGGATTTTTATCGTGTCCCAAGATTCGAACACATGACCTCCTCTTAAAAGAGACTTAAGCTAGATCCTGATACTAGTTGTCCAATTGGTATCAGGATTCAACTTAAGTCTCTCTTAAGAGAAAGGCCATAGATTCGAATTCTGAAGCGCGAGAGGTAAGATGGGTTTAGGTTTTCCCAGAGCGGACAGTGTGTGATATAACAGATTGGACACAGGGGCCATGTCGTTGCAAAAAAATGCGTGACCCGGCCTTAATGTCTAAACCGTTAACTTACGTATCGTCTACTCTACAAGAGCTTCGGCCCATCTTACCCAATTTCTATCGTGTCCCTAGAATGCAAACCCATGACATCCCTTTAAGAGAAACTTAAATTGAATTCTGATACTAAGACGTAACAATATGTATGATATAATGGCTTGGAAACGAGGCCTAGGTCGTTACAGCTCCCCAACAATTCAAATAGAATTTTATCTATCATATGCAATCAAGTTATAAAAATATTGAAACAAATAAATTTCTGATTTTAGGTAGCTTCCTGATTCTTCACAAAAAGGATATTTTTGTTACTTTCTTTTAGTTTTCTTCATTTGGTGGAAGGGAAAGCAAAGAAGCACGAATACAAATATGTAATTCGAATATGATACGATACGGGTACGTCGATTCGGCTTTTAAAAAAATAGGATGCATGGACACGTGTTATAAAATTTAACATAATTTCATTAATATATAAAAATTTAAAACAGAAGCATGATAATAAAAATAAAATAAAATACTATAACAGCTTATATTAATCCTTAATTATCCCGACTTTATTTTCTTCAACATCTTCATTATTATCATTAAAAATAAAACTCTCCAACTCTCGCTCATCTAATAATAGATTAGCAACATCAAGCAGTTCAACAACTTCAAGAGTATCAAATGAGTCTCCCATAATGTCCTATCACAATCTACTAAAAAATCTAACTTTAATCCCCACCAAACACTTATCTAAAATATTCTAACCAACATGAATATAAGCCGTTACATTATTAATCTATAAAATTATTCTCCCTTTTTTCAACTTTCACCATACCTTTACTAAACACTACATCTTGAATTTCCTCCCTTTCACAAATGCACCCTCATTGTAAGGAACTTTATACTCCAAGACTTCTCTCTACCTATTATCTAAAACTTTGGGAATAATCTTGCACAAACGTGACACTATACAAATTTGGATTAATACATTGTAGCACAATCAAAATCATTTTTCACCATGCAATTTGTCTTCAATCTACTCCATATCGAATGCTGCTTGACAATTCAAACATGTTCTCAACTTATAAATAGGCCTTTGAGGTGAAAAAGAGACACAAACAGCTAACATACACCCATTTATACAATACAATTTAGGCTACGGTCCCCATTTTTTAGAAAACGAATTTTGTAACAGCAATTTTTTTGAGAATATGTGATCAAAACTTAAGAAAACGTTTTGAGTTTACGTGAAACGTAATTTTATTGGAAAAATGTGCGGTTGAAAATGAGTTTGAGGAAAAATGAATTTTTAGACAATGGGGCTCAAACATGGGCTTACTATAGAAAGAAAAATGAGAAGGAATAGAAGAAAGAGAGAGAATAAGTATATTCTTCAAATTCGAAAGGAAAATTAATAAGGAGAGCACATCAATGACAACATTGAATTCAAGTTTTGCATCCTTATTTTAAAATCACGAGGCAAAAATATATGCTAGGTTGTAATATGAATTCCTTCTCTATAATTATTATGAATACAAACCAAAGGAAGAATAAAATAGGTTATTCTTTAAAGGAAAATGTGATCGAAAATGGTGCAAAGAGAGAATGAGATGGATTGAGCATGTAGTACTACACATAATAAATGTCTATATGAGAGATTGTGATGGCATATACATTTTATAGCTCAATTTTGTAACGGAAACGAAAAGGTAGCATTTTTTGACACATTCTTGTAGGGAGGAAATCCATTGCATTATATTTTATTGAATTTCACAACTCATGTTATTTTTTCAAACACAAATTTCCAATATTAATTGTATTAAGGTTTGTTGTTCAAGTAGGGGATCGAAGAGTAGACTTGATGGAAAGAGGAAAAGTGAAATAAACAAGTTCTTACGTGAACATGGAGGTTATTTTCATTATTATATGTCATCACAGAATTAATTATATTATTTTACTTATGATTTTTTAGATGCAATTAGAGTTAAGTAATTAGTTCTGAAAATTTTATTGTAGCATCTCCTATGCGTTAACTATCTTTAGTTTTCTTGGAATTTAACAACAAAGCTTGCCCATTTTCAAAAATGTTTGCTAGATTAGGCAGTCGTGAATTTGCTTACTAAAGCGAAAATAAAGTAACTTAAGTATAAACTTAGAATATGAAAATGACATAATAACGAGTGACCTCTCATCCTTTTTGAACCACATCAAAACTAGCCAATACTAATAGATTTTTCTGCAATAGCATTTTTTTTTTTTTTTGAACAAGACATTATGACTGTTGATTAATCTATTTGAAAACAGAATAAAATATCCCAACCCAAACTCTCTAATCTCCCTTTAAGTACAACATCAATATAAAATAGACAGTATTTAATAGATTTTTCTATAATAGCATTTTTGTTAATAAGACATTATGAGTACGTTGATTAATCGATTTAAAAAAAACAAAACTACTCAACAACCTTTCATCAAACCCAGACAAAATCCTGAAAGAAGCAAATGTAAAATCATCCAAACCCGGTAACTATTAAAATTTCTATAACATCCTCCAATTCTCAAGGTTTTTCTACCATTGTGTAATCTCCCTATAAATACAACATCTATAGACCTTTCCCACCCCATCTCATAATTCATTTTCGGAGAACATCTTTCCAAACTGAGTATCTCCTTTTCGATTTCTTCTTTCCTCAACGAAAGACACTCATCCTTCCCTTCCAGCTTATCAATCACATTCTTCTCCTGAGACTAGCAAAACTATGAAAAAAACACCTTGGATTTGCATTTGCCTCCGCCCATTATTTTCTGTCACCAAGAAATTAGATATTGAAGCACAATCTCTTCAAAACTATTATTAACGTTAATACCCTTCCACTAAAACATCAAAGGGAAATCTGATGACTTGCTTTGTTCAGATCTAATTCGGCTGTACGGTTTTTAATAAATCTTGAACAGTCCTGGGACACATATGGGGTGAAGGACCATGATACTTTTTTTAGTAAAATTTGTTTACTTTTGATACCAAAGAAGTATTAATCTGTAAATACAATAAATGTATGAAGCAACGAAATTGACGTGGTCAGCTTCTTCAAGTAAACTAAGGTTTATAAGCATTAGGTGCCAAATTCGAGACACCTGAAATTTTGAATCTTTTAACTGCATGAGTTGAGAAAGTTAATATACCCAGACCATCAGTAAGTTCAAATTTTAGACATCAAGACCTGAAAGCAAACTGAAAAGAACAGATGATACTCACAGTTCTGCAGCCGAAGCAACAGGCTTAAATCCCTGAAACACATTACCAGTTTGATAGTCATCTAGAACCTTCGCCCTTTCATGAAGAACAGTAGTTGAAAGCCGTTTCCGGGCTTTAACCTAAATCCATACATTGAAGAAATAAAGTGAAATGATGAATTAAATTTAGGGAAGTTAAATATGTAAAAGAAGTATTTAACATGGATATGTTACTATTTTCTCCAAACATTTTCTTGGGCTTGAAACTATTTTGGCATTGTGAAACTTTTATGACAATTAAGTTTGAAGATTTTTTAGAAGTTATTTTTGGATTTAAAGTACAAAATTATACTTCTTGAAATTTAAGAAAAATAAGTTCACATTCTCTTTAGCGTAGCATACATGCAGATAATTGAGTTGGGGGGGGGGGGGGGGGGGGGGGGTTGAAAAAATTCTTTGTAGCCAAGAAAAAGTTCACTAGGAATCAGGCATTTCTTGTTTTCGTAGTTGTCAAACACATTTCATGAAATTGTTTTCAATAGTCCTGTAAATTTCTTCTATAATTCTGTGATATTCACAAGGACATTTTATTTTCCACAGTTATCTTTCCTCTCTATTAATGATTTTTTTTTAAAGGGAAGAGATAATAATGTGTCTCTTTGGCATGAGCATATGCAGGGGAGAGAGAGAGAGAGAGAGAGAGCATGTGCGTGTGTAATATTGTACCTTTTGTTGGAAAGTTTCAAGAAATAATGTATCACGAATTATAGGAAAAATCACATCTACAAAAGCCTCAAAGGACCCTTGAGCTTTATAAATTTGAGAAAGCTTCAACTTTATCTTTCCATTAAGCCACCATGGTCTAGATATGCGTGAAGTTGGCTCAAGTGTTGATTCTGAAAACGTAAAAGAAAACTTATTAAGAAAGGTTACAGGTTCTAACATACAAAAAAATTCAACAAGAACAAAAATACCTGATTCCATTGGAGGAGACAGCACAGAAATGGCTTCATCATCTCTACCTTCTTCAAGAAGAAGAGACGAAAGAGTTAACCGAGCATCAACAGCATCATCAAGTTGATGAATAGCTGTCGAGCAACAAGAATGGATGTAGATTTTAATAGCTTATTGTAGAACAAGGGAATAAAACAATACAACCAAATGGTAGTTTAACTTGCATTATTGAGTACTTTAAATACAGCATTTGTTTACATACCTTTGTAAAAATATTCGATTGCTTGTACTCTTTTCCTCAGAGAAACATAACACTTGGCAATTTTCAGATGTAGATACCCCTAAAGGCAAGCCAAATGAATGGTCAATTCTGAGTAATTTTCTAGTGATAACGAATCTGAAGGAATTTCAGATGCTTAAGATTAGTCAGTCAGAAAGTTCACAGAAACAAGTAGCATATCTCGACTGCAAAGTACAAATGAAGAAAAAGAAGCAGAAGATGATGCATAGCTACATAAGTTCCCAAAGCATGATTTGAAATCAATCAAATGTCACAAGACATTAGAGAGTGTACACTGATGAAGAATGAAATACTTCACAAATTAAGTAATTTGCATTTCATACAGTTGGACTTCACACCTACAACAATCTATATCAAGCCAACATAAACATTTAATTCAGGCATTTCCACCTGTAAGAACCACGCTGATTAGAAGAATAAGTCATTAACAAATTCTGAGGGGTTCAGTGCATTCCTTAAAAAGAGGAAGAATAATATATAAACACAATCATTTACTTACATTATACTTATTTCCATCTCCGTCTAACATCATATAGTACTTCAGTGCAGATTCATACTGCTCAACAGTCATCAGTGAATCTGCAACTTCAATTATTAAGTGCGGATGAGTACATGCATTCTCCTGCTGCAGAACACTGAAGATAGCCTGACATAATATGGCGAAGCATCAAGAAAGTGCAAAGCAAATCTTCAACCAAAATCCAAAAGAAATGTCAATTATCATAGTATCAAATGATAAGTGCAAAATAGGTTGAGAGGAACAAGAGAAAAATGTGGTCAATAACTATACATGAAGTATCAGAAAAGTACGAGGTCCAACATCATCCAGTAGGGAAAGGATAAATAACTAATACACTCCTCATACTGCCTGAAGTCCACTGCATCTAGAAACAATTGAGAATGAACCATCTGAACTGAAATAAACAGATTATGAACGAGCCCAACCAGAAAGACGATTTACACAGAAATTGAACGTAAAAGACTGGTCCGATAAGCACAAAATGACAATCCCAGAGATGACACACTTGGTACTTAAACAGCCGAGGCATACTGCTAGTGAACCTTTGGAAAATTAGAAAAGGTCAAAAGAACTGCATGCGTTCCCCCATCACAACAGTGCTGCTGCTGCTGCATCATCCAAATGGAGAAGGTCCAAAGAATGGTTTTACTTTCATTCCATCTTAAATTCTATTTGTGAGATCCAAAGATTTACATAAGTATCAACTTCAACACAACACCTTAAAAGATAAGATTCATACAAATTTCAAGTCAGAGATGAATCTGAACAATAAGCCTAAATTTCATTGAGATTTTATTGCAAGCAAGCAAACATTGAAATAAAAAGCTTGTGACAACGAGGTCAATAACAAGAACATGTCTTCTTTAGGTGCAAAAACATAGGGAAAATTGCAGCCACAATACCAAACCTTTCACTTTTTTGCAGACTTTGCCCAAACCTTTATTTCGTGCCACCTATGATACCAAACCTTTAGAAAACTCACACTGGAGGTCCGAATGGGTGGTTTCCATCCAGTTAACTGTTAGCTAACCAGAAAAGTCAAATCGACAAAATTCATTAAGGAAAAAATGGTAACATTTTTTTACATTTAAAATAATTATAAAGAAAAGAAAAGAAATAAAAAAGTTACTGTTCATCTTCTTCCCCCCTCCCCTTTCCCCTCAACCCAGCTGCAGGTTGTCGGTTTAGATGCCTTCTTGTCACTTGTGTTTCTTATTGATCTAAGAGATTCTGAGGCTGAGTTGACCCGAAAGGATCGCCCGGCTCCAACAAGTCCTTCGCTTGGCTGAAACGGCGAGCACTTTGTTGGCAACCTCACGCACAGCCACACCAGAGGAGGAAGACGAGGAGTCTGAACGGCGGATATGTCGGAGAGCGTCGATGAGCTTCAATGAGTAGATCTGTTGCTCTATCTCGGTTTTCCATCTAGCACGAGCACGACCCGTCGTCTCTTTTGTATTCATTTGGGACTAGATTACCTCCTGATTTTCCTTCGCTTTTTGCGCAATGGGTTCGAGTTCATATCGGGATTTGCGGTGAATGAAGAAGCCATCACGATCAAAATCAGAAAAGTTCCAGAGATTTTTTTCAAATTGTTTCTCCGAATTTATATTCCTTCCAGTCTCCAGAGATTTCAGAATGGGGACCAAACTCCAAATACATAGACAAACAGACTTAGGAAAAAGAGTAAGAGAGATGGGGATTTGATGTTGGTGGTTGATTTTGATTTGATTGTGGTGGTGGTGCCGGCACAGAGGTGGTGGAGGTACCGGCACTGTTGTTGGCTGGAGAAGAGAAATCGTGGTGGAGTGGGAGAAGATGAACAGTAGCCTTTTCTTTCCTTTATAATTATTTAAATGTAAAATACAAAGTTACCATTTTGTCCTTAATGAATTTGGTCAACTAGACGGAAACCGTCCATTCGGACCTCCGATGCGAGTTTTCTAAAGGTTTGGTACCGTAGGTGGCACAAAACAAATATTTGGGCAAAGTCTACAAAAAAGTAAAAGGTTTGATACCGTGACTACAATTTACCCAAAAACATATGTTAGAAATTAATACTGTTACACAAATCTTTAGACTGACCACCTGGTTGAAGATGATAAAGCGTGATTTTTGGAAAAGGAATATAGCTCTATAGAGACAAAGAAACCATTACAATAACACCTACCAATAAAATATGAACCAAAGCAGTACACACATCCTTTCCTCTCAGACCTGTCCAACCTATATATCCATTTCCGGCAATTTAGTGTATTTCTACACCAATTTTCTTGTTTACTAACATATTCATTTGGAAAATAGAACTCCTAAGCAAAACATCCATAAGGAAACAATATATAAATGTGGCAGAAAACAGCCATGCGGAATGCAGAAGAATCAAAAGATCTACATATATTTTCCAACCTATATCCACACATAAATTCATGATATCAAAAAGAGGAATAAGCATACATTTGCACCCCTGTAAACTGCTCAAAATGTTCTACTTTTATTGCAATTATCACAAATATTTAACATAAACAAAATCCTTAAGTAAAAATAACTAGAATTGTTAGAAGCAACTGACAACTATCAGATGCAGTTCAAACGAACCTCTGCTTTCTCCGTCTGTCTAAGATGAGCATGACATATTCCAGATTTAATAAGTAAATGCAGTGGAATGTATTTCCCAGCACAGTAGACCTGCTGCGCATGCTCAATATGCTCAAGAGCTTTGTTATATGCTTTGCCTTCCATGTGTACTGAAGCTAAGAGATCGACCATACTTAAATCAGCATCATTGACATGATTTGTGAGATAATCCTCAAGAATACAGATAGCTCGCTCACGATGGCCGCATGTTTTATACAGCTGAAAATAAAAATGAGAAACTAAGTCCCCCGGGAGAGTGCGAAAGTTCTCTTTAATACACAACATGAGAAATCAACTAACCCCAACACCACCCCACTCCACGAAAAACACATACATGAAGAACAGAAGGAATAAAAAGAGAGAATAAACAGAGTTCATCTTGTGGCATGATGCAATTGAGGATAGTGCATACAAATACACATAAACTATCCATTTTATACAGATCTGAGTAGAGGTGTCAAGAAGGGCGGGGCAGCCCTGGCATATGGAAACCCACCCTTGTTTGGCCCAGCTCTGGTGAAGCCCATCTGAAGAAGTAGGCTGTTCTGGGCCTGGCGGTCAATGCTCGCAGCCCACATGGGGCGTTTTTCAATTTCATTGTTTCTTTCAGAAAATTAACCAGATGAAAAGAAATTAAAAACAAGAGAGAATAAAAGTGAACTGTTGGACTCAGTGGACCGCCAACATAACACGGGTAGAGGGGCCTCACATTTATGGATGGGCCATTCATCCTACAAAAAAATGCAGGCATTGTCAGGCCTCTGGGCTGGGAACTACAACATTACTATGAGTATGGAACCCTAGACCTTCCTCAACGATTACGTGCTCTGATACAGGTTGACAGGTTTTCCTAGTGTTAGAGGGCACTAGCCTTCTTTTGCCACTTTACTTTTGTTTGGAAGGTAGTACCTCCTCATTTAAAGCTTTCTTTACATTTGCTGCTTTCTTTTACGTCAGTTTATGTCCCCCCTCCCATGTACTTTGGCGAGTTCCACATATATTATGATTGGGACATCATAAATTCCATCATCCTTCTCTAGTGGAGACAAATACACTCAAGATGATTTGTATTTGAAAAAAAAAAAGGTGAGCACAAGGCACACACCTGTAACTTTCATGTTAATGTGGCTTTCTTGTCTTCTTTTGACTCGAGTTATATATTTCATAATACAGTTCAACCAAAAGAAGTTAACGAAATTTAATTAATTGCATATTGTGAACTCAAGACTAGGTAACAAGAACCAAAGACATCTTTTCAGATTTTCCTCATTGCTCAAAATAAGAATGGTGCGAAAGCGTTTATGAAATTTTTATAATAAGAATTATGTAGTAATTAAGAACAATGTGGGAATAATTTGCTTGAATGTGATTGAATAATAATTGATGTTATCTAAAAAATGCACAATGCCTCTATGTTTATAAGCAAAATTATTCTCTAATTCTACTGATAATAGAAAACTAAAATAAGGAAATTAATAAAATCTTAATCTAATTAAAAATCCTATTCTAATCAATAAAGAAATGAAATCATATTCTAAACAAGAAATGAGAATAAAAAGATAAAACCTACTAAAACTAGAAAAGGAAACTAGAAAAATAAATCACAATTGTAGTAGAAAACTACTAATCATGATTATGTACTACATCAATCCCCTCCACTTGAATAAAACTCATTCTCGAGTTTTCTTGAAGAAAAAATCAATCAATCCGGGGGAAAATACTCAAAATTTCTGTCAATGCTAAAATTGAAGAAATTTCAATTTCTTGATGTTCTGCCACCCCATAATCTTTGTTCTTATCTAGGATTACCTCCCCAACATAGTGAGAGATTGTAAAATTGGTGCACACTAGCTTGGGCTTGATATATTGATTGTTTTTTGCAAAAGTCTGATATAATTTCTGAGCAAATGTCTCATGAGTAGATTTTGAAAACATACAAGCTTCGTCGAGAAATGCAATTATTCCACCAGGTTTCTTCTCAATCAGATCGAGCACATCTTGATTATCAACAAATATTATGTAGCCCCAGTTTATCTTTTCTTTTTCATGCTATTCTGGTTCCATCTTATAAACATGCTGGTTAAAATGTTGTTGCTATTTTTTATTGGTGAAATTGATACAGAACAACTCAAACCTGCTGTGCTTAAAACTTTCAAACCCGAAGATATCAAGAATTCCTATTATTGTCTTTGAGTTAGGGTCATGTCCAATGGAGGTACTTATTTTTTCCACAACTCAGTCAAACAGGTGAGAATATATAGTTTTAGCCAATGTATCACTACTACTCAAAGCAGCATCTGGATCAAGAGTCCAAGTAATAATTTTCTCAAGAGTCACCATCACGTGCTTAATAAGTGCATCTTCCAAGCTCTTGGGATCACACTTGAGCAATTCAACAGTATTATTAAGATGAAATCTAGAGTTTTCATCCTTAATCACAAAAGAATCGATCTTACTATTAAGAGCAATATTATAAAACGCCCTAATGACTCCAAGCAATGGTTCACCAAGAACCCTGAACTTAGTCGATGCTACAGCAGTAAGAAGCAACTTCAATACTTGAAGAGTAGTGCTATCAAGTGATAAATTATCCGCACAACTGTAGACCTTGCTGAGAATATTGGTGAATAGTTGCGCATTTTTAGCGCCATCTAGACCAGGATCACCCTTAAGGTGATTGTACCCAATGAGCTTATGGAGGCAATACAGTGCAAGCTCCACGACTATAATGTTCTCTGTCTCTAATACAATTCGAAGTGGATTCAAAATAAGCTTAGCCTAAGCTCCTCCTAAAATATGCCGTGCACTTTCTAATGTTGTCATGATAGATCCACTACTGTCTACAAGTCATCTAGCAGATTCCATCTCCTCAGCAGCAGTTGGAGCAGCGTTTGATTGATCTGATTTCGTCTCAAATTTTCCAGCTCTAGCATCAATTGCAGGTAAATTACTTGTCACTTCAACTGAGGATGCTGATTGGTTGGATTCACCACAATTAGATTGCTAACTAACATCCTTTGAACTATCCTTAATTCCTTCATGATTGACAAGTTTAATTCCCTTTTCTTTTGTTGGACACTTCCAAACTTCAACTTGTTCATCATCGGATTGTGGCCCAATCTTGGAGTTTTCAATTACAGTTTCCATATACAAGGAATTAGCAGGTCTCGAATTTTCAACTTGCACATGATTTTGTTTTTCTATTTTAGTATCATTGACGGTAAAATTTTGATTATCTTGAAGTACATCTTTTTTATCATAATCATCTATCATATGGATCTTTTCTCTTTATTCACACTAGTACTTACAAATTGCTCGTCACATTATACCAAAACAATCTTCTTATCGTACCACCTAAACACGTACCTATGATTTCGACCTATATAAGTGGCATCTACATCATAGTACGATGGTTGTCCCCAAAGTACATGACAATCGTTCATCTCTATCACGTTACATATAATCTCATCTTTATAGTATTTTCCAAGAAAGTGAAATTTTGTATACCTCCATATTTTGAAATTCTTGTCCTTGTAAAACTTGATAGAAAAATGAGTATTTTTTAGTCTTCAAACTTAAAGCTTTCACTAATGCTTTGTACACCAAGTTCTCACTACTCTTATGATTCATTATCACTTTACATACTTTGTTGATGGTGCATCGTGTTCTAAAAATTTTGTTGTGCTTCAAATATGACTCTTTTGTAGTCTATAGACTATTAGACTTCTGTAAAATCCTTGATAATTTGTGTATTCAAATTTATCTTAGACTCGTGGAAATTCTCTAGCCACCAATTGTCGTGGTTTAAACTTATTGAAGCAACAGACATTCATAACAGCTAAAGTTTGCAAATTCTTGTCAGCTTGTTTCTCCATGGGCTCGCGATTCCTTTCAAGACTCAACACGGTCACCATTTGCGTGATGTTATGAAAGGTTTAATCGATCCCTCGATTCATTGTTCGAGTTTGTCGAGCTTCCATTCGTCAACGGAGATTTGACTGCCACCAATACCTTCGTCAGTCATCGGATTAAGGGAATTTCCCTACTCTAATACCAATTTTGGTGCGAAAACGTTTAGAAATTCTTATAATAAGAATTATGTAGCAATTAAGAGCAATATTGGAATAACTTGCTTGAATGTTATTGAATAATAATTGATGTTATCTAAAAAGTGTACAATGCCTTGCAAAATTATTCCCTAATTCTACTGATAATGGAAACTAAAATAAGGAAATTAATAAAATCATAATCTAATTACAAATCCTATTATAATCAATAAAAAAAACCATATTCTAAACAAGAAATAAGAATAAAAAGACAAAAAACATATTAGAACTTGAAAAGATAAATCACAATTGCATTACGAAAATACTAATCATGATTACGTCCTACATCAAAGAAGGACCAACAAGCAGTAGTCCTATTACTGTCTTCTCTTAGAGGCATCACCTCTAGAAACCATAGTTATCATACCCGATCCGGTCATTAACCCGGACAAATTATCGGGTGGTCAGGTTGTAGTTCAACCGATAAGTCATTACAAGATCGAATTTTAGTTAATTTTTTTAAAAAAATAATGATTAAAATAGAATATCTATAATTATGTTACATTTATTGTTAAGACTCCGCCAATTGCCATTGGTCAAACTTCCCATAATTATCAAGGTGAGCAAAGGTTTGAATCCTCCCAACTACAAATTTGATATTAAATTTTGCTTTCAACCAATTTGATAACTAACTGGTTCAATCTAAATCGGATCCGGTTCAAGACAAACCAATCCAGTTCAAACGGTTCTTGACCGATTCAATTGCTAATGAACCAATTAATGCAAACCGGATAGGACCACTGTCCGGTTCGCTAGATTTCGAGCCGGATTGGCTGGTCCAGTTCGGTTTTAATAACTATACTAGAAACAATCTTTAGAGTTAAAGATATGGAATTAAAGAAATCTTCAAAAGTAACAAAATCTTTGAAAAGGGAGATCAAGACCAAGCCAAGCAACCCAAACATAATTTGGACTCCAACTCATCTAGTAAACAGAGTTATGGTGGAGATGGTAGATGTAGATGTAAATTATGTTTAACTCATCATGCTAGCTGATAAGTGTAGTTTCTACACTTATTCGAGGTCCTAAATGATGATATTTTACTGTTCTTTGAATAAAATACAGCTTAATTTGTGTTATATTTTATTGCATAGGTAAAACTCAATGTTTGATGAAGAATTGAAGAAAAGAATGCAAAGATAGCAGAAAAAGGGTCCATTGTATCAAATACAAAGTTCGGGGGCTGAAATGAAAATATTCAAAAGTTATGTCGAACCTCGCGATGAATATTTGAGAGTGTTAGACATCAATTGGACGAGGAAAGAAGCCAAAAGAATGAAATATAGTCCAAGTATTATCACATATCAACTTCCAGCCAAAAAAGTTATGCTTCAGATTTTCAGGCTCACATTGAGACGCAATTTTGGCATAGAAATCTTTCGAATTGGAAAATTGATATTTCTATAAGAATTGTAGATCTTTGAATTAGCTTTCTAACGCAACTTGAATCAGCTCAATCAGATATGTGTAGAGAAAGTTATGGTCAAAATACCGGAAGCTGTTCAGAGACAAACCTGTGCGCGCGCAAGCAATTCATGGCGCGCGCGCACGGCCTTATTTCCCCCAACCCGAGAGTCAGTTGGTTCTACGGCGCGCAGGCAACACTTATAACGGTGCGCGCGCACAGGCCTTTTCCGCAGAAGAATCTTTAGTTTCCTTTCGCGATTCAAACTCTTTTGGAAACCAAATTAAACAGGATTTTGACCTATTTTCTGGCTCTTATAAATAGAAAACGAGGGATACACATTAGGAAAACCTCTCGGAGACCTAAAAATCTCTATGTTATACATATTTTGGAGGCGAAGAACATGGCCAACAAGGTGGAATCAAGGCGAATTGCATAGGATATTGAAGATTTTTCATCCGGATTCAAGATTCATATCAAGAACGTGGAAAATTTCCAATTCTTCATTATTTCTTCTTTCCGGGTGATGATTTTCCAATTGTTCCTTTGTAATTTAATTTTAAATATGTTAGGCTAGTTTTTCATTGTATTGGATGAATGTTTGAACCCTATTTTCATTTATTTTAATTCGAGATATCAATTTAGGATTTTTGTGTTATTAGTTGATTGATTTTACATACCCATTACACTACTTATTGCTTGATCACCAATTAAGTAGTTAGTTGCTTGTTGTAGTGTAGGAATACTCACAATAAGTCTAGAACGCGGTAAAATCAACATGTGTAGTTAGAATTAGGAATAATCTCTTTCACGCATGCAATCTTATTGATAATCTAAACCAAATGCATGACTTTCATATGAATTCGGACTAGGAATAGGATCGTCTCGTGTTAGTCATAGGTTGGTGTATCTTGGGAAAGAACATTTAACATATTAGCTTTATCGATTGTCAAAAATGCATGAATGTACTAGATTAATTATTGAGAATTGAAATAGATGGAAATAGGGGGATTCATGATTCCAATACAAACATTCACGTATTATATAAATACTTTATTTGTTTTGTTAGTTTAGGATTAGTATAGAAATCATACAAACCATTTATTTTGATATGACCACAATTCGAATTTAATAGTAGCTATTAAACTACAGATTAGACCTTATTCATCGTGGGAACGATACTCTTAACTCACAAATCTTATTACTTGTACAACGATCACGTACGCTTGCGGGTTTCACGCGAACACTAGCCCATTCTATGCTCATCGTACTACCTCATGAACATATTTTCATGTTTCTCATTTAACAAGAGACACATAAATTTTATCTCTTGCAAACATTGTAAAGATCTATTAGATACCACATGAATTGCATGCCACAACAAACACAGTACTATCAAATTGATAAAAACACAAAATCACCAACACCGATCAACTATATACTAATATAAAGTATTTAAGTGCATGTACAATAATACCAAATATGTACTCAAAGAATGGTAAAAGATAACTTCTTTTGGTGGACAGGTATGGAGGTATCAGAAAGGGAGGGAGATGGACCTTTGTGGCAGTCTTAAGTACTTCGATGTTATCAGGACACAAGCGTGAGATTTGCTCATATGATTCGGCAGCTTTGTGATATTCTCCGAGCTCAACATAGATTGACGCACGGTGAAACTGAAGACTAATATCTTTTGGATCTGCTGTTATTGCTTTACTTAGACAATAATTGGCCTGTCGTTTATTATCTAGCTCTCTGCATGTTGTAATATACACTATTCAGTAGTGAGTTCGGCCAATTGATCTAAAAATTTAAAGATAGCAGGAGAGAAAATATACAATTACATTACAACCAGCATAAGAAATTACATTGAATCAAATCAAAATGCAAAAGCATTCAAGGCAAAATCACCTTCTGGTAGAGCTTATCTCTAACATCTTATCATGAAAGTTGTAATTTTGCAACACTCTCCTAGCAATTGGGTTGGCTGTGTAGGTATTCAAATCTATTGAAGCTTTCAGGTTTTTCATGCTCTTCTTTCATTAGTTAGACCCATTCTGAGTTCCTTGTTCTCATTATGTTTTTCACATTAGGTTTAATAGCCTTCTCCAGAGATCATACGACAAGGCCCATTCTATGGTGAAAATAAAACTAGGCACACACACATAAAACAACATGGAAAAAAAAAAATATAGTGTTAGCCTTCTTAATTAACCTAAATCACATGATACTAAACATGATTTAAACCTTTACATTTAACTATGGAAACGACCTTCGTTACATTGATAATAGTTGAGGTCCAACTACCCTTGTCAAGCTTAACACTTGGCATTGCATGGCTTGTATTTTTAACATATGAATTTTATCAACAAACCCAACACATGAACATAAAGCTGTCTCCAACACACATATAACATATGAAATGGCACTTAATAGAGCAAAGCAGAAAAAAAAGAAGATTATGTAGCCGGCCTTATACAAGTATGAAATAAGACTTTATATTAAGTTTGAATTGAGCCCAATGAAACCAACAACGACATTGAAACACAAAAAATAATAATAATAAAATGTTAGGTAAAGAATGTGAGAGATGTTACTCTCTTACAAAAGGATCCTCAAAAAGGAATAGAAATTTAGCCAATCGGCATATCAAAAAGAAGAGAGGTAAACTGCCTGAGGAAATCTTACATTGACCAGGTAACAAGGAGTTTCCAGAGTGATGCATCCTTTGGGGTCAGATGTGCAGCAATCATATAGAAATTCAAGGCTCTCTTCTTATCACCCATTTCATTATAAATAAGACCAAGCGTATGGTATGGATCAGATAAATTAGGGGCAAGAAGAATTACTTCATTCAAAACACTGATAGCCTACAAACTCAAAACATAAAATATTCAGGGACGATAAAAAATGAGCATGAGTCAGAATAGACAATAATTCTGAAGTAGTACAACAACAGAATCTAACAAGCAGAGATGTTACGTTTGAAGTGTGCAAATTGACTGTTTCCAGAATTCGCAAAGGGGGAGATGAAAATGTGACACCGAAAAATATAAGAAACAATGATGGTAACAAAGGTATAGCCCATATACAGCCAGATATGATGGCCATGGTAGCATACCTCCTCATAGCGGCCGTGTGCATAATGAAGAGTGGCATCACCAAGTTTTCGAGTTAATTCTGAGCTCACTTTTTTCTTTGATCCCTTCCTCCTTCCCCTTTTCTTGGTCTGCACACGATACAAAAAAGCATATGTGTAATTCAAATATTACGGACAGTAAACTATATGTTTGCCAGAAAACGGTCAAAAGATACATGAGAGTCAACAAATAAGAAGACCTTATAGGCAATTATGATGAAAGTGGACTCTCTGGGCTTCCTCCAGAAAATGTGGAATTAAGGTCAAAAGAATCAGCAAATGGAGAAACCGAAGGAAGCAAATGCCGAAAAGGAAAATGATGGATCTCAAAGAGAAAAGCTCTACATAACTTCAAACGAAGGCCTAAATGCAAAAGGCCAAATTTTCTGAGTTGAACAGAATAAAAGACTAGTTGCATTTTGTGTCAACAATTTGATTCCCCGTGCTTTAAGGGAAAATTTTAAGAGATGGCCATCTTTCAATTTGGCCATTACTAAAAGAGCACTATCTTGAAAATTCCTCAAGAAACTAATTACCAGATAAACTACAAGCATCACAGGAAGTCTTCTGTGAGGAGGAATCCCAAATCTATAAATTTAGGCTTCCAAAGAAGGTACACACTGGATGTATCTATTCAAATTTAAAAAAACTACAGAGAAAATTTTGAAATACATACCTTCTTTGACTTTCTCCTCATACCATAATTCATGGCCTCCATTATTTCCTCAAAACTTGCTCCATGAATCTCCTCCTGCCTTAACCTCTTCGCCAGTGTTTCACTGTTTTCCCCATCCAAAATATTGAAAAATAGGTTGTATTAGGAGAAGAAACTAGAAGAACTTGACAGACAAATTAAAGCCACAAAGATAATAGAGTACCTAGATATTCAAGAAGAATCAACATTTTTCTTATGCAAGAACCCCAAAACACTTGTGGGGGTTAAGAAGTATGTAGATAGATAGAACTGCAGCATGGAATGACTAAAGATATATAACTACTTGCCAACCATTGCCTCGGAACATCTATTGCTAGCGTTTTGTTATATTTTTGTAAACAGACGGCTAAATATGAATATTTTATGATGGTAATGGAGAGGATGGGAAATTGGGATGAAAAGGAAGGATCAAAAAAATCACAAATTTATAAAGATAGAAAATTTTCGTTCCATTCACTTCCCCTCCATTAAACTCGATGTGAAACGTAAGAAAGAAAAAAGGAAAATGGAGAAGCTGCTTGAATTACAATATCACAAGAAAGCACAGAACATAAAGCTAATCGGATTCAATTGGAATAAGTAAAGAAGACATAAGGAATATCAGTGTTATCATCATAAATTAATAATACCGGGAGTAGTGATGAGGTGAGGCAGGAGTATTGCGCTTCTTAGCAGCCAAGGCCTCGTAGTGGTACTGTATTTGTTCAAAACGCTCATAAGGCTGGAGTCCAGCAGCGTCGTGTTCTTCTACGAATGCTAGAGGGTTCATCTCTCCTTGGAATCTGAATCCGCCCTCTTGTTCCTCTTCCTCCTCGGATGCACCATTATTCTCACCATCATCATCAGCATCATCATCATCATTATCATTATCATTATCTTCTTCTTCTTCCTCCAATCCCAATTCCAAAGGGAGTTCATCAGCACAATAATCTGTCATTACAACTGTTCCTTGATTATCCTCCATGATTCCTAAATCATTATTTAGCCTCAAAGAAAGTTCGTATCTTGAGTCGTTGAGCAGGGCTTTTGGTATCTTGAGTCGTTGAGCAGGGCCGGCGTTCAGGTGAGGTGGATGAGGCCCGCGCCTCAGGCCCAAAACTGGAGGGGCCTCATTTTGTTGGCCAAATTTTATTTTGGCATAATTACAAAAATCAGGTGTAAAATTTACACCAATTCAAAAATCAGGGACCAAACTTTATTTTTTAAAAATCAGGTAATATATAAAATTCTAACCCTAATTTTTCACATTTCACCATCTTCTCTCTCTTCCCCCCCTCCCCTCTCTTCCTCACCGCCCCCTTCTCCCCCTCCCCTCCCCCATCCTTTCTGCCGGCAGCAGCTTGCTGCCGCTGCAAGCAGCAGCAAGCGGCTGCCGGCAGCAGTTGCCAGCGACGGTCGCGAGCAGCAGCGACCGCCGCTGCAAGCAGCAGCCGACCGCCAGCCGCTTGCTGCTGCCGGCAAGCAGCTTGCCACCGCCAGCTTGCCGCCGCTCGCAGATCTGGGCGGATGTGGCGGCTGTAGATCTGGGCGGATGTGGCGGCAAGCTGCTGCCTGTAGTGGTCTTGTGCCGGCAAGCTGCCTGTAGTGGTCTTGTGGTGGTCTTGTGCCGGCAAGCTGCTGCCTAATGGCGACTGGTGGTGGTGGTGTTGGCAGTCTGGTGGTGGTGTTGGCAGTCTGGTGGTGGTCTTGTGGTGCTGTCATGGCGCCGTTTCCGGCGGTGGTGCGTTTTTGGCGACGGTGGTGTGTTTCTTTGGCGGTGGTGGCGGCTGCAGTTGGGCATGGTGCTACGTGCAGTGGTGGTGGTGGTGGCGGCGGCCATAGTGATAGCGGTGGTAGTCTGTGACCAAATGTTTGGTTATCTGTGACCAAATGTCTGTGACCTGTGACCTAAAAATGTAATAATACGTGACTGGAAAATAATCTGTGACCAACTAATTTAAAGATCTGTGACCTCGAAATAATATGTGACGTATAGTTTTTTTGATCTGTGACCTCAAATAATCAAATTTGACGATATGTGACCATTAAATAAATCTGTAACTTATAATTATGAATATGTGACCATTAATCACAAACTGTGACTTTATTATCATTATTTAATAAATATTTTTAATTAATTAAATTTATACCTGATTTTTGAATTTTCAAACTATTTACCTTATTTTTGAATTGAGGTAAAGAAAACACCTTAAATATGAATTTTTCCCTTTTATTTTTATTTGGGAAAATTAGGTCCAGTACGTTTTTTTTTTTTTTTGTGTTTTGATTAATACCCTTAAATTCTAATTAAACATCTTAATGAAGTATTAATTACGTCCAATTTTTAGAAAAGTGACATAATGTCACTTTTTCATAGAAAAGTGACAAAAACACCTTGCATACATTAATATTTAATTGATTCAAAATTTTCCTTTTCATATGTATTATCATAAAATAGGGCTTGAATTTGTGTGTTCAAATTTTCAAAAATGAACACATATGCATCTAGTTAATTGCTCCAAAGATATAGTGTAACTTTTTTTTTTTTTTATAAAAATAACAAAATGTCATTTTTTCAAAGAAAAGTGACAGAATTCATATTGTCATTTTGTCAAACACCTTACACGCATATGATTTAATTTATTCAAAGTTATTTTTTCATATGTATTGACAAAATCCATTTACACTGTAAGGTTTAAACTAAACATAATCATGAAATCCAAATAAAAGTGACAGATCACTTTTCATATAAAAGTGACATAATTCACATTCTCATTGAGCAAATATCTTGCATGCATGAATGTAATTGATTTAAAATTTTATTTTTCATACGTATTAACATAAAACGAGGATTGAATTCGTACATTCACATTTTCAAAACGCACACATATGCATCTAGTTAATTATTCCAATGAGATACTATAACTTTTTTTAGAAAAGTGATATAATGTCACTTTTTCATAGAAAAGTGACGTGATTCACATTCTTATTTTGTTAAACACCTTACACACATTAATATTTAATTGATTCAAAGTTTTTTTTTTCCATATGTATTACTATAAAATAGAGCTTGAATTGGTATGTTCAGATTTCAAAAAATGCACACATACGCATCTATTTAATTGCTCCAAGGATATAGTGCGGTTTTTATTTTTATTTTTTGACAAAAGTGACAAAATGTCACTTTTTTCATAGAAAGGTGACAAAACTCACACTATCATTTTGTCAAACACCTTACAAGCATCAATAGGAACTAAACGTTTTGGACGTAAAAAGAGATCCTGATTTCCTCCTCTCCTTGAACAAACTCGACAAATCGAACTCCGACGACATCGATGATATAATAATTGAACAAGGAGTCAAAAACATAAAAAAAAAAAAAAACCCCCATTTTTTTTGGGTTCAAAAGCAATGAATTTGTGGATGATTTCTCGATCTTTTTCCAAAGCTTCGAAGAATGAACGAATTTGTGGATGATTTCCTCTTTCTCCTTCCAATTTTCCCTTGTTTTTTTTTCCCAGTTTGAATGCTGGTTAATCTTCCCCTAATCTTTTGTTTGAACGTATTTTCTACGTTAAATTTCACTTAATTACTACTTAATTCAAGTTTATCATGTTTTTTCAAAACAGTCCCAAAATATAGGGTATTTGTGTAATTACCCTTTTTTATTTTTTGTCTCGCCCAAAACTGGGGGGCTTGAATTTTGGTCCAATTTTTTTTTTTTTAAATGGTAAACGAATCAGGGGGATTTGGTTAAAAAGCCTAGTCAACAATGATATTTGATAAAATAGACAATCACAATACTTTTTGGTTAACTAGCATTTATTCTATATCATTATGTGTTAAAAGTCTTAAACACCCTTCATTTGAAATATCTAAAATATCCAATTTGAAACAAAAATTTAACAAATCCCCCAAACATAAATCCCCACTTTTATTCTACTTTTTTCATACGCAATTTAAAACCAGCAGTAAAATGGCATACTGCCGTTTTAAACGTTTGAATATCGTTTTAACTAATTTTATGTTCGTATCAATTTATGTTTTCTCGTATCCACATAAAAATGAATGAAAACAAGTTTTAACAATATTTTGCGTGAAACCGAGAGTCCCTGATCCAAAACGGCATGTTGTATTTATAAACGATTTGGTAACACTTTAACTAACGTATATAATTTTTCACTACATTTATAGTGAAATTGAGACCCTATAATCTAAAATGACATGATGATGTTTTAAATGATTATGTGTCGTTTCAACTAATTTTGTATTAATTTCACTTTATTCACTCGTATGCACATTAAAATGAAAGAGTGGAAGTTTTCCAAGTCTGATCGACTCATTTTGTAGTGAAATCAAGGCCCCACCATGCAGAACAACATGATGTCGTTAAAAAAGTAAATAATTTAAATTTCAATTATGAGATAAGATACTTAATAAATTAGATTTTTTAACTTATATAAATCTTACATGATGTTCTAATATATGATTGACTCATTTTGGAGTGAAATCGATACCCTATAATCTAAAATGATGTGCTGCTGTTTTAAACGATTGGGTGTCGTTTCAACTAATTTCATATCCGTTTTACTTTATATTCACTTGTATGCACATGAAAATGAACGAATGGAAGTTTTCATTATGTTTGGACCGGTTTATCGACATAAAGTTCACTCGATAATAACCAACACCACCGTTCCGTGAGTAAGTTGTGTTGACACCGACCTTCGAGGTCACTTAGTTCGGATTACTGTATCCAATGAAGGGATGATAATGCGAGCTCGGATGTGTGAGTTCAGCTCGGATCTCGAGAGACTTATCCAAGAAGTTTGTGTAGTCATTCAAGGCGGAATAGTGAATAATAATTGAGAATCACTTACAGAATATACAAGCTACCAATCAGGCATATGCATGTGTAAAGATCTCACGTCAGCGCCCACATTATCCTCCAATCAAAAATCTTAGTTTCTCTCCCTAAGTAATGCATCAATTGTTGGGGACCACTTGTATCAGTAACTCATGATCAACATATGAACTTATTCAACTTAGTATCAGGATTGACAAGACGGGGGTACTACATGCATGCATATGTCTCATATATAAAACCATTGAAGTAAAAAAGAGAGGGGGGGAGAAGGGGATTCTAAGAAAAAAATACAAACTTCTTACACTTCTCTCATACTTCAAATATCCTCTATAATTAGAGAAAAATAATATTGTACTAACCATCTTGCAACCTTTTGATTAATATCCACTTGAATTTGTGTTTGTTCTTTAAGTTGGCTTGAATTTTGTCTATACATTTTTCAACGTCGACAAGTTGTATTAGACTTAACTATGAAATAAAGTAAATAAAACAAGTATGGTATAGAAAACATAGCATGTGCAATCGTTCAATATATATAACTTATATATGATATTCTAAACATTGTTTTTACTAATTTCGAAGAAACATCGAGAATACGTGACCCAAAACGGCATGTAGTCATTTTAAACGTATGTATATCATTTTTGCTAATTTCGTGTTCGTTTCGCTCCATTCTCACTCGTTTTCACATGAAAGTGTAAGAATGAAAGTTTTAACTAGATTTAGACGTCACCGTCCACAAAAAGTTCAAACTATAGTGAGTCACATCATATGTCCGTTTGAAGATTACACTACACTTGACAACCAAGGAAAATGTATACAAAACATAACATGTGCAATCGTTTAATATGTACAACTTATCTATGATGTTCCAAACATTATTTTACTAGTTTCGAAGAAAAATCAAGAGCTCGTGACCCAAAATGGCATGTAGTCAGTTTAAACGTATGTATACTGTTTTTGCTAATTTCGTGTTCGTTTCACTTCATCCTCGCTCGTTTTCACATGAAATTGTAAGAACGAAAGTTTTAACTAGTTTAGACATCACAGTCCACATAAAGTTCAAATTACAATGTCAAGTTTGATAGTCAAAACATAGCACGTGTAGTCATTCAATATGTATGAGTCGTGTGTGATATTTCAAACACCGTTTTACTAATTTTGGAGTGAAATCGATACCCCGTGATCCCAAACGGCATCTTATCATTTTAAACGGAGGTTTGTCGTTTAGGGTTTAGGTTTTAGGGTTTAGGGTTTAGATTTTATGGTATATGGCAAAATAGAAAAACGTGTGATTATTCAACATGCATTTTTAAACGACTAAGTATCGTTTTAACAAATTTTGTATTCGTTTCACTTTATGTTCACTTATACTCATATAAAAGTTAAACAAATTCAAATTCTTACCAAATTTGAACAACAAGTTAGATACAAAGTTCATCCAATAATGACCAATATTATGTAATTGCACTACACTTGACAATAAAGAAAACGTAAGTAGCAAATATGATAACCAAAATATAGCACGTGTAATCGTTCAATGTGTACGAGTCATATATGATGTTTCAAACACAATTTTACTAGTTTCTAAGTGAAATCAATATCCAGTGACCTAAAACGGCATCTGATCGTTTTAAATGTATAGATAACGTTTTTACTCATTTAGTATTTGTTTCAGTTCATTCACGACCGTAGCCACGTGAAAGTTTATGGATGAAAGTTTTAACTACATTTCGACGTTACGGTTGACACATTTATTCAGACTATAGTAAGTCACTCCATACTTCGGTAGTAAACTACACTACGCTTGACAATAAAAAAAAATAAAAGTAGCAAGTATGATATCTAATACACAGCACGTATAGTCGTTCAATGTATACGAGTCATGTATGATGTTTCAAACACATTTTTACTAGTTTCGAAGTGAAATCGATACACCGTGACCCAAAACGGTATCTGGTCATTTTAAAGTATAGATGGCGTTTTTACTTATTTAGTATTTGTTTCGATTCATTCACGCCCGTAACCACGTGAAAGTTTATACTTGACAATAAAGAAAAACGTAAGTAGAAAGTATGGTATCTTATACATAGCATGTGTAGTCGTTCAATGTGTACGAGTCATGTATGATGTTTCAAACACATTTTTACTAGTTTCGGAGTGAAATCGATACACAGTAGCCCCAAACGACATCTAATCATTTTAGAAGGAAGGTTGCCATTTAGGATTTAGGTTTTAGGGTATATGGTTTAGATTTTAGGGTATAGGGCAAAAGAGAAAAAACATGTAATTATTCAACACGTCTTTTTAAACGATGACGTACCGTTTTAACAAATTTTGTATTTGTTTCACTTTATATTCCCTCATATCTACATAAGATACTCAATAAATTAGTTAAATCAGCATGTACAAGTCTACTAAGATATTTCAAACTAAGATCCACTAGTTTTTGGGAGAAATCGAGACATCGTGACCCAAAACGACATATGATCGTATAAACGTATGGTTGACGTTTCTACTCATTTAATGTCCGCTTCAATTTAACAACATTGTTCCATGAGTAAACTATACTATTCTTCATATGAATGAAGGTAAATATCCTAAATTTCATTATGTTTCAATTATAGATAAGATATTCAATGTTTATTTAATTTACATAAGTCTTTTAAGATATTCAAAAATATGATCGAACAATTTTCAAGTGAAATTGAGACTCTGTGACCCAAAATGACATGCTGACATTGTAAATGGCTAGTTGTCATTTCAACTAATTTTGTGTTCATTTTACTTTATATTCACTTATATTTATATAAAAATTAACAAATTCAAGTTTTTATCATATATGAACGGCTAGTTAGATACAAAGTTCATCCGATGATGACCAACACTATTGTTCTGTAAATAACTTACGCTCTACTTCACTACGAATAAAGGTAAATAATACAAATTTCATTATATTCTCAACAAATTAGTTAATTCAACATGTACAAATCTTCTAAGGTGTTTCAAACTACGATCGGCTAGTTTTTGAATGAAATTGCACCCTGCAACCTAAAATGGAATCTGATCATTTTAAATGTATGGTTGACGTTTTTACTCATTTAGTATTCAGTTCTATTCATTCACGTTTGTTATAGATGGATGTTAATTGTTGAATTTAATCTTGAAATTGTGATGATTTTTTATAAATTTTGATAGCTATTTTTATAAGATTTTTGGTAACTATAACAGCATCACTGTTTGTGCAAACCAAAATGACATATGGTCATTTTAAACACGTATGACGTTTTTACTCATTTAGTATTCATTTCGATTCATTCACGTCTATAACCACATAAATGCTTAAGGATGAAAGTTTTATCTATATTTTGATGTTGCGGTCGACACATTTTTTCAAACTATAATGAGTCACTCCATAATCTGGCAGGAAACTACACTATACTTGGCAATAAAGAAAAACGTAAGTAGCAAGTGTGGTATTGAAAACATAGCACATGTAATCGTTCAATGTGTACGAGTCATGTATGATGTTTCAAAACATCTTTAACTAATTTCAGAGTGAATCGATACCCCATGACCCAAAACGGAATTTAGTCGTTTTAAACGTATGGTTGACGTTTCTACTCATTTAGTATTCATTTCGGTTCATTCATACCCGTAACCACATGAAATTTTAGGGATGAGAGTTTTAACTCTATTTTGACGTTGCGATCGATACATTCAATGACGGAGCTAGGGGCAGGGGGTGACCGCCCCCCAACATTGTCCGCTGGTCCACTATTCCTAGTTAATTTATAATTTATTTTTCAGTTTCGTCCTCCCCCTCCCCCTCCCAAAAAAATTTGACTCACTCCCGCAAAATTTTGAATTTTTTTTCCACTAATAAGTATTTGACCCAATAACTTACCTTTTAAAATTCAACCATACAAAAATCTTAGATCTAAACAAAAGATTCAATATTTACTTGAATAAAGAAATGGCCCAAATCCAATTTAAAAGCTAAGTTCTCAATTCCCACGCCCAACTAATTAAAACTCAATTTCCAAGCCGACCTAATTAAAAACTCTTACGAAATGACTAATTTCAAATGTCCAAGTCATCTCTACCATCTGTTATATATATAGATAGTTTACTTTTTGTCTTTTTGATATCCATCTAACGTTCATATTTTTAATTTGTTTAGTGTTAAACACATAGATGGACATATTATTTTTGTATCGATAAACTAATTATCTTTTTGGTCAGTCAATCTAACTGACCTATTTTGGTACTCAAAATCGTCATTTTCAATCCTCTTAGTTAAAAAAAATTCGGGGGCTCCACCCCCAGTATTTTCGCCCCCCAAGATTGAAATCCTAGCTATGTCCATTGATACATTTATTCAAATTATAGTGAGTCACTCTATGGTAGTAAACTACATTGCACTTGACAATAAAAAAAACTAAGTAGCAAGTACAGTATCCAAAAATATAGCACGTGTAGTCGTTTAATGTGTACGAGTCATGTATGATGTTTCAAACACTATTTTACTAGTTTCAGAGTGAAATAGATAGCCCGTTTTAACAAAAAAATGTATTTGTTTCACTTTATATTCCCCCGTGTCTACATAAGATACTCAATAAATTAGTTAATTCAACACGTACAAGTCTATTAAGATGTTTCAAACTATGAAAAAACTAATTTTTGAGTGAAATCGAGACATGTGACTCAAAACGACATCTTATCGTTTTAAACGTATGGTTGACGTTTCTACTCATTTAGTTTTGTTGAATAAGAGTATATGAGGTAGTTTATAAATTATAATTTAAACTATTTATTTTATACATGTTTTTTTGGTCAAAGGTTAAAATCCTAAACTATATTATAGAAGAGGCTATTTGACCTAATTACCACAAACGAATCATTCACAAGAGTATTGTCCCTTTTCATTTCAACTCCAAGTCCAACCGGGAACCGCCGCGACGGCATGGACGCCGATCTCTCCATTTTCCTTCCTTCCTTCCTTCCTTTCCCTCCCTTCTTATTTCTTATGCATCACTCTTTCACAAATTTTGTGGTCCATTTTTCAAAAGAATCCTAACCGCGCGGATGGTGATTGTGAGTTGCTCTTCCGTCTTCGAGGTTAACCGTCCATTGGTCAGCAGTTTGTGCGTCTGCTGGTAGCCTGGAACAGTGGTACTTCCGCCAGTTTCATAGCCAATTGGAATTATCTCCAGACTCTATTCAAACTAGGTTTTAATTCTCAGGTAAATAATTGAAATTTATCAAAGATTTATTCAATTTATACTTGTAATAAACTATCTATAAGCACAGAGCTCTAGTCCTTTTAATTAGATAAAATAATTTTTGAAAACTTGAAATAGACTCCCAGATTTGAAGCTCAAGTAAAATTGTAACTTTGTAAGGTTACTAAACTGGTAAACTGGGAAGGGGAATCTGGGATGCCAAATGAAGATAGACAAATAATATAGTAAAACATAATGATAATTCAATCTTAGATGTTAAAGATGGAAGACCTGAGTCAGATGGTATTATTGCAGAGGAATTTATCCTTCAGAGGCCCTTCCATTGCATTTGGCAGCTCCATGTTTATGCAAAGTTATGTATGTTATTTAATTGTAAAATACATATTACAATTTGCAAAAATAGTCGAAATCAAAAACTTATGGTTGTAGAGCATATGCCCTATTGATTAAATGCCTTACCTGTGCCTTCGCCCTTAAAACACAGCTTGGGATGAATTAACAAGAGAAAGTAGTACTTAGCTCTCTTGCATATAATTGCTTATCATTTCATACATTTAAACTTTTACAGAATAAAGGGTTTCATCAAGTAAATTAAAGGTCATTCCTGATGATCGCTTATACACTTAGAATGCATCGTATGACTTAAGGACGAAGATAATTGGAGGAAAAAACTTTATAGGATGTTAGATATTAAAATAGGAACGCAAACTTTTTAGGAAAAAAACATATGGAGCATGTTTGTGTGCTTATATACGTTTGACTTCAGGCTTCTGTATTCAATTTTGATTCCAGGCTTGTGAGATGTGACGGTGGATAATACATTGTTGGATTTTGCATTTACCTTGATTTTGGGGGGCCCAATTTTGGGAGTTCGCCTCGAGCCCCGAAAATCACATGATTCTTGAAATTTTATGTTATACTAGGAGGTGTAATTTTCACAATAAAATACTCTTGGCCCAAATCAAATACCCAACGCCTAACAGCCCAAATCAAACACCCAACAGTCCAAACAGGATTCCGCCTCCAACAAAGTCATCTCCCAGATTCCCGTATAGAGTTTCGGTAGTCCATAATAGAGCCACAGAAAATCCTCACCGAACAGCAACGCAGGCAGCCAAAGAAGTGATGCCGTCAAACAAATAGGCAAACAGATACCGCCAGCTCCAAGACCTGAACAAGGTTAGTCACCAGATCAAAATTTAATTCTCAACGACTCAAGATACCACAAAGATAATAGAGTACCTAGATATTCAAGAAGAATCAACATTTTTCTTATGCAAGAGCCCCAAAACACTTGTGGGGGTTAAGAAGTATGTAGATAGATAGAACTGCAGCATGGAATGACTAAAGATATATAACTACTTGCCAACCATTGCCTCGGAACATCTATTGCTAGCGTTTTGTTATATTTTTGTAAACAGACGGCTAAATATGAATATTTTATGATGGTAATGGAGAGGATGGGAAATTGGGATGAAAAGGAAGGATCAAAAAAATCACAAATTTATAAAGATAGAAAATTTTCGTTCCATTCACTTCCCCTCCATTAAACTCGATGTGAAACGTAAGAAAGAAAAAAGGAAAATGGAGAAGCTGCTTGAATTACAATATCACAAGAAAGCACAGAACATAAAGCTAATCGGATTCAATTGGAATAAGTAAAGAAGACATAAGGAATATCAGTGTTATCATCATAAATTAATAATACCGGGAGTAGTGATGAGGTGAGGCAGGAGTATTGCGCTTCTTAGCAGCCAAGGCCTCGTAGTGGTACTGTATTTGTTCAAAACGCTCATAAGGCTGGAGTCCAGCAGCGTCGTGTTCTTCTACGAATGCTAGAGGGTTCATCTTCCTTGGAATCTGAATCTGTCCTCTTGTTCATCTTCCTCCAATCCCAATTCCAAAAGGAGTTCATCAGCACAATAATCTGTCATTACAACTATTCCTTGATTATCCTCCATGATTCCTAAATCATTATTTACATGGTATCAGAGCCTCAAAGAAAGTTCTACAATTCTTTTGGTATCTTGAGTCGTTGAGGATTAAATTTTGATCCGGTGACTAACCTTGTTCAGGTCTTGGAGCTAGCGGTATCTGTTTGCCTATTTGTTTAACGACATCACTTCTTTAGCTGCCTGCGTTGCTGTTTGGTGAGGATTTTCGGGGCTTTACTGTGGACTACCGAAACTCTATACGGGAATCTGGGAGATGACTTTGTTGGAGGCGAAATCCTGTTTGGACTGCTGGGTGTTTGATTTGGGCTGTTAGGCGTTGGGTATTTGATTTGGGCCAAGAGTATTTTATTGTGAAAATTACACCTCCTAGTATAACATTAAATTTCAAGAATTACTTTATAATTAATTTTATCCTAGAATTACTATAAAAAATATGATAAAATAAAAAATGAGGAAATCACCTCACTCATACTCGGAAATCAAAACACTGCTTAATTCGTTTCTCTAAACACGATTCTTACCAAAATAATATCGATCATACTAGATAATCAATTATGAGCTGAATTTGTTCCACAAAACACGCCTCTTACTATAATTTTACAGTGAAAATCCTCTAATTGGTGCCAATTCATATGCATTCTCATTATTCTCAATCTAAAATCCTTTCAAGCAGTCAAAATCATCAGCACAAATCGATCCTTTCACAAATTCACAGCACATATTAATCCATCAAAATATTTTTCTATAATTGGTGTTTTGAAATTCAATACATACGTGATTAGGGTTTTTTGGCCAATATATAAACCATAATTAGAGGTGTATTATCACCATATTCAACAAAATCGAAGCCTTTCCTTTCCAATAATTATTGTTTTTTCAAGTTTCATCCGCAATATGGTAACACCTAAAAGCGATTCTACATCCTTATACCACGCTGCGTGAGGCGTGACAAGAAGATGAAGGGAATAGTTATTGAATAGTGTAGAACGAGAAGCTAGGCGTTATTTTGTCTATTTATATTTTATAACATTATGTGGTAGATTCTAGTCTTTTGAACAGTGTAATTAGTTTTCAACATTTGAATGTTTTGCTATGTTCACATTATTGCTATCGTGGCTTTTAAAAATGGAAATCTTAGTATAATTCTTTGTTATTTCTTCATTCATACTCCGTGATTTTAAAATTGTGTTTTCTATTCATAATTTTTGAATTGTAGAGTTATATTGGAAGTGTATACGAATGCGATATATGTAACAGTTTGAAAATTATAAGACCATATCCCCAAAGTTCAACCCATGTATTACATTGCCGCATTGTACAGTCAAACATTTCGAACACTACTATGCATCCATGTTATTTAGTTTTGATGTTGATGCGGAAATTGAGCAGTTGCCCAAAAGGAAAGCATTGGTCGAGAACTCTAAGATTGAGAACGCTCTTATGTCACAGAATTTGTGTGAGTAGTCAAACATGAATGTGACACAAGGTATATCTAGCATTCCGAGTTGGGTGAATTATGTATCCACAAGGCAAAAATTAGTAATGGAGGCGTTATCCAATGACTTGTTTGCTTAGTCTCAGTTGGCTGAAAGTGAGCTAACAACATATGCAAGTGCAAAAAATGATGTGAAAGACACCAAGGCATAACAGGAAGCTGATGTTACTGGATTGTACAATACTGCTATGGCAATTATTGACTGGTGCAGATCTTAATATACCGCATCTACGATACATTCGTATATCAATGTCCACATTCAACAACTAAATGAGAAAATTTTGGATATCATCATAGCAAAACTCATTGATAAAAACAACGAATTATGGACTTCGTGGCATAAAATCTTTTTATGTTAATTTCGAATTGCTTTGCCAATTCTGATATTTTAAAAAAATCAATTAGAAAGATTGTTTAAGTCCATATTTGATATATAGTATTTCTTAAAATATTTATCCAATCACAGAGTATTACTTGAATTATAAATGTAACATAATAAATCTTGAAATTTTATTTTGTAATATAGATACAGAATTTTTCGTATTTTATTAGTGAAGATTAAGCAAACCAATACCTTTAAATTTTACATTTCAAAAATAAGATATTAAACTTTACATTTCAAAAATCAGGTGTTAGGAAGAGAAATGTAGGGGTGTCAACGAGTCGAGTCGAGTCGAGCCACAAGCCGAATCATGAAAAGTGGTTTGAATTTATTTTTGCTCAAGTCGAGTCGAGTCGAGCAAAAGCTCGGTCAAAAATTTGAGGCTCAAGCATTAGCAAGCTGAGTCGGCTCGTTTTTTTGTGACAAATCTAAATTTTTATTGCATAATTTAAAATTTGTGCAATTTATACGTATTATAAATTAAATAAAAATTACAACCCTCCTTTTTTGGGCTTGGGACCGACTAAAATCATCGTAGGCAGAGTTAAAATTGTACATGAATAAAATATTTCGTGTACAATTTTGCTTAAAATAAAGAAATTTAGAAATTATTTATATTTTGAAACTAATCAATTTAAAAACTTACAATATTATATCGTTGGATCTGTTGCAACTTTTCGGCTATTATATTGTCAACTTGGTCTTGAAGACGTAATTCCGCACATTCTCAATCCTTCAAACATATTAAAGCCTTCAATATATCTTCTTTAAGGCGTGTTCGATAGATATTAAAATCGGATTAAATTCATATACCTAACTAATTCAAAGGGAATTTCACTGGTATTGGTGTTTAAATAATTCCGTGGATCATCTTAATTTGTTAAAATATTATTTGAAAAAGAATTTTGGGAAGTAGAACTATCGTAGCCTACTTTTTCAACGTAATAGTTATACATTTCACATAACATAAATTTTATATGCACACATGATAATTCTACATTCATGAAATTTGAATTTTTTTTGTATAATAGTTTTTATGCCAGTTAAATTAAGTCGAGAATCCATCACCGCAGCTAATAGAAATAAAGAGGGTCATTCTTCCTAATATTTATGAAATTTTAATACTATAGAATAAGCTACATCAACAAAAATTGACAAATTCCTATATTTATGAAATGTTTGTGAAATGTAGAAAAAGTGTTTTAAAACAAGTGAAGATGTAGGGTAATGAACACCGTTACATTCCTTTGTGGTATTGAAAAAATATTTTAAAAAATTCTTTACACAAAATGCAAGAGACCATTTACAATCTTCCAAATTATGTTTGGGTCCATATGTATGTCTACCATTATAATATATTGAAACAATTTTATCATAATTTTCACACGACTGTAACAAAAGATATGTAGTGTTTCATATATGGGTTACATTAGTGACAAATTATTTCTCTTGTAAGTCATACTCTGCACATAAACTGTTAAATGCTCACTTTCTTGTTGGTGATACAGTAATAGAATTTATTGCTTGTCTAATTTTATATGTTATAATCCATCTTTTACAATCAAAATGATAATATATCATACACAACGTTGATGAAAAATAAACTTCCAAATACTTAAATCATTAATAAATTTCTCGATAACAACTTTGTTCACAATAACATTATCAAAAGTAAAATTTCGAACCAATTATTGTATACCATATTCTTGTATAATATCTTTTAAAACTATGTATTTGTTAGTGACATTATGAGAATATTTTATACATCTGAATGCAATAATCATTTTATACATAATCCACAGGTGATCAACATAATAAGCTGTAGCAGTAATATACCATTTTTTTTTATTGACAACGGTCTATAAATCAGAAGTAAATGATATAACACTATAAAAAGTTTTTAGACTTTCAATAACAGTTTAGTTTCTTTCGTCATATAATTTTATACTATCTGAACGAAGAGTATTTCTACAAGAAGTATACTTGGATTGTAGATAATTCTACACAAGTCGAGTAAAGTGTATTAATTCTATCATCGTAAGCGACATCTCTGCTACAACCACGTATGTAGTCATTTCTTTACGAAATATTTCCTGTGAATATACAAAAGTGGAAAAAGTAGAACCAGAACCGTTAAATACTAGTTCGGTCTGTTTCGAGTCAAGACCATCTAGTTTCACTTTGCAATTTTTTAATATGTGCATATTTAAATATGTTGTACTTGAACCGGACTTCCAACTAAGTTTTTTGTCACAGTAATTGCAACATGCTTTTTAGATATCAACTCTGTTTTGAACCCCAACTTTTTTACATGTTATATATTGTTAACAATCCGATGATTCTTTTTTCGACTTTTTAATCTCGAGTACTTCTTCTTCTTCAATATCTTCCAAATCAATTGGAACATTTTAAAATGTATCGTAGCCGGATGGAGTGCTTAAACCGATTACTCTCATCACTAGTAAAATCCATTTATAACCGTGCTATCAAAAAATATTGAATATTAGAGTCAAGAAATTGGAGATTGAAATTGAAACTAGAATACTACAAAATTTTATAAAACTCAATTAAATTGGAGATTAGAATATTGAATATTAAAATAAAGAAATTGAAGACTGATTAAAGTAAATTAATATGAAGTGGTAAACTTTTTGCACGTTTATAGCAAAATAATATATTTGTTTCAACTATATTTGAATTTCAAATTCAACTTTGAAAAAAAAAATTGAATTTTACGTTATCTACCTTATCAAAGATTGTCAAAGGCATACTGCATTTGACAAGGTAGTTGCCTGCATGCACTTGTGTATTTTATTTCTTTAATTTTTTTAATGAAGCTCGACTCGTCTGAGCCAAAAATGGCCCGTGTCATGGGCTGGCTCGGGCTATCGGCTTGCACTTTTCCCGGGCCAATCCACATGCCGCTCAAGCTGGCAAGCCACTTTGACGTCCCTATAAAAATGTTATTTAGTCATTGTTTGAGCCCTATTTTAGGGAAATAATGTATTTTAGAATACTAGATTGATGGAGAATGTGTAATTAAAAATTAAGTAAAAGTTTTGAATTTGTGTGTAATATTATTTTATTGGGGAATGTGTGGTTGAAAATAAGTTTCGAAAAAATGAATTTCAAAAAAAATGTGCATCGAAAAACCCCTTAAAGTGATTGTGTAGAAAGAGAAATATATATTAATATTATATTTTAAAGGTGTGTTTGAATCACATTATTTTGGAAGAATGTACTTTAAAATAGTAGATTGATGAAGAATGTGCGATTGATAAAGAAAGAAAAATTATTGATGTGATGGAAAATATTATTTTATTAAATAATGTGTTATTGAAAATTAGTAGAATAATGAAAATGAAAATTTTAATGTGTATCAAACATGGACTAATGATTTAATACCTGAATTTCGAATTTTTTTTTACAAATTTGGTGAATGTGAAATTGTATTCTTAAATGTATTGTATTATGCATTTTTCCCATTTTTAATTAGGCAGTTGTTGGGTCACTTTAGTTTACCTGATTTTTTTTAATTTTTTTAATTTTTTTTGGTTGTAGTCTTCTATGTTGGGGTGCTGGCTGTGATTATTAATTTTTTTAGATATGATGTCGAGAGAAAATTAAATTGTTCATTTTAATGGCAAGAATTATTCCACTTGAAAATTTCAGTTCAAAATGTTTGTTGAGGGTAAGGAATTGTGGAGCCATGTGGATGGGTTATTTGAAGCTCCAACTGATCCCAAGAAGATTAGTTAAGGGGAGAGCAAAGATGCTCAGAATGTTTCTTGGCTACTAATTTATATTGAACCACATATGGTCAATAATTTTCGTTCATTCACGACCACTAAGGAGAAGTTGGATTATCTTCGGCGAATTTATTATCAACATAATTCCGCAAAAAAGTTTCAATTGAAATCAGATATTGGAAATTATCGACAAGAAAACATGTCGATTGAATAATTTTATTCGGGTTTTCTTAGCCTGTGGAGTGATTATTCTGGGTTAGTGCAGTCTAAGGTTCCTAAAAATGTATTAGCGGTTTTGCAAGAGGTCCATTCTGAGAACCAACATGATCAACTCTTAATGAAACTACGTCTTGAGTTTAAAAATGTACGAGCTGGATTAATAAATCACAACCGTGTTGTAGCGACCGAGAATTTTTAAATAATATAAAATTATTTTTCTCGAAAAACGTGTTGCTAAATTTTAAACCATAACGTTAAAGTGAAAACGTGTTCGTTTAGTCGTTATAAACGAATTTAAATTATTTCGAATCAAATTCATTTCCGAATAATTTTAAAGTATCCATGTCTTATTATTTTGGTTTTAAATCCGAATTTTAGTAAACTTAAGTAATATATATATATATGTTCTATAATTATTTGAAGTCCAATCATAGAAGCCCAATTAGACAAGCCCAAAATCGAAATTATATTCTTTTTAGTCCAATTCATTTAGGTCCAAATGCAATTAAGTTTCAATTAGAATTTTTTCCCCAAAAGCCCAACTGCTTGGCCCAATTACTCACCTAGAAATTTGTGCCCTAATTTTCTACTATTCATATACCCTCATTTCCCTCCCATCATCACCATTCTAGCAGTCTGGGTAAGAAACTCCACCTCCCCAATTTTCCATCTATGCAATTTCACTCACGAGAATCATGTTGATGCTAGAATTTCAATTTCTAGCACCAACAACATTTCTCTCAAGTTGGAAAGCTCACATTAATGCTAAAAGTCTCAGTTTCCATCACCAACCCACCAACATTTCACTTACAGAACCCACTGCAAAACACCAACTCTCACTCCAAGACCATAGCCAAACTCCCAAGCTCACTACCCAAACTGCAAGGGTTCACCTAGCCGCCATTCGAGACCACCACCACCCCCACTGCTCAAAAATGCAACCCAATCAACACCATTAGAACATCCATCTCCAAAGCTCCACACAGCAACCACCACCTCCGTCACTGCCCAAAACCACCATAAATCACTCTACCACTGAGACAACCTACGAACTACCAAGCTCACCACCTCAAACCACCATTTTCAAACCCAAAAATAAGAAATGAAAACCCCCAAATCGAGACCTCAACACCTACGCAAATCAGCCCCTACTTCGCCCCAAAATCCATCATAAACTACAAGAAAAACCAAGAAATAATCTAACCCAACAAACTCACCTCATTTTAATCAAAATACGCCAGGAAAATTAAAGGAAAACCGAACCTCCTTTGCCTCGGCCATTCTCAAACCAGCCTCCAATCTGCCGTCGGTGGTGGTGGAATCAAGGAAAAGGGTTTCGCCCTTCCTTTCCCGTCGCTCTCTCCCTCTCTCTGAAATGAGAGAGAGAGAGAGAGAGAGAGAGAATTATTTTAAAGTTTTGTTTTATTTTTTTTAGATTAGTTTAATTATTTTAAGTTTTAAAAATTTTCCTTTCAGCCCCTAGATTTAAAAGTTATTTATTTTAGTCCCGTAGTTTAGAAAATTTCATTTTCAGTTCTTAAGTTTTTCTAATTTGAATTACAGTTTCATAAAACTTACAATTAAGTCCCTAAATTATAAAAAATCACTGTTTCAGTCCTTATTTTTTTTTTTTTCAGCTTTCATAGATTTACAGTTTAGTCCCTAACTTCTAAAAGTTATTATTTCAGCTTTTAGTTTTATTTTCAGCTTTAATAGATTTACATTTTAGTCCATAAATTTCTAAAAGTTATTATTTCAGCTTTTAGTCTTTATTTTCAGTTTTAATAGATTTACAGTTTAGTCCCTAACTTCTAAAAGTTACTATTTCAGCCCTTAAACTTTTATTTTCAGTTTTAATAAATTTCCAATTAAGCTCCTGAACTTTATTTTATCATTTTAAGTTATTTATTTCAGTTTCACTAATTTTCAACTAAGTCTTTAAACTTTATTTTATCACGTTAAAACTTTAAAATTTCGAAATACTAATTCAAAACTTATTTTCTATTTTGGCTAGAAAAAACGTACGGACGATTCAGAGTTTGAGATTACTTTCCGTTCCATTTTGTATGTAACTCGAAATTATTGAGATAGACTCGCCTTCATTAATTAGTTTAAATTATAATTGTATGTCTTATGTGAATTTACGTGGTTTATATGCTTTAATGCATGAGAAGAGAATATGTCATATGAGATATATGATATTATTATGCTTGTCATAACTTTTATGATTTAATGCATGAGAAGAGATGAGTATCTCTTATGAGATAAAATGAGAATGTTATGCATAACTTATGTGTTTAAATGCATGAGATGAGACTACCCACACCCTATAATTTTAAAGAGCCTAGGATTTTCAAGAAAATGAGCATATGATGATGATGATGTCACGTTATATATTGTATAAGTATGTGTTCAATTAACCTGTAAATTAATTAT
Organism: Fraxinus excelsior; assembly: GCA_019097785.1. Taxonomy (NCBI): domain Eukaryota; kingdom Viridiplantae; phylum Streptophyta; class Magnoliopsida; order Lamiales; family Oleaceae; genus Fraxinus; species Fraxinus excelsior. Next base: position 287,701 of record CM032642.1, read on the forward strand.
CGACGATGAGTCTACTGAGTATTTCTTCGAAATACTCATGCCGTTATTTTAACAATATTTGCAGATTTCGAAGATCGTCAAATGTGATGGGCAGTGGTGGCATGAATTGAAAGTCGTAGTGATTTACTTACGAAATTTTCGCATTTTGAACACTATTAACGTACTTTATTATTTCGTTTATTTCAAAAACTTGAGATTGAAATTTTAAAATGATTATTCTAAGTTATTTAAATAAGTTTTGTTGCCGACGATTATTACCGTTATGAATGTGATGTGATTTTTAAAAATTAGGTTATTTCTACAAATTTTGATTATTAAAATTAGGGCAAATGACGATGACGTAGCAATTCGAGTTAACGGAACTCGGGGCGCTACAGTTTGGTATCAGAGGAGGTCTAAGTTTCTGTAGACTGGAAAATTTTCAAAAAGATTTTTTTATTATTTAATTATTTTTTTTATAAAGGTCGCCAGTGCCATCATTCGATCCACCGACTCCGAAGGTAAAAGAAGTTTATGAAGCCTAACGTTATTTTATTTCGAATACCTGTTTTACAATTTATGAGACTTAGAAGAAGAGAAAGAAAGCGTATCCGAATTAGAAAGAAAGAAAGAAAGACGAGTTTTGAGCATAATTTGAAGAGTTTTTAAATTATTTTTTTTACGTTCTCGTAATTTTAACTAAGAGAGATAAATAACCCCGCATAATTGGACTTTGCATAATTAGTTTAGGACATGACACTCATCCATAGAAATGCACCCAGCGACGCAGAACAAGCCACTAGAGATTACGACCGTTTCAGGCCTAGACTCGATTGGACAATTGCCCAACACGTAGAATAGCTAAACATTGTACGTGATCGGGCCATACAACATGGCTATGTGACCAATAATCGCCGGTCGATCCATAATTTACTCTCGACTTTTTGGGGCGACCATGCGGAAGTAGCTCGTAGCATATACATTGATGCCCTTGTGTCACCTAATGTGGAGATGGAGTACGACACCTTCTGCACGAGATTCATAGCATATTGGCCCATGTACTTTGACTACCGCTTTGGGGTTGCACCTGAAGGGAAACCAGAAAATGAGCCAATGATCGAGCTAGAACTTGGGCAAGAAGATGGGTTAGTACCCGAGGGTGATCCCGAGGAGGAACCTGAAGAAGACCCAGAAGAAGAACCAGATGAAGACGCTGATCCAGTGCTTGAAGAATTCTCAGACGCCGAATCATGTATAACAGAAGGAGAATAGAGAGATAGGATCTAGAGTATGTTTGACATATTTGTATAAAAAAATGGAAATGTTCAGCATACATGCCTTCCTACATATGTACCCGCACCAAAAGAAGTTGAGTTATGAATGAAATGATGTTTGAATCCTATTTTTGGTCTTTCGAGTTATCTTTTATTGTTTACGTTGTTAGTACGCCTTGTCAACTGTTACAAACTATGTTTAATTTTATGAAGGTCATAGCACCACCTACTCAAGCCGATATCATCAGGGAATTACTCAGGGCTGTGCAAGAAATGAGACAAATCCCACCGCCAGTTAACCCCATAGTACCAGTAATAGAACAATTCAGAAGAGATAGCCCACCTACGTTCGGTGGCGGAGATGGGCCACTAGCAGTGGAAGAATGGCTCCAGGCCATTGAAAAGATTTGCAGGCACATATCTTGCCCTGAATACAAGAAAGTAGGCTGTGCAGAGTTTATGTTAGTCGAAAGGGCTGGATTTTGGTGGGAATCTGTATCCCGCACAAGGAGCGAAGAACAACAGGTAGCTCTGACTTGGGACGAGTTTAAGGAGGAGATTAGGGACAAGTTCTTTCCACAAGCCCTCAGAAATCACAATGAGGCTGAGTTTCTACGATTAGTACAGGGTGAAATGGACATAACCGAATATGGGAGGAAATTTGAAAAACTGTCACGTTATGTTCCACATCTGGTGGAGACGGAGTTCAAAAGGGCACGGCGTTTTGAGAGGGGTCTACGCTCTGATGTTAGACAAATTGTCAGTTCACATGAGCTGCTAACTTACCGGGAGGTAGTGAAGAAGGCTCAAGCAGTAGCCTATGCCAGTGGGAGAATGGGAAACCAAGGAAATCATTATGAGTAGAGAAACCTAGGAAATAGAAAGTGGCGAGGTCCAAGTCGCAACCAAAATCAGAACCGGAATCAAACATTCATTAAGAGACCGAATCCAGGGCCAGCAAGGAGACAGATGACCAATTTCATCCTACCCTGCCCTAAGTGTCAGAGGATGCATAAAGGAGAATGCTTTTTTGGAAATGGTGTCTGCTACAAGTGTGGCCAGTCGAGTTACTTTGCATCAGACTGTCGTACTCCGTCCGCCCAGGGTTCCAATCAGAAAGCGAACCCCGACCAGAACAGAAAAGGGAAAGCAAGAGTGTTTGCTATGGATGCAGCTGAGGATTCTGACGTGATTGCATGTATACTAGTTACTCTGGTATTTTTGTACATGTCTTAATTGTTTCCTTACTGTATTTTCTTTCCCATCTTGAGCATGCTATTATGATACCAAGTATACTATCTATTTCTGGTATTCCCGTATATGTTCTGATAGACTCGGGAGCCACACATTCATTTATATCTTATGCATGTTTAGAAAGACTGAACCTAATAGGAAAAGAGACGGTAGTACCCTCGAGGCTAGTTTGCCTTCAGGATGAACTATCGATACTTATAAGATAGTCAAAGCGGTACAAATAGATTTTGATGGTCAAGTTTTAGAGGCAGACTTGAATATTATTCGAATGAAAGACTTCGATATTATTCTGGATATGGATTGGCTCAGCATCAATCGTGCCGCAATCATGTGCCATGAGAAAGATGTTATTTTTCGCAAGGATGGTGAAGAAGTATTCAGGTTTTATGGGACGAGGATCAAGTCACTTCCTCGCTTTATCTCCGCTTTACAAGTCGAGAAGTTTATAGCTAAGGACAATTGTCAGGACTTTTTGGTTAGTTTGCAAGACAAACCCGTAGAGGAGATTACTCTGGAATCAGTGCCAGTAGTATGTGAGTACGGTGATATCTTTCCAGATGATCTACCCGGTACTCCGCCGGATAGACATGTGGAATTTTCCATTGACTTGGTACCATGAGCTGTCCCTATTTCTAAAGCTCCATACCGTATGGCGCTGAAGGAGTTGCAAGAACTGAAGGTGCAATTGGAGGAATTGCTAGAGAAGGGTTTCATCAGACCAAATGTATCTCCATGGGGAGCACCTGTTCTGTTTGTAAAGAATAATGATGAAAGAATGAGGATGTGCATCGACTATCGAGAACTTAACAAGTTGACGATAAAGAATAAGTATCCTTTCCCTAGGATCGAGGACTTATTCGATCAGTTGAAAGGTACGCTATTTTCTCTAAGATTGACTTGAGATTTGGTTACCATCAGCTAAAGGTCTCGCCATCTGACGTACCAAAGACATTGTTCATGACACGATATGGGCATTACAAGTTCGTAGTGATGCCTTTCGGACTCACGAACACACCTGCGATATTTATGGACTTGATAAACAGAGTCTTCCATCAGTATCTTGATAAATTCGTTATTGTTTTTATCGATGACATACTGATCTACTCCAGAGACTCGGCACAGCATGAAGAACATTTGAGGATTGTATTAGAAACGCTGAGAGCAGAAAAGTTGTACGCCAATTCAAGAAATGTGAATTTTAACTTGAGAGAGTAGGTTTCTTGGGTCACATTATTACAGCTAAAGGCATCGAGGTTGATCCTTCTAAAGTTGAAATTGTAGCGAATTGGCCAACACTTGCAAATGTTGGAGACATGAGAAGTTTTCTTAGATTAGCTGGATATTATCGACGATTCATATAGGGTTTCTCTAAAATAGCAGGTCCTATAACTCAATTGACCATGAAAGGAGTTAAGTTTCAGTGGACCAAACAGTGTGAACAAAGCTTTCAGGAACTTAAGAAAAGACTTGTCTCAGCACCAGTGCTGACTATACTAGATGGGTCTGATGGTTTCGTTATTTATAGCGATGCATCCAAACATGGCTTAGGTAGTGTATTGATGCAGAATGGTAAAGTGATAGCCTATGCTTCAAGACAGTTGAAACCACGTGAAAAGAATTACCCGACATATGATTTAGAACTTACAGCTGTTGTGCACGCTCTTAAGATTTAGCGACACTATCTGTATGGTAGTAAATGTGAGATTTACACCGATCACAAGAGTCTCAAGTATGTTTTCACTCAAAAGGAACTGAACATGAGACAATGTCGATGGCTAGAGCTGATAAAAGATTATGACTATACCATTCTTTACCACCCGGGTAAAGCCAATAAGGTTGCAGACGCTTTGAGCAGAAAGAATGCGGGACGGTTATTAGTTTTGGGAACAATACAAGATCAATTGATTCGAGATTTTTAGAATTTAAGAATTGAAGTGCGAGCCCCATCAGTCCAAGGACCCATTAGATTGGCAAATCTGACCGTTAAACCAGATTTGAGAGGTCGGATTGTGACGGCTCAAGCTGGAAATAAATTCTTAGAAAAGATCAGATCCGAAGTTGAGCCTAGCAAGAGAATAAGTTTTAAGATTGCCTCTGATAAAGCACTTATGTTCAAAGGACGTCTCTGTGTACAGAAGGATGAGCATATAAAAAATGAAATTTTGACAGAAGCTCATTCAGCACCATATGCATGTCACTCAGGAGGGACAAAGATGTATCGTGATTTGCACAATACCTTTTGGTGGAGAAACATGAAGGGTTGCATTGCAGGTAGTGGTGGCAATGGGCCGAGCCGAGCCGAGCCGGCTCGGCCCATGCCAAGACGAGCGAGCACGAGCCGAGCTCGTGGCTCGTTACCCACGAGCCGAGCTTCGGCTCGGCTCGTTTTTTTCTTTTTTAAATACACATAACACACTAGTTTAATTTTAAAAGATATATATATATATACACATTTTGTGATTAATTTCTAAATATACATTTTCAAAAAAATTTATAATTTTTTAAAGAATAAGAACAAAAATTGTTTTGTTGAGTTACTAAGTTACTTGAGTAATAATGTAATATGTTTTTTGTTTACCATTTTATACTTAAACTTAAAAATAATATATATGTAAAGTATAAACACATTTTATAAACCATTTTTTAAATATACATTTTTCAAAACATTTTAATTTTTTATAAATAAAAAAATAAAAATAGACACTCCTCCTTTATCCGGGCTTGAGACCGACTACTTCAATTTTTAGTAGGTGGAGTTAAAAATTGTACACGAACAACTTGTTACGTGTACAATTTTTTTTAAAATATTATAAATGTATGAAAATTAAATTTTGTGATGATTATGGTGAAATTAAATATCACTTACTTGGTTACAGGCAATTTCGGCATATTTATCTTGAATTCGATAACTAGCGTCTTCTCAATCTTTCTCGCACATTAACGCTTCCAAAATATCTTCTTTGAGTCGACTCCTGAGCTCAGAGAGAACCCTCTTCCCTGCACTAAAAGCAGACTCCGAAGTTACAGTGCTAACATGAGGTGTTAGTAGATCTTTTGCCATTGCAGAAACTACTGGCCATCGACGTTCATTATCTCGCCAAAATTTAATTACCTCTTCTGAATTTTTCTTAACTTCATTGTTAGTAGGCAAAGTATGACGAAAGTAATCGATTAATTCAGATGGCAACGCATTTGGACTATTACTCGAAGTTTGAGTACATGCAGTGGATGACAAACTACTACTACTACCACCAGATGAACCACATGCATATGCAAATGAATTAAATCTATATGGGTTCATGCTTTCGAATAAATCTAAAATTACATCGTCGTCATCCGTTGGATTAGTGGGAGGAGTAGATGTAGGTACACGAGTAATATGTGTACCCATTCGTGAAGCATATAATTCGTACATTTCACGTAATGTTTCTTCCAAATTCCTATAAGTAATAGGTATACTAAAAGTTAAAGAATTTGAAATTTTATCAATTACAAATTTAGTACCCGATAAATTATATCGGAGGTCCATGACGCAAGCTAAAGGAAATAACATAGGTAATTCTTCCCAATATTTTCTGAATTTTAATTCCATGGAATATATAACTGCATGAAAATCGGGGTCATTTTGAAATCTTTTAAAAGTCTTAGCAATTGCATAAAGACGTTCAAGAACCATACAACTTGTAGGATAATAAACGCCATACAATATATTTATAGAATCATAAAATGTGGACAAATTTTTTATTTTATTTTAAGAACTATATTCCAATCGGTTTCATTCAAAATAGTTTCGTATTCATCTCTAACATGCCTATTGTTATAAAATTCAGTAATTAAATGTTCGAAACCTTCACATGATTTTAATAATAAGTAAGTGGAATTCCATCTATGGTCTACGTCAGTAATAAATATTTTTGTATTTGTCATTCCATTTTCCGAACAAAATTTTTCAAATGCTTGTTTTCGACTAGGTGTAATCGTGATATATATAAGTGCACTCCTAATTCGGTCAATTTCATCCTTAACATGTTTTAAACCGTCTTGTACTACTAAATTAAAAATATGACATACACATCGAATATGAAATAAATAACCATCAAAATCGGGTTGAAGTACTCTATGCAATTTATCGATAACAAATTTATTTACGGTAGCATTGTCGAAAGTAAAAGAACGAATTTTGCTCTCGCATTTATACTCTTTAACTATATTTATGATAGCATTAAATATAGTTTGGGCGTTGTGCGGGTACTCAACAATTTTAAAAGCAATAATTCTTTTATGCATAACCCAAAGTGGGTCTATATAGTGTGTAGTTGCAGCAATGTAACCTCTCTTATTAATCCCTTCCCACATATCAGAAGTTAAAGATATCACACCCCCATATTTCTCTAAATCATTTATCAATAGTTGTTTTGCATGAAGAAAATATTTAATTGTATCAGCACGGAGAGTATTTCGACTTACCCCAACGTACCTCCGCTAAAGATATGTTTTGACGTAGTTCACGAAATGTTGGTTGTCCGCTATTGCTAGTGGCAACTCAGACGCGGAAACAAACTTCACCATTCCCGTTCGAGCTTCCTTATCTGAATACATCCATGTAGAAAGTGGCGTAGTACCACTGGCGTATGGAGAACCAAACTGTAGTTGAGTTTGACCAGTTGAAAGAAACCCATGTTTGGTCACACATGCTTTGTAGTGACGATTGAGGTGGGTAGTTCCAATGTCTCTTTGCCATGCCAGTCGTTGTTGGCAGTATTTACATACTGCTTTGGTTTCGGGGATTCCATCGACCAAACGACCGGTTTGAACCAATTTAAAATGGTCCCAACATTTTGCCTTGTTCTTCTCCTTTCTTTTCCCTCTTGCATCGAGAATATTTGACGTAGGCTCTTCACCTCGTTCCAAATCAATGGAACACTAGGATCAACATCAACATCATCCAAATCAATTGGACGACTACCTTCATGAACGTCGTAATCTTCAATATTTTCTGGAATTGGTAATTCATCGAGACCGGAGAATTCATTCCTAAATTGATTTTGGGCAGGTGTTTGTGTTTCGTTCTCCATACCGAACAAGTTTTCAACAAATGATCGTGAATCCATTTGTTAAGAATAATAGAAATTGAATATAGAAATGTAGAAGATGATTATAGAATGAATGATTGATATTTTTGATAAATAAATTGAGATTTGAGAATGTAAATTGTATAGAGTAGAGAATGAGAGAATAGAGATTGATATCGGTGGAAAAAAAAGTTTGATTTAGGTGGGTATTTATAGAAAAAATAAATAAATAAAATTCGAGGACCAAAACGGTCACTGAATTTTTCTTTTTATTTTTTTTTATAATTAGTGGACGAGCCACGAGCCGCTCGGCTCGTGGCTCGTTATTTTTTTTATTTATTACCCACGAGCCGGCTCGTCTACAGTGACGAACCGAGCAGGCTCGGCTCGTCACCCGTTTGGGCGAGCTCGGCTCGTGCTCGGGCTCGTTTTTTTACGAGCCCGAGCGGCTCGTGGGCGTGAACAGTACGAGCCGAGCGGGCGAGTCGGCTCGTGCCACCTCTAATTGCAGGGTTTGTCTCTCGATGCATGACCTGTCAGCAGGTCAATGCTGAACACCAAAGACCATCAGGGTTACTAAATCCCTTGGGTATATCAGAATGGAAATGGGAGAAGATTTCCATGGATTTTGTAACAGGGTTACCGAAATCGGTGAGAGGACATGACACTATTTGGGTTATTATAGACCGACTTACGAAGTCATCTCATTTTCTACCGATCAGAATGACTCTCAATGTGGACCAGTTAGCCCAATTGTACGTAAGAGAAATCGTTCGACTTTATGGAGTACCAACTTCTATTGTCTCGGATAGAGATCCCAGATTTACTTCGAGATTTTGGAAGAGTTTACATGTTGCTATGGGTACTAAATTAAATTTTAGTACTGCTTACCATCCCCAGACCGATGGACAGTCTGAACGCACTATTCAAACACTGGAAGATATGCTTAGAGCATGTGTACTAGACTTGAGTAGTAATTGGGAGACTCATCTTCCATTAGTGGAGTTTGCCTACAATAATAGTTTTCAGGCTACTATTGGTATGACACCATATGAGGCACTTTATGGACGACGTTGTCGATCACCAGTCTATTGGGATAAAGTAGGCGAGAGAAGAATTTTGGGTCCAGAATTGATTGAGAAGACCGTTGAGGCTATTGAGAAGATCGGACTATGGATCAAAGCCGCACAAGACAGACAAAAAGCTATGCAGATAAAAGGAGAAAAGACTTGGAGTTTGAGATTAGAGATAAAGTATTCTTGAAGGTAGCTCCTATGAAAGGAACTATCCGTTTTGGCAAGAGAGGGAAGTTAAAACCTCGTTTTATCGGACCATTCGAGATACTAGAAAAAGCAGGGAACATGGCTTATTGTTTGGCGTTGCCACCCGAACTATCGGCCGTACACAACGTTTTTCACGTTTCCTTATTAAGAAAATATATCCACGACCCAAGTCACGTGGTAAATTTTCAAACTATTTCGATTAAGAGGAATATGTCCTATGAGGAGACACCTATGTGCATTATTGATAGAAAAATCAATGTCTTAAGAAACAAAAAGATTCATTTAGTCAAAATCCAATGGGGTAGACAGGATAGCGATTAGGCTACCTGTGAAAAAGAGGAAGAGATTATGGCTAAGTATCCAGATATTCTAGATCAAATAAGTTTAAATTTTGAGGACGAAATTCTTTTAAGGGGGTAAAGTTGTAGCGACAGAGAATTTTTAAATAATATAAATTTTTTTTTTCGAAAAACGTGTCGCTAATCTTAAACCCTAACATTAAAGTGAAAAGGTGTTTGTCTGGCCATTATAAACGAATTTAAATTATTTCGAATCAAATTCATTTCCGAATAATTTTAAAGTATCGATTTCTTATTATTTTGGTTTTAAATCCGAATTTTAGTAAACTTAAGTAATATATATATATATGTTCTATAATTATTTGAAGTCCAATCATAGAAGCCCAATTAAATAAGCCCAAAATCGAAATTATATTATTTTTAGTCCAATTCATTTAGGTCCAATGCAATTAAGTTTCAATTAGAATTTTTTTTTTCAAAAGCCCAACTGCTTGGCCCAATTACCCACCTAGAAATTTGTGCCCTAATTTTCTACTATTCATATACCTTCATTTCCCTCCCATTATCACCATTCTAGCAGCCTGGGTAAGAAATTCCACCTCCCCAATTTTCCATCTATGCAATTTCACTCACGAGAATCATGTTGATGCTAGAATTTCGATTTCTAGCACCAACAACATTTCTCTCAAATTGGAAAGCTCACATTAATGCTAAAAGTCTCAGTTTCCATCACCAACCCACCAACATTTCACTCACAAAATCCACTGCAAAACACCAACTCTCACTCTAAGACCATAGCCAAACTCCGAAGCTCACTGCTCAAACTGCAAGGGTTCACCCAGCCGCCATTCGAGACCACCACCACCCCCACTGCTCAAAACTGCAACCCAATCAACACCATTAGAACCTCCATCTCCAAAGCTCCACACCGCAACCACCACCTCCGTCACTGCCCAAAACCACCACAAATCACTCCACCACCTAGACAACCCACGAACCACCAAGCTCATCACCTCAAACTACCATTTTCAAACCCAAAAACAAGAAATGAAAACCCCCAAATCGAGCTCAAAACCGAGACCTCAACACCCACGCAAATCAACCCCTACTTCGCCCCAAAATCCATCACAAACCACAACAAAAACCAAGAAATAATCCAACCCAACATACTCACCTCATTTCAATCGAAATACGCTAAGAAAATCAAAGGAAAACCGAACTTCCTTGGCCTTGGCCAATCTCGGACCAGCCTCCAATCCTCGCCAAGAGCCTCTTCCCCACCTATGTACCTGCACCGACGCCACCACCGCCGTCGGTGGTGGTGGAATCAAGGGAAGGGGCTTCGCCCTTCCCTCCCCGTCGCTCTCTCTGAAATGAGAGAGAGAGAGAGAGAGAGAGAGAGAAAAAATTATTTTAAAATTTTGTTTTTTTAGATTAGTTTAATTATTTTAAGTTTTAAAAGTTATTTATTTTAGTCCCGTAGTTTAGAAAAGTTCATTTTCAGTTCTTAAGTTTTTCTAATTTGAATTACAGTTTTATAAAACTTTCAATTAAGTCCCTAAATTATAAAAAGTCACTATTTCAGTCCCTTAAATTTTTTTTTTCAGCTTTAATAGATTTACAGTTTAGTCTTTAACTTCTAAAAAAATATTATTTCAGTTTTTAGTTTTTATTTTCAGTTTTAATAGATTTACAGTTTAATCCCCAAACTTCTAAAAGTTATTATTTCAGCTTTTAGTTTTTATTTTCAGTTTTAATAGATTTACAGTTTAGTCCCTAACTTCTAAAAGTTACTATTTCAGCCCTTAAACTTTTATTTTCAGTTTTAATAAATTTCCAATTAAGCTCCTGAACTTTATTTTATCATTTTAAGTTATTTATTTCAGTTTCACTAATTTTCAATTAAGTTCTTAAACTTTATTTTATCACGTTAAAACTTTAAAGTTTCGAAATACTAATTCAAAACTTATTTTCTATGTTGGCTAGACGAAATGTACGGACGATTAAGAGCTTGAGATTACTTTCCGCTTTATTTTGCATGTAACTCGAGATTATTGAGGTAGACTCGCCTCCATTAATTAGTTTAAATTATAATTGCATGTCTTATGTGAATTTACGTGATTTATATGCTTTAATGCATGAGAAGCGAATATGTCATATGAGATATGTCATATTATTATGCTTGCCATAACTTGTATTTTTAATGCATGAGAAGAGACGAGTATCTCTTATGAGATAAAATGAGAATGTTATGAATAACTTATGTGCTTAAATGCATGAGATGAGACTATCCACACCCTATGATTTTAAAGAGTTTAGGATTTTCAAGAAAATGAGTCTATGATGATGATGATGTCACGTTATATATTGTATAAGTATGTGTTCAATTATTCTGTAAATTAATTATCGGTGATGAGTCTACTGAGTATTTTTTCGAAATACTCATTCCGTTATTTTAACAATATTTGCAGATTTCGAAGATGGTCAATTGTGATGGGCAGTGGTGGCATGAATTGAAAGTCGTAGTTATTTACTTACGAAATTTCCGCATTTTGAACACTATTAACGTACTTTGTTATTTCATTTATTTCACAAACTTGAGATTGAAATTTTAAAACGATTATTCTAAGTTATTTAAATGAGTTTAGTTGCTGACGATTATTACCATTTTGAATGTGATGTGATTTTTAAAATTAGGTTATTTCCGCAAATTTTGATTATTAAAATTAGGGCAAAGGACGATGATGTGGCAATCCGGGTTAACGGAACTTGGGGTGCTACACATGTACTGTCATTGGACGTTTGAAAATGCACGGGCTAAAGAACAACGTCTCACTTCACAACTTAGGATTACTAAAGACGTTGTTTGTACTAAGATGGTCAATGTGGAATATGTTACTGAAGGCAAAAAAAAGTCAAAATCTTTGTCGCCGTGTTACAGTTGCAAGGAATTTGGACACATTGCAAAATATTGCAATAAGAAATTTTGCAATTATTGCAAAAGAAAGGCCATATTATCAAGGATTGTCGTGTACGACCTTATAATTGACCAGTCTCCTATTCTTCATACTACTTTTTAGTAACCATGTGACTGCATCTTCGAACCAGTTGGATTCCCCACTTTCTTCCTTGACTCTTACACCCAAGTAAGTTCAACATATGATTATTTTTGCTCTTTCGGCCATTGGTCTCCAGGGTAAGAAAAATTTGTTTTTCTTCCTCGGTTGTTTGACTTTGTAGCTTCTAATCACATGACTGAAAGTTCGGAAGCTCTGCATAATATTTGTAAGTATGATGGTGAACAGTACATCCAAATAGCTAATGGCGATACTCTTCGTATTACCACAGTCGAAAATTTGGGATCTTCCTTTACCAATATTTTTGTATCTCTTGATTTATCTACCAATTTAATTTATGTTGGCCAATTAGTAGAAGATAATTGTACTTTTTATTTTGATTGTGATGATTGTCATGTGCAGGATCAAGTGTTGGGACATGTGATAGCGAAGGCAGCTGAAGTGGGACGTCTTTTCCCTCTTTAGTCATTTTCTATTTCTCGTTCTATTTATGTACGTTGTTCAGTTGTTGCTTTTAATGGTCATTTGTGGCTTAAGAAATTAGGGCATTTAAATTCTGTTGTTTTAAGACATGAAATATGGTTATTTAAGTAATGCAAATAAACTTTCTTCATTACACTTATCTTTCCATTGTACATCTTGTAAACTTGATAAAAGCAAGTATTTATCATTTCCTTTTTATGGAAATTGAGCTTCTGTGTGCTTTGAAGTTATTCATACTAATGTTTAGAGTAAAAGTCTAGTTATTTCTCGTGCTCAGTATAGATACTTTGCGACATTCATTGATGATTATGGTTGTTTCACTTGGGTCTATTTTCTTTGCTTTAAAGCTCATATATTTTCTACCTTCCGCACTTTTATTGCTTATGGGGAAACTCAATTTTCAACTTGTATTTAGACCCTACGCTCCAATTCTGGTGGATAATATATATCTCGTGATTTTTAATATTTCCTACAACAAAAGGGTATCCTTGCCCAGCATTCATGTCTGTATACCCCCACAAGCGTAAGAATCGACATCTTTTGGATATTGTCTATAACTTACTGTTTGAATCTTCTATTCCACCTTGATGTTGGTGGAAGTCTCATCTACGACTGTGTATATGATTGGATTAATTGCATACCATCTCCGACCCTAAATCTTGACTCCCCATACTCTCGTTTATGTGGGTGCGTATGCTTTGTTCGCTTTCCTCCCACTGAACGTTATAAACTTGCCGCTCAAATGGTTCGGTGTGCTTTTCTTGGCTATAGTAATTTATATAAAGGGTTTGTGTGTTATGATGCAGAGACTAACAAGTGGCATATTTCTATAAATGTTGTTTTCTTTGAAATTCAATATTTCTTTCCATCTTATACCAATCATGTTCCTTCCTCTATTTCATGTTCTTCCTTTGATGATGTTTCTAGAATAATTAACAGTTTTTAAGCCAATTCTTGTGTATCAACGAGGTCATGGCTTTTAAAAAATCAAAAAGAGCTTTAAAGACCTTAAAATTGCTTTAAGACTCGTTTGATTAATTTTATAAAAGTAATTCTTATAATTAAAAAGGTTTTCGAAAAAGTTGGTCTAATATAACTTCCCCTAAAAATATTTCTAAAATAGAAAAATCTTTTAAAAATTAATTTTTAAATAAAAATTAAAGTAACTTTATCCAATGTTATAAAATTTGGACCAGATCAACTGATTCAAACTGTAAAATTAGGAACCGGTCTCGATTCCGGTCCGATAATACTATATTAACCGACATAAGAAAAATCGATAAAAAATTGTAAAAGTGGCCGGTTTAACCATGAATAGGAAAAATTGATCACCATTTTTTCCCCGTTAATAAAATTCTTCTTTTAAATTTTTTTAACTGTATTGATATAGAGCTCATAAATTGCTCTTGCAGGCCCCCAATTTCTATTTTCCAATTGCTGTCCTTTCAAAAGCATACCTCCATCCACTATTACGTTCATTATTATCTGATGTGGGATGCAATTCAAATTTTCGTGTTGCTGTACTTTTAAGAACACACTTCCATCCACATTTATATTTATCGTTCGATGTGGGATGCAAGATGTACCCAATTGGCAAACAAGAAATGGAATTATTTGCACAAAGACAAAGTTTTAATGGCCCCCACCAAAAATATTAGGCAAAAATAATTTCAATTTGAACAAAGCAAATTATTTGGTTATAATGATTGCTAATTTTTGAGGTATTAAAATTTAATATAGGATAATAAATCTAATTAACAAATATATATTTATATTTTCTTCGAACTAGTAATATAAAATTAAAAAATTATATTTTATAGTTTGCTTGTGTATTTATTTATTTAATTTTGGTATCAGATTAACCTCGGTTTGACACCAGTAAAACCTTTTGAACCTTAACCCTTAATATTTTCTGGGTCGATGCCTGTGCCAATTTTCAGAAAATTGACTTTTTTTTTTTAAAAATTCTTCTATGGGAAGTGAAAACAAAAACAAAAACAAAATCCATGCTAAACATGCTGAAACCCTATCAATTAAAACAAGTGAAATTTATACAACAACAAGTATTTAAAGATTACATTTCTTAAATTAAGTATGAAGTTTATTTAATAAAAAAACAGGTATTATAAAATTTACCCATTATACCCTACCCAATCCAATATCATTCGAAACCCTAACCGAGATTCCCCAATCTTGTGTCTTCCTTCCTCATTATCAAACACATCATCGGAGCACTGTCAACGTGGCATCGATGAGCGGCACGAGGTCGTTTAGAGTGACACGCTGTCAACGTCGATGTGCATCAAAAACTTCAGAGATAATGTCGCCGCACAGTGATGAAAGGCTTCAGTGATGATGACGTTGTTCAGCGACGCGCAACGACAACGTGATATGTGGACGGGCGACATAGGGATCTACAGTTTGTGTTGATTGCTGCCGTGAAGGATGGCGACCATGATTTTGAGATAATTTTTGGGGGTGGTTTTTGGGAATGGTTTCTTTCTCTTCCAATCTAGAATTTTGGGTGATTATTGGTTGGGGTGGTGGTGGTGCAAGTATTGATAATGTGGCAATTGTGATGTTGGTAGTGGTGGTGCTGGTTAGGTGGTGGTGCTGGCGTTGGTGGTGGTTCTAGTGGTGGTGCTAGTGTAGGTGGTGTTGTGATAGTGGTGATGATGGTGGTGTCATGGTTTTTTTATTCGACCGTTGCAGTAGTTTGTTCACGAGAACATATTTCGAATTAAAACTACCGCAAGTGTACAGTTCGTTACAAGTAATAAAGTGGACTTTTTCAGTCCGAATATCGTTTCCACAAGGATTTATTAGTTCTAATTCTAATTGTTTTTGCCCTTAATCGAAAAAAATAAAGGAAAGTGTTTATGTTGATGAAATTATAAGTAAATTAATAATAACTATGCAAGTATGAATGAATTAATTAACTAAATGCAAATTGGATATGAATGTGATTTGGAGTATTTTCTAATATGTAATGAATGTGCTAGGATCACGAATTCCTAAGTAATAATCTTTTTAACTCTAGTTTTATACATCGACACACGCAGAGACGGAGCTAGGGGGGCGGGAGGGGGTGACCGCCCCCCCAACATTGTCCGCGGTACACTATTTCTAGTTAATTTGTAATGTATTTTTCAATTTCGCCCCCCCCCCCAAGATTTTTTCTCGCCCCAAAAATTTTGAAATTTTTTATTTTTTTCCATTAATAAATATTGAGTAAATAACTTACATTTTAAAATTCAACATACAAAAATCTTAGATCTAAACAAAAGATCCAATAGTTACTTAAATAAATCAATAGCCCAAATCCAATCCAAAACCTAAGTTCCCAATTCTCAAACCCAACTAATTAAAACCCAATTCCCAACCTGGTTTATGCATAATGCATGTTTAGTTGTTCTTGAATATTTGAATTTAAGAATTAAGTAGAGTAGTTGCTGTTAGTTTGTGTAATTGTTAGTTATTGAATATTTGAATTTAAGAATTAAGTAGTAGGATAGTCAGTAGTGATTGAATCGAACATTGAATTTCAGTACTATTTTGGTACTCAAAATCGTCGTTTTCAATTCTCTTAGTTAAAAAAAAAAATTCGGGGGCGGACCCGAGAGGGGGGCCTGCCCCCCTCCACCCCCCGTATTTTCGCCCCTCCAACTTCAAAACCTGGCTACGTCCCTGGACACACGATTGCAATATTGACAAATCAATATCCCTAAATTATTCAACAATCTCTCTCGAGCAATGTTAAACATATTCTCATATATGACCCAACTATATTTATATGATGGATGCGAACATACGAGAATGCATGAGTTTTTATGAATATTTAAAGATTTATATAAGGTATAGTGGTATATTTCTATCGCCTATTGGACTATAATCAGGGAGAAAATAAGATCATGCCTATGTTTGACACCCATTAATTTCTCTTTCTCTTTCTCATTCTTCATTTCAACCATACATTTTCCAAATAAAATAATATTACACACAAATCAAAAACTTTTCATCACTTTTTCACCACACATTCTCACATCAATCACTATTCCAAAATTTCTATTTCTCCCAAAATGGATTTCAAACATGGGCCATATAAATCATTCAAATATTCCAAAACATGTTTTTGATGTCAAGAATGTAAAACTAAGAATTAAAAATCATAATACAAAGTTCATTGTTCCCTATCACAAATTAATACCAGCCATCATGATGGAGGAAAGAAAATCAGAAAAAATAGATTAAGAACGACATCACCCCGATTAATCTTCAATTGAATTTTCGTGTTCTTGGAGTTGTTCTTACTTTTTTTCTCTATGAGTATCTTGATAAAAACTCTTCCCCCCCACTTTTGGATGACCCTAGGTTTTAAAAGATGCCGCAAGATTCGTTTCCATAAAAGCTTTATTGAAATAAGGAAACCAAAAAATTTCGCGCCGGATTAGCCTAGGCGGGCGCCCAGTATAAAATGGGGCGGCCGCCTAGGCTAAATTTTTTGGTTTTGTTGATGATGTCACTACAATAAAAATAGTCTACGAGTGTGTTGCAAATCGAGGTGTTGTCGTAGAGTAGAGGGCTACGACAACGTTTGTTGAACGTTGCCGTATCCCTCTACGGCAACATTCAACAAACGTTGCCGTAGAGGGATACGACAACTTTTGGCAAATGTTGCCGTAGCCCTCTACTACAACGTTCAACAAACGTTGTCGTAGGTTTTTTTTATACAGCAATTTATGTAAATTGATTGACAAAATTGAAAATGACTCCTTATGAACAAATTTTGAAATTGCATAAAAATTGATAATTTCATTAGAAGTTTTTGAATCCATACACTTGAACATTAGAATGTGATACAACACCAGTTAAATTAAAAAAAAAAGCTTCAAATGAAATAAAATAGCTACAACACGTTCTACAACAACCTTCTTCTCTTCCTTAGTCTCCTCACCAAACAAATCCACATCGTCGTCGTCGTCCTTGACCGCAGAAGCCTGAAATTCAAATTTTGTGCTATTTATAAGGTCAAGCATTAAAATGATAAACACACTAATAATCAATAATGCATCAAAGGACTTCACAAGTCTTGAACAATAGAATCTGACTCCAGTAATATAAGCTAGCATAATAATAATAATAATAATAATAATAAGGCATATTTTATGCCATTCGGATTTTCCAGTCCAAGCTCCTATATCAAGAAATCCAAATTATAATAAGAACTGATTAAAATGATGAATTCAAGAGATCGAATTATTACCTAGAAAAACTAAAATATATGAAAGTAAAGGAAAGAATATCTATAGAATGTAAATCTTGATCACAAAAGCCATCATCACAAACCCTTACCCATCAAAACATATTTGTGGCATGTTTGATAAATGAATTAAACAACACTGGACACTGTTAAAAAAAAGAATGAAAATATATAGACAGAATGAGTTAAGCACATAAAGAGAAATTCTCACATCTTGAACTTTCTGATATGAAGGAGAACAATTTAGAATTTAAGAACTTCACTTCTGCCATATAGGAAACAATTTTCACTAAAAATAAAAGTGGTGAATTCATTCAATGACAATTTTTTCAACCATAATCCCATTCCAATTACTCACAATTTTTTAGTTTTTTTATCACCAAAGGTCAGGCAACAACATCACAAAGCAAATCAGAAGATGTCTCTCTCAAATTCACACAGTAGAATCTTAATAGCATTTCCTCCGTCTTGAAATCATCTTCAGCAATTAACAGATTATAATCCCTTTTTAGTAAATTAAACAGACCTTCTCAATAAAATCTGGATCGAGCTTCTTATTGAAGGTTTCTAGTGCCTAAAAACACGAGCTTCAGCAAGTGCAATAGAAACATACCCATGAGTACTTCAAGTAAGAAATGAGCCAAATTTCCCGACGTACTCCTCCTCATCACCAAATTTCTTACCATTTAGAGCTTCAACAGCTTGAGCGGCATCATCAGCATTCTCCCTATTGAAAAAGCCAAAGCATTTTGACTTCCCATCAGCATCCCTCATCACTACAGCACTGGTAATTTGCTTGAAAAAGTATCATGTAGTGCTTTGTTATCAATTGATTTGTCCAAATTCTGCATAGGAAATTTCGACAAATTTTTTTAACACTAAATAAAAATACAAGCACAACTACCAATTGCAAAAAAGTAAATCATTTTTTTATAAAGACCAAATCACCTCAAATACCATTCTTCAGGATTTAGAATTGCCAAAATACTTGGAGGCTAATGCCTATTGCAATCAAGCAACATATAATTCGATTAGATTAAAAATCCAATAAAACATAATCGAGAGACTGAACAAATTTAGTCCCTAACAAAACCTGGAACTTTAACCCCCACCCTTTATTTGATTGCACCGAATTCAATCAAGATTCAAAACTGAACTCAAAAATGGAAAATATATTCAAACTCATTTTTCTTTATCCTCATTGTTTCTACATATAAAAGTTGTGAACTCTACACAATTGACACAACCTAGAAATGAGAAATCCAAACCCAAAGATTAAACTACCTCAATATAAGTCAATAAATGACCAAAATTAATCATCAACAAATAAACGTTGCGAAATGAAAGACCCTCGAATAACCAATACGGAAGACCCTGTACATCTCTCATCTCTGTCAATGCATTAATACTATTGTCTGGTTGTGCCAAAGCAAAATGGAAGACCCTGTACATATCTAAAAACTTACTCTCACATAAAAAAGGGCATCAAGATCAACACCCCTGAAGCTAAACTTGTTGAACGTTCTCTTCTTTGGCTGTCGTGCCACGGTCTCTGGATTTACATCCACATGTACAAATACATACAAATATACAATCAGAAAATCAAATTCAATTTATCAGTTAGTCTGTGAGTAAAGAAGAAAAGAGGAGATTTACTACTGCTGTTTGAGGAGATGGAGTTCGAGGCGGCTGCCCGACCAATATAACTGGGCGGCTGCCCAGTTATAAATCTTCCGCGAATTTTCTTTTCAGTCATTTTCTTCATTCTTTCTACCATCTTTGTCCTCCACATCAAATTACTTCAATTTTAGTGCTTTAACTTTTACCCAAATGCATATTAGTCTCCAAACTTCCATCAATTAGTCGATTTATCCTTTTCTATTTTCCAATTGCTTAGAAACAAATCCAAAACTGAAATAAGATAAAAATAACCTCTAAGTTAAGTAAAATACAATAATAAAACGACACAAAAGTTTAGTAATATGACCCCGAATAAGTGCACAAAAATGCACTTATCACAGTTGGTACGCCATCATAGTATTTTGGATCTAGGTTTTAAAGTGCAATGTCGATGTTGTTTGGATCTGGTGCTGTGGGATGAGTTGGTTGATTTGTGACCAAGTATTGGTGTGAGGGTGTTTGACTGTTTGTGACCAAGTATTTGGCTAATTAGTGACCAATTATTTAATTGCGACTTAAGAATTCGATAATTTGTGACTGAAAAATAATTTTTCACCAATTAAATTGTGACCTATAAATTTTTTGATTAGTGACTAATGAAATAAATTGTGATCTATGAATTTTTTTTTATTTGTGACAGTGAAATAAACTGTAACCAATTAATTTGATAATATGCGACAAATAAATAAGGCCTTGTTTGATTTTCATTCTTTTCAAAATACATTTTTCACTTTCTTTTTAACCACACATTTTTAATAAAATAATATTACACGTAAACCCAAAATTTTTCATTATTTTTTAACCATACATTCTCCATCAAATCGCTCCTAAATGCATTTTTTGCAATAATAATAATAATAATCATCATAATCAAACAAGCATTAAGTTGTGACCTAAAAGTACCTTCCGGTAATTATTAATTGTATAATTGTGACCTTAATATATTTAATTAATAAAATATTTTAAATTATTTATTTATTACCTGAATTTTGAATTTTGAAACTTAAAACCTGGAAATTGAAGTGACCCATAGTTAATACTTGAGTTGTAAATTTTTCCCATGTTTAATTCTTTAGAGAGAAGTTATTTGAGAGATCAATAAAGTTTTCGTAACCTTGAACTTTGAAGAGATTATTTGATAGTTATTCTATTTGGTGGATGTTCAACGGCAACATAAATCATTTCATCGTATTTTTGAAAACAAATAGCTTGTGTTCTTTATATTTGTGCATTGATTTTTTGTGATTGATTTGAAATAAAAAAAGTTAAATCTTATTCATTTTATGTTTAATCATGTTTCGCACTATTTATCAAACATAAATGTGATCGAACTATACTATACTCATTAGAAATCTTTATAAACGTCTATACTTTTATCATAGATCTACCTCCTATTAAAATTGTCAATATGAAACGTGATAATGACCTAAGCCAATATAAAATAAACATAACTCTAAGCCAAACATGCTGGGGAAATCATCCTCCACTGAACCCATAAAACCTATGATGATTAACACGACACTTGTAGTAGAAACGTTAGGTGTGCAAGGCTAGCCATTGGACATAACATTTGTAGGACTTTCGCAATATATAATATTGAAAATCATGATTACTTGTGGCACTATATACATTTAATAAACTAATTAGAGACCCACCTTCAATGTCAAACTTAATAGTCAAATATATAATCTCTATTAGAGAAGGTAGAAGCAAGTAAATAAAGGTGTATAGTTGTCAACCTAGCAGCTTCACTGGGTGCATCAAATCATCATACAAAATATAATCATTTCATCAGTTATAATTTATTTCAACCACACTATTACTACTACTAGCTAGCTAGAACTAGAAGCATAAAAAAAAAAAACTATATAAACTTAATTAGATAATGTTACACTATCAGTGTTGCTACAATACTAAAGAGCTGTAATTACTTTTTTCTGTGGGTCCTCTACTCCATCAAGTGGTGGAGTATGCAATGAAGAAGATATTGGATTGTAAGAATACCATCTGGACCAGAAAATGTAGTTGAAGAAATTGATGAGGCTAAGTGCAGCCAGCAACCAATAGAAAAGGTCAAGTCTGTCCTTGTTCAAGTCATTCTCACTCAGCCACCCAGTACTTGATCCTGACGATGTTATTTTATTCACTAATGAAACTAAAAGGGAACTCAAATAAAATCCAAATGAGTAAGATGAGTAAGTCATGGCTGTTAAAAAAGACTGCATTCCGTTGGCTTTTATCGACTGTTTGTAAAAGAACTCGACTAGACCCACCGCAGTGAACATTTCTGAGAGCCCAAATACCAGAAACTGTGGAGCGATCCAAAATATGGACAAATTTTTGTTAAACTTTGTTGCATTATTTCTTCTCTTGTTCTCGATTAATGCAGCCGAAACCATTGAGAAAGTTGCAATAAAAAGCCCTGTTCCAACTCGTTGTAGAGGTGAAATTCCTGAATCGTTCCCTGTGATTTTCCTTGCCATTGGTACAAATGCAGTCTCATAAAGAGGGACCATAAATATAAGCATCATGTATGGTATTGATTGGAGAGATGCTGGTGGGATTTGAAATTTTTTAGTAAGATTAGTATTCATGACTGTGCCTTGTTGAACTGAAAATGTTTGGAGTTGAGCCAAAATTGTGTTGAAGATTATTGTGCATGCGAAGATTGGAACGACGGAGAGGAGGATTTTCACTTGCTCCACTTGTGATACTGTGCATAGCCTCCAAGGACTTTCATCATTCATCTCGTTTCTGGTTTCTGTTTTGATGCAAGCTTTGTCAAGGAATCTGAAAAATTAATTTTCAATTTTTTAAAACTTTAAAAAATAATTGATTATCAAACACAAGGAAATATAATACATATTCATGCATGAGAATAACCTGAATTTTTGTGTATGGATTAGATTTCTAGTGGTAAAGTTTGTTAACATATTTTTTTGGCTTCCATGCAGCATCTCAGCATTTGAAGGACTGATCTGTTTTCTCTTCTTTATTGCAGCTACAAAAACCTTGAAGTTCAAGAAATATCAAAAAGAACATTAATTAAGAGTTTATTGTTACTTAGTATAATCTCTATAAATTAATAATTTCGTTAAATTGATAAGATAATGAATTAAAGAGAGGCGAGCATAAATTCAGATATACATACTTGGGCAATTGGTGTGAAAATAGTTCCCCTTGGTGGCTGGTTCCTGTAAATAAAGGATCCTGATATCAAGCACATCAATCCCATAGCCATGGCAGCCGTAGAAACTCCAAATCCAACGTCCATTCCAGAGTGCGTTTGAACCCAAACTAATATGGTGAGTGCCACAAGCTCACCGGTGCAGAAAGCGAAGTAGGCACAATTGAAGAAAGTGGAAAGTTTTTTTGATTGCTTCAAATCATTATTATTTCTGAACTGATCAGCTCCATGAGAGATTATATTAGGCTTCAAACAACCACTCCCTAAAGCTACTAAGTAAAGTGCCCCATAAAATATCCCCGCCTTGTACCCTTTCGCTTCCTCGCAGCTGCTGCTCACTTCCATCATGTTGCACTGTGCCGGCCGGAGTTGCACAACATGGGCTTGAACTGACAATAAGATGAATCCCTGCTAACCAACATAGGGTTAAAACACTCTATGATCATATAATAGAGAGGGTTAGGGTTAGAGAAACATACAGAGAGCTCGATAAAGCCGGAAATCAGCATAGTCCAGAAGCTTCCGAGATAGGAGTCAGAGAGGAAGCCACCAAAGAGAGACAGGAGAAAAACAGTTCCAATGAAGTTTGTAACTGTGTTAGCAGATTTCGATAAAGGGAAGTGCATCTCATTGAACACATAGGTGATAAGATTATTCCCAACTGCAGCAATTGCCATCATCTCAAAAGCTTGAAGCCCTACAGCCCAGTGCCCACCAACACAAAAATATTTATTACTGTAAATATATAATATAAGCACTAACTAGCTAGTTATAATATATGATGAACATGCTAAGTAAAACACACAACTCTCACTACCCTTAATCTTCCACTAGATACAGTGAAGTCTAAATTAGAGTGAGAGAAAAAAAACCTAATACAAAAACAGCAGCAGTCATTCCACCATGTTTATTAGGTTTGCAAGGTCTTCCTCTCCAATCAACAGCTGTGTCCTCCATATGTGTATTTTTCGCTTCTTCTTCTATGCTGTTTAAGTATAGATAATATTGCTAATGTGTCCTCTTTATTTGACACAAGAATCTCTTCTTTTTTTACAAATCTAAAACAAAAATTATATTGTATGTTTTCAAGAAACAAACCCTAAAACTTTTCTTGATCACAAAGGTTCTTTGGCGATTTTGAGACAGCGATTCAATGGATCTAGCCTCAGTATTTATAATGTCCTCCTTTTCATCTTCTTTACCTATACAAGTTGACTATGATGTAGTGGGGTGAGCCCACCAGAAACAAAATTCATTAAAAATAATCAAGCCACAGCCACTATGGTCACATATACCGATATACCAATCTAATGTCCAATAATACCTACCCTATCAGAATTGGGAGTTTGGGGGAACCATCAACTGTTGTTGTCCCCCCATTCATGTACCCATTGCATGATCATTCTGGTTTTTGTATTGTAAATTTGTCTATAAAACCCTCTGTTTTGGGACATAACTTATTGATAGTGGAGCATTAATCCCCACTTTGTTATGTGCTTCTTTCTGTAATTGTAATCATAAAGTTGTTGAAATTAACCTTCTGACCTTGTTGGGAAGGCAGTTTCATTTTCTTCTTCTTTAAAGCATTCAATATGATTTGAATTCCTCTTAAAGTTGTGTACGAAATCATAAGGGCACAAGAATAGTGCACCCCAATTCTCCTCAGGAGTTTATGGTTTATTACATTATATATGAGTATGTTTTTTTTTTTATGCATAATTAAGATATTAATGAGATAAATAAATTGTTGATTAATTGATGTTAAATCATTAATTAAATATCTAAAAACATAATCAAAATTGGAATACGTATTATCTAAAAAAAAGCGTTAATCACGAAAAAAGGTCTCGCATACAATTGAATTGTCAAGAGACTTGACTAACGAATAGCATGAGATACAAATGAAAGAATGCTATAGATGAGACAGATTGTATGCGTTTTTGATTTTCATCGCTTAAATGGTTTGTACCTTCAAGGACCAACTTTCTTTAAATATTAATAAGGTGCATTCACCGAATTATAGTAACTGTAGCCTTAACCTTGTCTTAATTTTCATTAGTCTGTCAATTATTTGATACATTAAAGATCGACATAGCTAGCGAGAACAATTGCAGTACGATTTTCTAAGCAATCTGCATATATAACAATGAGTTGACTTCTAAATTAAGTTGAAAAGTGGTTGGGACAGCTGTGTCACATATGAATGTAACAAAAATACTATAAATTAGGCGAAAAGGTGTAGAAAAACTTGGCATAATTAATTGTCCATGAATGTGAGATTAAATGAAATGAATCAATATATTTATGCTTAAATTATGGATTTGATGGTGGTTGTAGTGGTAGTACTAGTGGTGGTGGTGGTCATCCCATCATAGCTATACGCATAGTTGCCCTTTAATTCATTGTTGTTAATATGTCAAATTTATTTAAAGAACAATAAAATTAAACGAATAAAAACAAAATGAAATAACGTAATAAAATAACTATTTTATTTTTAGTTCAACAAGAATCTATTGCAAAGTTTTTTTTAATTACTAAAAAAATTAAATAAAGTACAATTTAAGAGGGGTTCGAAAACTTGTGACCAGGCCATAAATTCGAAAAATTCATTACTTCATCTCCTGCCAGCATAAGTATTAAGCTGTTGAATTTGTTATTTTTCCTTTTCTTCACTCACGAGTTATTGTCCTGTTTAGTTAGTTAGTTAAGTCTGTCAGGTGTCAATTTCTCATTGCTTGTTTTTAGTATAAATAGCTTGACTTTGCTTTGTTAAAACCTTGAGATGAAATAAATGATTTACAGAGAATTGAACATGGTATCAGAGCTACCCAGATTCTGAGCTCAATCATCCATATCTATCGATAATAATGGATGCAGAAATTTTGCTCGAACGAGTTCACGATTTACCCACTGAGCAAGCTGCATCTGAGAAGGACTACGGCAATGGAGATCCACTAGATCTGCAAGGTTCAGATCATCCAGGGATGATTCTATTAACCTCGCCTTTAACAGGAACAAATTATTTGAGTTGGAATAGATCGATCAAGATCGCTCTAGGTGCAAAACTGAAATTAGGATTCATCAATGGAAAGTGTGAAAAACCAGCTGAAAATTCTTCAAAGCTGGATCAATGGATTAGAGTGGATTGTATGGTCAGATCTTGGATACTGAATTCAATTTCAAAAGAAATTGTAGACGCCTTTATTTACACGACTTCAGCTTGGAACCTATGGGTAGAATTGGAGGAGAGATATGGAGAATGCAATGGTCCACTATTATACCAGTTGCAGAGAGAAATTAGTAGCTCAACTCAAGGATCATTATCTGTTGAAAAATATTTTACTAAACTCAAAAAGTTATGGGATGAAGTCGCGTGTCTGATGCCTATTCCAGCTTGTACCTGTGGAGTTGCAAAGGAAGTTTCAGATCTCGCCTCATTCAATAAACTTATGCAGTTTCTGATGGGATTGAACGACACCTACGACAATATCAGAAATCAGTTACTGGTAATGGATCCGTTACCATCGGTCAATAGAGCTTACTCCATGGTATTGAGAGTTGAAAAACAAAGAGAGGTTCACATACTCTTCCCAGAAATTACTGATAATCATGCTATGATGGCATCATCAAACAATTACAGAGGTAATGGACATGTGAGAGGAAGAGGAAACTGGACTGGAAATGGAAGGTATCATTCCGGAAGAGGTAATGTTACTTTTGGAAGAGGAAACAATAGAAGGTTTAATAACATTGATAAAGAGATGATGTACCGTGATCACTGCAACACTAATGGACATTTGAAGGATAGCTGTTTTAAATTGATTGGTTATCCGGATTGGTACAAAGGACTCAAGGAACAAAGAGCTAAAGATTTTGGAGGAAGAACTATGGCGAATAATGTACTGAGCATGACAGATTCACCACTTGACTTTGAAGGAATGGAAGCTGTGATGAGTCAAAAGAGTGAAGTGCCAAGTAGAATCACAGACATAGTGCAGCAGGAGTTGAAGAAACTGTTCAAAGGAAAGTTGCTGGTCGATAATGGAAACCAAGCCAATTTTGCACATCTCAATGACTATTCAGGTATGTGTACTCAACACTTGGCTTTTACATCACTTGATGATTTCGGTTGTAGAACTTGGATAATTGATACTGGTGCCAGCACTCATATATGCACTGATATTACTCAAATGACGAATGTCACACCTGTCACACAGTCCACCATCGTTTGCTTACCTGATGGATCCATTAAACATGTTGAACACACTGGTTCTGTCACAATAAACCAAAAATTGCTACTTACCAATGTGTTACACATTCCCACATTCAAATTCAACCTATTGTCTGTCCCAAAGTTAACACAAACAGCAAAAATAAAATTCATTTTCTATCCTACTCATTGTTCCTTACAGGACCTGAAGGATGAAAGGATCTTAGCAATTGGAAAACTGAATGGAAACCTATATGTGTTAGATGATCACAGTTTCATGGCTGAGAAGATTGAAGGTTGTAATAGGAGAATTAGTTCTTGTAATAAACTGTCTGATGGGAATTTAAAACCTGTTGATGGTATGTTTCCTATCAATAAAATCTCTTCTATCTCTATTGTTGATTGGCACAATAGGCTGGGACACGCCTCTTATCAAAGTCTTAAGCATTTAGATTTTCTCAGTCACTTGTATAATACCTCCACCATTGAAACTTTGCAACCTTGTGACATCTGCCATAAAGCAAAACAGAGTAGACAACCTTTTCAACATTCCCAGATTCATACTAAGTCCATTTTTGATCTATTACACATTGACATTTGGGGACCATATAAACATTACACTCCCACAGGAACCCCCTACATGCTTACCATTGTAGATGATTTTTCTAGAGCTACATGGACCTTCATGTTAATCCAAAAATCTCAAACTGTAAAAACTCTTGAATCCTTTTTTAGAATGGTCAAAAATCAGTTTGAAAAACGTGTCAAAACTATAAGAACTGATAATGGAAGTGAGTTCACTAGTCATGAATGTCAAGCATTGCTTCAGACTCTTAGGATTTTGCATCAGAAATCGTGCATCTACACTCCACAACAAAATGGAGTGGTGGAAAGAAAGCATAGACATCTGTTAAATATGGCCAGATCACTTATGTTTCAAGCTGACTTACCTAAACATTTTTGGTCATACTCCATCCTTATGTCTACCTATATCATAAATCGAATTCCTAGTTCCATCCTTAGATGGAAAAGCCCTTATGAAGTTCTATATGGAATCAGACCTGTCCTTTCTTCTCTAAAAATTTTCGGTTGTCTTTGCTATATCACAAATACTAAGCCTCACAAGGATAAATTTGATTCCAGAGCTCAGAAATGCATTTACATTAGGTTCAGTCCTGGCCAGAAAGCATATAAAGTGTATGACATTTCCAGCAAACAGGTTCTCATCTCCAGGGATGTTATTTTTTATGAAAACATCTTTCCCTTCAAATCCAAAAATCAGCCAGTCCCTTACACACCTTTACCTGTGGGATCTCCTCTAGATGACACCTCCATATATTCTTCAACATCATCCCACGTTTTCCCAAACACTGATCCAAATAGGACTGATTCTCCTCAAGACAACATTCCAGATTATGCTACTTTCAACGATTCCCCTGATTCATCCACTTCTGATCCACCTCTTGTTCCCCTTATTCCTGTTCCTTTCCTTGAACAACCTGATCATGACTCAGATTTTATATCAGAACCTAGACATAGTACTAGACTGAGGGTAAAGCCTGCTTGGTTAAATGACTACATTACTAATGTAACTGCTAATTCAGTACATCCAGTTGCTAATGATCCTGCAAGTCCTGAAATAACTAATTTTAGCTCACAATATACTCCCATAACATTTCCATATTCCATTTCTCCCTGTTTACATCATGCATATATCTCTTTTCTGGCCAATGTATCAAGTATTCAAGAGCCACATACGTATCATCAAGCCTGTAAAGATCCAAACTGGGTACAAGCCATGGATAATGAGCTGAAGGCAGTGGAGGACAATAATACATGGGAGTTGACCTCTTTGCCTGTTGGAAAGAAAGCCATTGGTTCTAAATGGGTTTATAAAGTGAAGCTTAAACCGGATGGCACTATTGACAGATTCAAGGCACGTTTGGTTGCCAAGGGATATGATCAGCTTGAAGGTGTGGATTTTTTTGAGAGTTTTTCCCCAGTGGCCAAGCTTGTTACGGTGAGAATTTTCCTTGCCATTGCATCAGCAAAATCTTGGCCTATTCACCAGCTAGATATTAATAACGCCTTTTTACATGGATATCTTGATGAAGATATATATATGGTTCCACCAGTTGGTTACAACCAGGCTTCGGCAGGACATGTATGTAAGTTGAAGAGGAGCCTTTATGGTCTGAAACAGGCCTCGAGACAGTGGAACATTGAACTCTGTAATAAGCTCACTGCCTATGGATTCACTCAGTCTCAGCATGACCATTGCTTGTTTGTTCATCACTCTACTGAGCATAGTATTTTTATTTTGATTTATGTGGATGATATATTGATTACCGGAACTCACGAATCAGATATTCTCTCTGTCAAGCAATTCCTTCATTCAGCTTTCACCATTAAGGATTTGGGGTATGCAAAATTTTTCCTGGGGCTGGAAATTGCTAGAGGAGCAGATGGTACTTATGTCAATCAGAGAAAATACATTCTGGATATTATTGATGATGCAGGTCTTGCTGGTGCCAAACCTGTTAGTGTCCCTATTCTTAAGGGTACAAAATTATCCCAGCAAGATGGTGCCCTCTTTCCTGATCCGGCTAAATACCGTAGGCTAATTGGCAGGCTCTTATACCTGAATTTAACAAGACCAGATCTTACATATGGCATCCAGCAGTTGAGCCAATTTGTTAACAAGCCTTGCCAGATTCATTGGGATACTGCAATGCACCTATTGAAGTACTTGAAAGGGTGTCCTTCGAAGGGTTTATTCTTTCCTATCCAGCAGGAGCTTTCCTTAACAGCCTATTCTGATGCGGATTGGGCCTCCTGTATTGATACTCGTCGTTCACTTACTGGTTTTTGTATCTTCTTGGGTGATACTTTGATTTCCTGGAAGACCAAGAAACAAACCACTGTATCCAGATCTACAGCAGAGGCGGAATATCGAAGCATGGCTGCCACGGTTTGTGAACTTCGTTGGATCAGCTATGTGCTTGCTGATTTTAGGATCAACCTCTCTTCCGATTCCGCTGTGGTGTGATAATAAGTCTGCTCTTCACATTACGGCAAATCCCGTTTTTCACGAAAGAACCAAGCATCTCGAGATCGATTGTCATCTTGTGCGGGACAAGTTCAAGGAAGGTTTTGTTCTTCCTCAATTCGTTTCTTCTTCTCATCAGCTTGCAGACGTTTTTACGAAGGCTCTGTCGCCATCTCAGTTTCATCCACTTACTAACAAGCTGGGTCTCGCAGATCTCCATCTGGTTCCAGCTTGAGGGGGGATGTTGAATTTGTTATTTTTCCTTTTCTTCACTCACGAGTTATTGTCCTGTTTAGTTAGTTAGTTAAGTCTGCCAGGTGTCAATTTCTCATTGCTTGTTTTTAGTATAAATAGCTTGACTTTGCTTTGTTAAAACCTTGAGATGAAATAAACGATTTACAGAGAATTGAACATAAGCCCGTTCGCGTATCTTCCAACTACAATGAATTTTTATATATAAAGAGATGTTATAAAATGAGTATTCGCACGATGTTTCAATATAAGAATAGTTGTCGGTACCATTGACTCCACTGGAAAATCTTGAATGCGTTGGTACAAGGTTATTCACTACATTACTTGGATTAATATTATAAAGACCAACCAGATTGTGTGAATTGTTACTGTGGTGCATCGAATCAGGGGCGGAGCCAGCCCGTCAGACTAGGGAGGGCCTAGAGGTGAAGGGGTGGGAGGCCACGGGGGTGCTATCCCCGAATTTTTTTACGTTATTAATTCATTCTTTGTATACGTCATTTCCAACCTAAGAATATATTTACGACATTCTCTACGAAAATGTTTTATTATCAATGCATTTTAGCAAAATCCATTTTAGGTAAAGGAGATAAACAAATTACTACATAGTTTTATGTCAATTTCGAGCGGTGATATAACTAAGAATAAATCAAATTGGAGTTGATTAAGGACAATTGAAGACCATCTTTTCTTCTTCAATTTTAGAAATGGAAAATCTTTCTTTTCCTTTAATAAAAAAAAAAAAATTGCCCAAAATTCAGTGTGGGCTTGTGCCCACACTGGACTCAACGTGGCTCCGCCACTGCATCGAATGAAGACACGAAATGAGATTCGAGTACGAATCTTTGCCAACCTTGGGAGAATGATGAAGATTAAAGACTGATTTTGAAGTACATTATTATGTGTTTTTGTCAATTATAGTTATTATTTATCGCTGCTTTCCACCGCCAGTACTGCAATGGACTAAAAGGTTTGGAGGATATTGAACATTATTTTAAAATTTAAAAAGTTTATAGCAAATTTAGAATTAGAGAAATAAACATAATTTCCACTATCTGATTATAGTATCTATGAAACTTTAATATGACTTCTTGAAATACTAAAAAAATTACAACCTTTTTAGAAATTAAGTCTTCAAAAATAACGAGAGAATAAAAGCAAATAGACTTTTCTGTGTATTATAATGAGAACGAAAGCCTTATATTTATAGGGCAGTAATAGGGATACATATGGTAATAATATCTAGGGCTGCAGGGTTACAAGTGTCATTCATATTAAACCCTAATTTACTTTCCTTTTATAACACTCCCCCTTGAATGACACATTATAAAATATCTGCCTCGTTAAAACCTTGTTTGATAAAAATCCAATGAGAAAAGAAGATCAAACAAGGGAAAATAGTACAATTATTTTGGAGTATCAAATATAAATGCTGCCTCATTAAAACCTTGTTAGGAAAACCTAAGCGAAGTAAAAAGAGTACAGTTACTCCCCCTGACGTTGATCACTGAAAATCTTTGAGTCAACGTATTCCAATCTCGCGAACCAATTTCTTGAATGTAGATGTTGGCAGCGCTTTTGTAAATAAATTGGCCACATTATCACTTGAACGAATTTGTTGAATATTGATGTCGTCATTTTTCTGAAGCTCGTGTGTATGAAAGAATTTTGGAGAAATATGTTTCGTCCGGTCACCTTTGATATAGCCTCCTTTGGGTTGTGTAATACAAGCAGCATTATCTTCATACAAAATTGTTGGACTATCTTTTGTTGAAACTAATCCGCATGACTCTTGAATATGATGGGTCATGTTCTTCAACCATACACATTATCGGCCCGCTTCATGGATTGCAATGATTTCAGAATGATTTGATGATATTGCTGTCAATGATTGCTTTACAGATCTCCATGATATAGCTGTTCCTCCACGTGTAAACACATATCCTGTTTGTGATTTAGCTTTATGTGGGTCAGAGAGATAACCTGCATCTGCATATCTCACTAAGCTGATCCCGACTTTTGAAAATAAAATAATCCTAAATCAACAGTACCCTTTAGGTAACGAAAAATATGGTTAACACAATTCCAATGTCTTTGTGTTGGTGTAGAGCTATATCTTGCAAGGAGATTTACAGAAAAAGTTATGTCGGGTCGAGTACAATTTGCAAAATAAGTTAATGCTCCAATTACACTAAGATATGGTATTTCAGGACCAAGAATCTTTTCTCCATCTTCGGGTGGACGAAAAGCATCATTTTTTACATCAAGTGATCGAACAACCATAGGTGATGCCAATGGATGTGCATTGTCCATATAAAATCGTTTCAAGACTTTTTCTGTATATGTAGATTGATGAACAAATAATCCTTCTGAGAAATGTTCAATTTGCAATTCGAGACAGAATTTTGTTTTTCCCAAATCTTTCATCTCAAATTCATTTTTCAAATAATCTGCAGTTTTGTTGAGCTTTTCAGAAGTTCCAATTAAATTTAAGTCATCAACATAAACCGCCACAATTGCAAATCCAATATTCTTTTTCTTTATAAAAACACATGGGCAGATATCATCATTTTTATAGCCTTCTTTCAACAAATATTCGCTAAGGTGATTATATCACATGCGTCCAGATTGTTTTAATCCATATAATGATCTTTGCGGTTTAATTGAGAACATGGTTCTTGGGTATGTATCATTTATTTCACGCATTTTGAGTCCTTCAGGGACTTTCATATATATATATATATATATATATATATATATATATATATATATATATATATATATATATATATAGGCAGTCACTACATCCATAAGGCGCATATCGAGCTTTTGTGACACAGTCAAACTAATTAAAAATCTAAAAGTGATGGTGTCCATTACGGAAGAATATGTTTCCTTATAATCAATTTCTGGTCTTTGTGAGAAACCTTGAGCTACAAGTCGGGCCTTGTATCTTGTAATTTCATTGTTTTCATTTCTCTTTCGTACAAAAATCTATTTGTATCCAACATGAATTACATTTTCAGGTGTACGAACTACATGTCCAATCACTTTCCGTTTCTCTAAGGAATTCAATTCCGCCTGTATGACTTCTTTCCACTTTGGCCAATCATTTCTATTTTGACAATCTTTAACAGACAGTGGTTCAGGATTATCATTTTGCATAATATCAAGGGTCACGTTAAAGGCGAAAATATTGTCTATAACAACTTTATTTCGCTCCCATAATTTATGAGATAACATATAATTTATTAAAATCTCATTATTTTCGGACACTTGTGAATCTTCAGGAACCATATTTTCAATATTTGATTGATCGATTTTCTCCAATGTTACTTCTTCTGAAATTTTTTGTTGGTTTTTCTCTTGTACTTTCCTTTTTCGAAGTACAGAGTCTTTTGAACCAATTGATCGACCACGCTTATGGCGTATTTGAGATTTATTTGCTACAGCAAATTGTCCTGCAGGGACATCAATTTTTGCTGGAATATTTTCTGTAGGTATATATGATTTTGTCACTTTTCTCGTGTCAACAAATGCATCCGGTAATTGATTTGCAACCTTTTGTAAATGAATGATTTTTTCAACCTCTTACTCACATTGATTGATGCGGGAATCAAAATGAGATAAAGTTATTTCATTCCAAGAAATTTTACCTTGTTTATCAGGATATAGTTTTTCCCCTCCCAAAGTTGGAAAAATCATTTCATCAAAATGACAATCCGCAAAACGTGCAGTAAATAAATCACATGTTAAATGTTCAAGATACCTAATAATGGATGGTGAATCAAAACCTACATAAATCCCAAGTCTTCGTTGGGGACCCATTTTAGTTCGTTGTGGGGGTGAAATAGGGACTTGAACAGCACAACCAAAAATTCGCAGGTGAGAAATATAAGGTTCATGACCAAATGCTAGTTGTAGGTGAATATTGATAATATGCAGTTGGTCTGATACAAACCAATGACGCAGCATGCAATATGGCATGACCCCAAACTGAACCTGGCAGTTTTGTTTTCATAAGTAACGGTCTAGCAATAAGTTGTAGACGTTTAATAAATGATTCCGCCAAACCATTTTGTGTATAGACATGTGCAACCGAATGTTCAACAACAATCTCAATTGACATGCAATAATCATCGAATGCTTGTGATCTAAATTCACCGGCATTGTCAAGACGAATAGTCTTGATTGAGTAATCGAGAAATTGCGCACGTAATTTTATGATTTGAGCAAGTAATCTAGCAAAAGCTACATTCCTAGTAGAAAGTAGACAAACATGTGACCATCTAGTAGAAGAATCAATTAATACCATAAAATAACGAAATGGTCCACATGGTGGGTGTATTGGCACACATATATCTCCTTGAATCCTTTCCAAGAAAGTTGGGGATTCAATATTGACCTTTGTAGTTGAAGGTCTAATGACTAACTTGCCTTGCGAACAAGCCACACATGGATAATCATTAGGTAAAAGAATCTTCTGGTTCTTTAGAGGATGTCCATGTGAGTTATTTATTATTCGACGCATCATTATAGCTCCTGGATGTTCAAATCGATCATACCAAAGTATAAAATTCTTTGGATCAACAAACTTCTGGTTCGTGATAATATTTGACTCAACCATTTTTATAAATATATAATATATGCCAGATGGGAGTGCATAAAATTCTTCTTTTATCTGCTTCTGGCCAGATACAAAAAAAGTTATGCAAAGATATTCAACATTATTTTCTTGCATCATCTCAATGTGATATCCATTGCAACGGATATCTTTAAAACTAAGCAAATTTCTTCTAGATTTGCTTGAATAAAGTGCATCGTCAATATATAATTTTGTATTATTTGGAAAACATAATACAAGCTCTTCCGGAGCCTTCAATAATATTTGATGCACCTGATATCGTATTAACATTATTTTCTGCTAATGTTAAGTCCAAAAAATATTTTTTATCTTGAAGAATAGTATGTGTAGTTGCACTATCAATCAAACAAGTATCTTGACAATCCATCGTGAATCTATAAGAAAATAAATATATATTTTAAAAATACTTGAAATTTAAATTTAAAAAGGGTAAACATAATTTATTATGAAATTAACGATGCATACTAAAGTTTTAAGTTTCTTGTGAGAAATAAGAAAATAATTGAATTTCTAAAATGAAAGGAAATATTAGAAAGTAAACTAATATATATCTTCCATTACACCACCCCCAATCAAATGGTCAATATTTTCATTTGGATCAGTAAAGAAATCAGAAACATCCAAATGAGTAACATCAATTGGACCATCATAATCAGCAAAATTTGTCTCCAATTTTTCCTTTCTCTTGATTGATTTTTTATAGAGATTCACCAGGTGTTTGGCCGTACGACAGGTACGTGTCCAATGCCCTTTCATTCCACATCTAAATCAACTTTCTTCATGCTCTTTTTTGGATGTGCTACTTTCGTTTGCTTTCTGCCTTTTGAAATTATTGTCTTGTTGCTGATAATTTTGTTGATTATTTCGTCCATGATTTATTCCACGTGCACGTCCGCGTCCGCGTCCGCGTCCACGTCCACGTCTCTGTTCTTGTCTTGATATTGTATTTGTTTCAAACAATGCAGTATCATTTGCTTCAGACAATGGTACAGAACCAGTTGGACGTAACCCATGATTTTTCATCAATAGTTCATTATTTTGTTCAGCTACAAGCAGGCAAGATATGAGTTCAGAGTACCTTTTGAAACCACGCTCACGATATTGCTGCTGCAGGAGCACATTCGAGGCGTGAAAGGTAGAAAAAGTTTTCTCCAACATATCATCATCAGTGATTTTTTCTCCACACAACGTCAATTTTGAACATATTTTGAATAGTTCAAAATTGTACTCACTAACAGTTTTGGAATCTTGTAAACGAAGATGCATTCACTCATAGCAGACTTTGGGGAGGACTATAGTCCTCTGATGATCAAATCTTTCAGTTAATTTTTTCCAAAGAACCTGTGGATCTTTTTCAGTGAGATATTCAATTTTCAATCCATCGTGAAGGTGATGACGAAGGAATATGAGTGCTTTTGCACGATCCTGCAGGGATTCTTTGTTTCTTTCTTTTATTGTTTCTCCCAAACCTTTTGAGACCAAATGGATATCAGTATCGAGTACCCATGACAAATAGTTTTTGCCAGATATGTCAAGTGCAGCAAACTCAAGTTTTGTAATGTTTGCCATTTGATTAACTTTGCTAGACTTGGAAGGATTGAGCTTTCGGTATTCAACTTTTTCTTTCTTGCTTTGGAATGTTGCTCTTCGTGTTGTGGTGTCTGTTCAATCTATTGGTAATTTGAATTGATGTCGTGTTTCACAAAACTTTGAAAAATTTAGCTTTCGTGCTGATAACGTGTTATAAAATAGAGAAAAGAGAAGAGAGAATAAAAGCCAATAGACTTTTTGTGTATTATAATGAGAACCAAAGCCCTATATTTATAGGGCAGCAATATGGATACATATGATAATAATATCTAGGGCTGCAGGGTTACAAGTGTCATTCATATTAAACCCTAATTTACTTTCCTTTTACAACAAAGAAGATTATTTCCCCATTTTTTACCTTTCCTTTTCTTTCTTTTTCATTTTTTTCCCTAATTCCCTTTATTTTCTTGCCCTACGTTTTCTTTCTTCTTCTCCTTTTGCTTTTCTGAATTTTTATCCCACTCCAATGTTCTGGCCACAAGATTACAGTTCTGCCACCTTCAGTTAGCCATCAGCCATCAAGCCCACTAACCTAATGATCGAAATCAGTGCCAGAGATAGCTTAGAGTTATCGTTTATTGATTTTTATTTGTTGAGTTGCTATCGATTTGAAGAGAAATATTGTGAAATGTAAATTGGGCTATTCGGTTGCTATAATTTTGTCAACTGAGTTACTATCAATTCATTTATTGGGTTGTAGGGCAATACCATGGATCTACAGTAAAGTGAAGGTTCAAACTTGATTGAAATAATTTTGATTAAAACAGTGCTTGAAGCAATTTATTAGATGAAATCTGTGTTCTGTGTATCCTCTTTTGGCTATGGCTTCCTATTAACTTGTTCCTCATTTTGTATCTTATTCAAAATCAACGCATTCAGAATCCAAGTAACAAGAAACATATCCCAAATGCGATTAGCGTTTGGTTAATGTATTTCCCATTCTGTAATTGATGAAACTTTTATTCAATTAATTAACGATGTTTGTTCTTCAATCATCCCAAGGGCAAAGGGACAAGGGGCAGAAGCTTTAAACGGGAGCCAATGCAAGAAACAAATCTTGAACAAAAATATCCGTAGTATGAGCAAAAAGAAGAAAATCTATGGAGTTGTATTCAATTGAGACTTTTAATGACTTTTTGAGATTTAAAAAATTTAGGGATATTCAATGTAAACTTTTGGAAACTCTCTAAAAGTATTGATGTATTTAATTGAGACTTTTAATCTAAAAATCACGGCGTATTCAATTAAAGTTTCTATAAGTATTAGGGTATTCAAATTTTTATAACTTTTAGAGACTTTTATAAAAGTCTCCATGGTACTAACTTCTAATCAAAAAGTACTGCAATAAAATCTAAAAAAATGTCTCTCATTAATCACAAGATTTTGGGAGACTTTCACAAAAAAAGAAAGAAAGAAATTAATATGTATTTTTTTTTTCAATATTTCTCTTTCATTTTATCTTCTTCAAACATTAGAGTTATGATATTTTCTATTAATTGTATTAGTTTCTATTTTTTTTTTCTCTCTTATTGTTTATTTCTATTTTCTATGAAAAAATTAAATTGTATTTTTATAACTATTTTATTCTTTTTTCATTCATTGTTTTGAAAATATCTATTTTTAACATAGACTAATTTAAAATAAAAATTATATATATATATATAATTTTTTTCTTTTTAAAATATTTTTTTATTATATGGGAGAAAAAGGAAGGATATGGAGAATTATCACCACCTTGTATGTGATAATTTCACAATATTGCACTAGATCCACATAAGTTCTATCTCAAATGAAAGTCTTTTGAATTCTACAAAAATCTCTAAAAGTTTTAAAATAAAACTTTATAAGTTTACAAAAAAACTTTCGCTAATTCCATACAAATCTCTAAAAAAATCCATGAAATCCACATAAATCATCACTTAAAAAAAATTTATAAAAATCTTCAACAAAATTTTGGTTTAATTTACTAGGAAAAAATCTTGTTTTTACATGCGTGTACCACCATCGACTTCTGATCCCATGTTGCTCGTACAAGCATTGCTTTGTGGGTTGATAAGTAGGTTGTCATCCTCTGAGAATTTTTGAAAATCATATGTAGCAGTAATATTCAACTTAAATTGAATTGAATAGAGAAAAAATTTGTAATTCTTGAATTTGATTTGGGATAAGCTAAATGTTGAGATACCATTTTCGTAATCAAACTAGAATTTGAACACTTAGAACTAAAAATTTATCCTTTTGTGGGTTTACAAGTACATTGTAGACCTGGTGTCATGGACCGCAACTTTACTTAAGCCCTGTGACCCTATTGTAGTTTGCCCAACTTCGATCGCACATTGTAAATATTTATTTCAATTGTAAAATAGTTAGAAATTAGAAAAAAATATGATTTTAGAGACTTTATACGTCTACTCCAGTCACTTGAATTTTTATTCCGAATGCTATTATAAGGGGTATTAGTCTTTCAAACATTTTCAAACTTTTTAGTGTTCGTCCCCTACACTAGCCATTGTCATTTCCTCCTTTAAATTGTAATCAAATTTTCTTTCGTCCCGAAATGATCGAGAGAAGGCGGAAGGTAGTCTAGCGGAGCAGACTACTGCCACACGATATCCCTTTCTGTGTCAAGAAGAAAGGTGACCCATGAAACTTGGTATCAGATCGCAGCTCAAGAACCTCAATAAGAAAGCTATGGATCCCGATTCTTTGAACGCTATAGAGGCGGTAGATGTTCAAAAGAGGAATACGAAATAGCGCGTGGATGCGCTTGAGGTAGCAACCACGAGGTTGGCCTATGCCATAGAGGGCCTCGATGAAAAGGTCTAGGTAGCAAAGATAGAAATTAAAAAATTACACATCTAACTAGATGAGAGCCGAAAGGCTAACGCATCAATGATTGAAGCTGTTGCTATCATACCTGATATACAGGAGGAAATTGAAGCGTTGAAAGCTCAATTGCTAGTCTTTTAACGCATGGTTGGCAATGGGCAAGCCACCACATAAGGGCCTGTGCATAGGCTCAAAATTTCGAAATCGTGTACCTACGGAGAGGCATGCGATGCTAAAGAAGTTGAGAACTTCTTGTTCGATATGGAACAATACTTTCTTGCGGCTTCGATCAATGATGAAGCGAGAAAGGTGACAACATCTACCATGTATCTTGGTGGGCATGCAAAACTATGGTGACAGACGAAGTATGCTGATATTCAAGCCGACATGGTCCGAATAGATTCTTGGGACCTTCTCAAGAAAGCAATCAAATCTCAGTTTTTCCTAGAAAATGTGCAATATAAGGCACGTCGGGCTTTACGAGAACTGAAACACACAAGCTCCATCAGGGAATACGTAAAAGCCTTTTCAGGACATATGTTGAATATTCGAGATATGTCAAAAAAGGATAAACTATTCACCTTCATGGAAGGGTTGAAACCGTGGACACAAACGGAGCTTCAGATGCAGAAGGTTACCGATTTGAACACGGCCATGGAAGCCGTAGAATGTGTGAATGACTATCAGTCGGAATCTAGAAAAGATCAGCCTTTAGGGAATAGTCAATCTGTTGGAGTACGAATAGACCTCACAGACCCAGCTCAAACTCAAATGGGGGAGAACGTTACACTCAGAACAATGGAGGAACCTATCAAAATAGCCGCCAAGGAAACTACCACAACAACACTAGTAATAACTGGAATAAAAGAAAAGCAACGAGGGCAAATCTGATGTCACTCCTAAATTGATGTGCTTTTTATGTGAAGGACCACATCGGGTGGCGAAGTGTCCTCAGAAATGGATGGTTAATGCATAGTATCAACTAGCAGGTGGTGGAACAAGTTCAAAGCAAGATGCCCCCACAAGCTAACTGTCTGGTGAGATCGACTCCGAAGAGGATGAAGATGTAGCTGGCACATTCTCCCATCGGTGCAATATGGTGTCGCACCAAGCTACTAAAATGGATGATGTTCTCTCGAAAGAGCCAAAACTGAAGGAATCAAAGGCTCACGTTTTTAGGGCGAAAGCCCTAATGTATATTGATGTGAAGATCAATGAAAAGCCAATCAGGGCTATGGTGGATATTGGCGCTACCCACAACTACCTCACAAGTACCGGAGTAGAGCAGCTCGGACTTGTTCTGGAAAATAGGCAGTGAAAAAGTTAAGGCAATCAACTATGTTGCTCAACCAAGAGCTAGAATAGTAAAATTCATGTCAATCAAAGCAGGTGCTTTTGAAGGAATGACAAATTTGTCGCAGTTCAAATGGATGATTTCAAGCTTATTCTAGGATTGAAATTTCTTTGGGATACTAAGACAGCAATGTTGTCGTATGCCGACTCATTAATGATAATGGGTAGTAAACCGTGCGTCATCACAACACAAGGTGGAAAGATGGGCGAGAAGAATATCTCAGCCATGCAATTTGACAAGGGTTTCAAGAGCAATGAACCCTCATTTTTTGCACTATTCGATTAGATGAGATCGAAGAGGGGATTGGTCCTTTTCCAAAACCTGTCAGAGGGCTTGTTAAGGAATTTGAGGACATCATGTCGAAGGAGTTACCAAAGAAATTGCCACCGAAAAGGGCAATCGATCATGAAATTGAACTCATTCCAAGTGCCAAGCCTCTCGCCTGGGCACCTTATCATATATCTCAGCCGGAGCATGAAGAGCTTCAAAGACAGTTGAGAGAAATGTTGGAAAGTGGGTTTATCGTGCCTGCGAAATCACCATATGGAGCTCCTGTGTTCTTTTTGAAAAAGGCCGATGGTTCCCTCAGAATGTACTGTGACAATCGAGCCTTAAATAAGATCACTGTAAAGAATAGTTACCATATCCGTTAGTCGTAGATTGCTTCGATCGACTGAGTCGGGCTAGATACTATACAAAGATTGATCTCAAGTCCAGATACTGGCAAGTTCGAATTAAGGAGAAAGACGAAGCAAAGACTACGGTGGTAACCTGATATGGAGCCTTCGGATTTAAAGTGATGCATTTTGGCTTGACAAACGCTCCAACAACATTTTGTATGATGATGAATTAGGTACTTCATGGGGTTTTGGATGATTTTGTGGTTGTATACCTGGATGACATAGTCAGCTATAGCGAGACATTAGAGGAACATGTGCACATGTGAGACAGGGTTTTAATCGGCTACGAAAGAATGAACTCTACGCCAAACCATCCAAATGCTCATTTGCTCATACGTGAAAAAGTTTTTTGGGCCACATAATCAAGCAAGGCAAAATACGCATGGATGCGAAGAAGGTTATGGTCATCAAAGATTGACAACCACCAAAAAATGTGTACGATATGCGTTCATTTCTCGGGCTACTCACTTTCGCCGATTTGTGAAAGGATATTCAAAAATTGCATTGCCTCAGACTTTGCACTTGGTGGAGTCCTTATGCAAGAAAGATATCCGGTAACTTATGAGAGCCATAAGCTGAATCCGGCAGAACGTTGTTACTCAAAGCATGAAAATGAGTTGTTGGCAGTAGTTCATTGTCTTAGGAGATGGAATTACTATCTGCTTGGGTCTCCATTTATTGTGAAGACAGATAATATTGCAGTGAGTCACTTTATGTCCCAACTGAAACTATCAAGCAAATAGGCTTGTTGGCAGGAACTTCTTTCAGAATTCAATTTTATGCTAGAGTATTATCCTGGATCAAGTTATTCAAACTTCTTGGTTCAACTTTGAGCATGAGCTATAGTTTTCATCCACAATCTGACGGACAAACGGATAGCTTCAATTCTATGCTAGACGAATATCTTCGGCACTTTATCTCTACTTCACAGAAAAATTGGGTGAAACTTTTGGATGTGGCTTAAATGTGTTTCAATGCCCAAAAGAGCTCTTCCACCAATAAAAGTCCTTTTGAGATTGCTACTGGTCAACAATCGTTATTCCCTCATACTGTGATATCGATCAAAGTACCAAGTCCCCTCAAGCAAAAAGTTTCTTTCAAGAGTGGAAACGAAATATCGAGATTGCTCGGAGTTATCTTAAGAAAGCTCATAAATGGTACAAGAAGTATGCAGATCTAAAGTGTCGTTTCATTGAATTTAATGTTGGAGATCTGGTAATGGTGAAACTCCATGACAGAAACTGTTATAAACCGACAAGAGGGAAATATTCAAGATTGGTGCCGAAATATATTGGAACATTACCCATCGTGAAGAGGATTGGCAAAGTCGCATACAGAGTTGCACTCCCTTTATGGTGCAAAATCTACAAGATCCTTCATATTGGCGTACTCAAGCCATACTTTGTCGACAAGGAGGATGTATCCAGAAATGAACCAAAGCGACCTGTGTTTGAACTGAAAAAAGCTGGAAAGAAGGTTGCTGAAGAGATTTTTGACCATCGAACTACTCGAGCTTCTAGAAAACATCATCAAGAGTACTTGATCAAATGTAGAGGATACAACAGCGAGGAGAATACTTGGAAAACTAAAAAAGACATTGAAGCCTTCAAACCATTAATTGAAGCATATCATTCATTGATGGCTCCGAGGACGTCGCCAAAACAAATGGGGGAGAATGTCACGGACCACAGCTTTACTTAAGCCCCGTGACCCTATTGCAACTGCAGTTTATCCAACTTCGGCCGCACATTATAAATATTTTATTTCAATTGTAAAATAGTTAGAAATTAGAAAAAGATGATTCTAGAGACTTTAAACGTCTACTCCCATCACTTAAATTTTTGTTCCGAATGCTATTATAGGGGGAATTAGTCTTTCAAACATTTTTAAGCTTTCTAATATTCGCTCCTTGCACTAGCCATTGTAATTTCCTGCTTTCAATCTATTGTAATTTCTAGTTTTCAAACAATCAATGATCAAGTTATGTTCAATGTGTTTCAATTTCATATTGCAAGCTTTCTTTAAATTGTAATCAAATTTTCTTTCGTCTCGAAATGACCGAGAGAAGGCTGGAGGTAGTCTAGTGGAGCAAACTACTGCTGCATAGTGTCATTTTCTGTGTCAAGAAGAAAGGTAACTCGTAAAACCTAAGCTTTTAGAAACGAAAAATACTGAGTATACATAATACATGTACATAGAGGTGTCAATAACCCTCACATG
The DNA here is from genome assembly GCA_019097785.1 of Fraxinus excelsior. Lineage (NCBI taxonomy): Eukaryota > Viridiplantae > Streptophyta > Magnoliopsida > Lamiales > Oleaceae > Fraxinus > Fraxinus excelsior. Next base: position 331,378 of record CM032642.1, read on the forward strand.
GGGTGAGACTCATAATATATGTACATAAGTGTGTACATAATCCTCACATGGGTTAGGGTACACAAAAATGTGGGGCCAACCCCATATGAGGGTTATCGACACCTCTATGTATATGTATTATGCACACCAAGCAAAGTCCTTTAGAAACACTATGCCTCAGTAAATTCAATTTGAAAGGCTTGGATTGTAATTGAATAGAGATAAATTTTGTAAATCTTGAACTTAATTTTGGATAAGCTAACTTCGAGTTCCCAATTCTATTTGTGACAAACGAGAGAGCCTCGTTTAATGGAATGGATTGGGGGGCTGCGAAATCAGGATTATGAATGATTTTGTTTAAAGTAAAAAGCATGTTTGATAACTTTATATTTTCAGTCCCAACTCCACGACACTATCTATACCTTGACTTAGGGCATTTACTGGAAATTGAACTCAAAAAATTATGTGCTTTTTATGTGAGGTGATTTAACAAAAAAAAAAAAAAAACTGTAAAGTTATTATTCCTTAAACTTCTTTTATATAACACCACATATACTAATTCAGATACTATCGCATTGGTGGTTTGATTTTTTTTCCGAATTCATGATTTGGGCTCCGGAATGGATCAAAATTAATATTTTAATCCCAGATTCCTCTTATACTAGTGCTTCTTCTTGCTGCTTTTTCATTTGATTTTGTTTAAGTTATTGAGTTTGAGGATAAAATATTGATGCATATGTGAAAACGAAAAAAAAAAAAAAAAATTAAGATCAAATTCCCTTTTCTCCTTGCCATGGAAAATTTCCCAAGTAAATTGTGTGGACCCATAATCTGTCAAAAGCTTACTAAAAAGCTCCCGAACTGTAACCTTTATTAATTTAAATTTTCAGGAACATTGCCTTGTCAAATATTGATACCTGGCCTGTTTTTCATACTGAAATCTCATCGGTGGTTGGTGAGGTTCATGAAGGAGTTTACTAAACCAATTCTTCATTTTCCACAATTACAAGTACTAACGCAAGTGTCCTCACTTAAATAGACAAAAATGGGAATGGCCGTTGATTTTGAAGCTTCTCTGCAAGTTCTTCGAGGGTTTGATATTGATATTACCCTCGAAGTTAATGAAATCAAGGTACGCCTTTTATGATTGTTTTATAAAGACTGCATAAGTTTATATTTCAAGTAAAACAACGACACAAAGTTACTTTCTTTACTATTTCTTCTAACATAATATAACCAATTTCTTGAAGAATGCATTAGATTTCATTTGACATGTTTTGGGCGTGCACAGGTTCTTAGCATCATCAACAAGCAGAAGAACGACAATCTATTTTGCAGATCTCAAACTGGTTACCTCTCATGGTACTTGGCTTCTCGCATAGGTCCTACACTTGAACGTGGTTATCACGTTAAATTTTTTTTTACTCATTTTCTTTCCCTTTTTATCCTGCAGATAGGAATTGGGTTACTTGCTCCTCAACAGCTCACTAGTTCGTTAAATGTGAATAAGATCTAGACTTCGTTGTACCACCATTTACACAATTGTCAATAGAGAAATTATGCCAATGAGGAAGATGATGCTATTGAGGATGAAGAGAATAACTTTGGCGAGGATCAACTACATATTCAATTCATGAGGATGAAGAGTTATGCTTTTTTAGGTGCATAATAATTGATATAAAGCATGTTTGCTATACTTTTTTTAAGTTTAGACGCGACCATACTTAGTGAATAATTTTTATTTGTATTTTGATGAAATATTTTAGATTCAATGTTACATTGATTGACACTACATGTTTTAATTAATTTATTGTATTTTTGTATCTTTATATATTATTTTGAATAATCCTATCTATCTAGCACCAACAGTTCTAGAACATCAATCTAGATTGATAAGTGCGTTTTGCGCACTTAATTATACGACAAAACATGATTAATTGTTGATATAAATGTTTGCATACGGCTTAGTCCGATATGAATTATGTTTGTAGGCTTCCTTTGATGGAATTAATGAAATGTGCGCGAAAAAAAGCGAAAATGGCAAAAATGGAAGGAAATGAAAGTTTGGGAGACTAAATTGCAATTATTTATAAATTGATCCGAACAATGAATCAAACATGAAATCTCGCTAAGGATCTAATGGTCAATAATATGAATGATTAGAGGAGGATGGAAAATGAAGAAAAGCCAAAAGTGAAATGAAAAAAAGATTGGAGATCAATTTGCACTAGAAGCGAAAATTCTACCATGTTATAGCATGGAAATATACCTTGTTATAGCCCAGACTTCAACAGAGATTTTCAGGAAGCATTTACTTTGCTCATACTATAGCATGAGAATATACCTTGCTATAGCAAGGTGTATTCTGAGCGAGAAAATCTTTTGTTTTCTTATCTAACTCCAACTCTTATGGTAATGACTCTAGGGTAACTATAAAAGCCTAAACTTGTCCAGAACTAGGTTTGGATGCAGTGTTAGAGAGAAAAACACCATTGAAGAGCAAGAAGAAATGCGAGAAAAAGGGTTTCACTTCAAAATTCAAGATTCAAACTTTAAATTCTAGTTCTTTGGTGATGTCTTCTCCTTATTACTTTTATTGTTCTTTAATTTTATTCATATTAGACTAGACTTTTTTATGAACTAGGTGAATGATGAACCTCGTATTGTGAACTTTTAATTTCTATTTTGCAATTTGATATTTAAACACATTTGATGGATGTTGAATGATTTATATACACTTTCTTGCCTCTACAATTATATGCGCAATAGTTGTATGAGTTTGGGTGATTTATTTTATGCATTCGAAAGAAGGAAAATAGATTTTACAAGGTATAAATCATTGTATGGTCCGATAGGGGATAAAAATATACTGCTATACTTTACGTGAATCTCTAAGTGTTTACAAAACGTCATGCATTCTTATATATTGCATTTGTCATAGAAATATAGTCAAATGGTATGCTAGAATATGTTCAATTCTACTCGAAAGAGATTGTTGAATAAGTTAGAAACATTGATTCGTCAATCAATTCATCGTGTTATCAAATTGTGAAATATGGGTTAAAAGGGAGCTTTGCCTGGTTATTTGGGATATTAGTGCGTTTTTTCATACATTAATTTCATTTAAATGTTTTGCATTTTATTTGCTATTTTATTTTAATTTACATGCTAGTGTTAGTTTAGTCATAGAATCACAACAACACATCTCAATTTTAATAGATTCGGTTAAGGTTGCGATAATAGAAATCAAGTTAAATCAATCCTCGTGGGAACGATACTTGAAATTCTAGGATTTCCACTTTATTACTTGTCAACGAATCGTGCACTTCCGGTGATTTAAATCCGAAACATATTTTTCGTGAACATAGATGACCATATTTGATATGTTCATGTAAATGAATCATGCGACATTGTAATTAAATGAATCTATCATTTAATGTCATACAATTGATATCTAAACTGGTGATTGATACATGTCGGGTTTTGATACCTAATAAATTCCGAGTGATCATGTAAATGTCGGAATATAATTTCACAGGTCTCGGTCAATGAAGAATTGATTACCAACAACCAAATCCAAATGTTCAACTCAAAAACATGGGCCGCTGGAAGTAATTTAAGGACCTTGCATTTTTTTTTTTTGCATGTGATTTGTGTGTAATTGAGAAAAACGTAATTGTTCTTAATGTGAAAATCGACTGCCCTTGAGAGAAGAAAAAAATCGGTGACTTCCCTTTGTATTTTGGTCTCCCTTTGCGTCTTTCTTCTATTATTGTTCCCGTGCCTTTGTGGCCAACAAATCAACACTATTGTCTTTTCCATTGTAAGTGAGATTGAGAACCAACCAATGTAAATATTGGTTGTGGGTTGAAGCAGATTGGATTGATTGTTTGGTAAAGAAGGATATCGTGAAACTGATCTTGAAAAACACCGTTTAAAAGATCTTTGGAGCAAATTTCCGCGACAATTTGTATCAAAGTTTCAAGGCGGTAGATTTTTGGCCAAAAGCAATTTGAAAATGGCTAAAAATCGAGTCGAAAACCAACAAAAATCAAAAAACGAATATGTCCAGAAAACTGTCCAAAAAATCGAGGTTGAATGTGTAAGTTTTGGCCAAATCAGAAAGAGTTTGGTGAAACGGACACCACTGACATGACGTACTGGTGGAGGAGGTCCCAACAATTAGGTGCGTACGACAGTCCGACAATGTGTAGGGCCACGCGTAGAGGGAGTAGCGAGGCGTAAAGGTGCATGGCACTATTTCGGCGACGTTGTCTTCAGGCAGTTTGTTCCCGATATTTTATTTTAACATTTTGCTATTGTAAGTTCTCTGTTTTAGGTTATACATTGGGACGATTTTGCCCTTAGGCGCGTTTTGCATTAATTATTCTGTTAGAACATTTGAATTTGACCGATTTGAACATTCCCTTGATACCGAGATCTCGAATCTCACGAAATCCTGAGAATCTAAAAACGATGTATACTGCGGCCTTAAGATTATATTGTGCGATCTATTTATGCACTCTGATTGTTCTATTTTTTTTTTTCAAAATGTCCTTTTATTTCGAAGTCGAAATTTTCAATGAAAAATGAGATTTTTCAATTTGACAACAAAAAATGAAAGGGATTTTGGTTCAAGAAAAAATTTCAAAAACCATAAATGACAAATTTCCTACAAATTTGACCGAAGCACAAAAGGAAATATATGATGAACTTTCTTACAATTCAATTATTTTACACCTTTAAGAAATTTTGAAAACTTGATCTACTAAAGACCTTTGAAAAAAATTGGAAGACTAATATTTGCTTAAATCTACTCCCAATAAATTATATTTACTTCAAAGATTTTTCAATTTTAAAATGAATCTTTCAAATATCTTGATAACAATCGGATATTTTTAACAATTTTGTTTAAGATATTGTTAATTGTGATAATAAGGTATCTGAAACATATAAATCTATTATCTTGCTTAATTATATGTTTCCTTATATAGAGATGTTAAGAATGCGATTAAGTATGGTAGGAAAATCCCAACACCTGAGATTGTCATTGATTCCCCTAAAAGTAAAAGGATGGAGATTGAGATTAGAAAAGAGGATAAGAAGAATGGTGAAATACATATGATGGGGAGTAGATTGAAGTTTAAGCAAATGAATTTGGGTAGACTGCAGTATTTGAATAGTAACTCGAGTGATGATGGTGGTAAGAAGAAGGGCAATGGTTAAGATAAGTTCAGTAGTAAGCGGTGCTACAGCTTTGGTAAGTGTGGACACTTTGTGAGAGTTAGTTTGAAGAAGAAGGATAAACAGAAGGGTAAGATGATAGGTAAGATGAATGTGGCTATAGAGTTGAGTGATTTCCCTAGTGGGGTTTTTTTTAGAGTAAACCTAGTTACTGCAAGTCTGTATGTGTGATTGCTTAATTCTATTGCATTAGTTGTATGGTACACAATGTTGAGAATAACATTTGGATCTACAAGTGGAGGTGTAATTAAATGTTAGAATCTTTTATTTGAGAAGACCTTAATCAGGTGGAGTTGTTGGTAAGATTGAAAAGCAACCAAAATTGAGCTTTGGTTGTGTGTTGAAGTCATTTGAATTGATTGTTTGGTAGAGAAAAATAACGTAAAATTGAGTTTAGAAAACAACATTTAGAAGATCTTTGGAGCAAACTTCCATGACAATACCGTAATGTTGAAGAGTATTATTCAGCCCTTGTTTGAACCCCATTTTGAAAGAAAAAAAAGGCATTTTTGAATAGTGAATTTTGAAGAATGTGTCATTAAAAATGAAGATTTTTTTTCAATTCATGTATAATATTATTTTATTGGGAAATATAGTTGAAAATGAATTTTTGATAAAATTAGATTTATTTATTTATTGTAATTTTTGTTAAAATTCATAAATGTGTGTGAAAAAAATTTAGAAAATGGATGCCAAACATGAACTATTTATTTTGCTCCATTTCTTCAACATTAATTATTACGTTTAATTTCATACAAATAAGAATAATTAATTTTTAATTTACAATTTCAATTTAAAAAAAAAAGAAAGAAAAAGAAAAAGGAAGCACACGTTTGAGCCGCATCCTCTAAGAACTCATTTTTCCTCAAACTAATTTTCAATCACACATTTTCCCAATAAAATAATTTTACATGTAAACTTACAATATAGTAATTGATTACCAACTTCTTCCCAAAATCATATCATTAATATTAGATTTTGTAGTTCTATTTTAAAATATCTTGTATTCTTAAAAATAGTTGTACAAGTTCTTAGATGTTGGTAATTGTTTTTATATTTAAGCAAAGTAAAATTTTACATGTCCCATTCGAGACAGTGGCTTGAACAACAATCTTATAATTCAATTGCTCGTTCAACATTAGTGAGATCAAAGCCTTTTGAGTAATGAGTCTCTAATGGGAGTATTCAATAAAAACTTTTAAAGAGTTCTATAAACTTCTTCAAGTGGGTGACTTCTTTAAGTGGGCAACTTTTAAAGATTTGATAAGAATTAATAAAAGTTTTACATCAACTTCTGTAGGCTTTAATCAAAATTTTCATCTTACAAATTCATTATATACAAGAAAAATTACAATCTTTCTTACTACCTAATTACCATTTTCAAGAAAACACTTTTGATGCAAATAAAATAATAAAAAAATTTTACAAAAATTTCTAAAAACATAAATAAAAGAAATTTCACAAAATTTACATTAATTCTAAGGACACAAATTGTTCTTAACCAAAAAAAAAAACTGATTATATGAAATTATGCGTTTTGAAACAATTGATATAATTTCAGTTCAAAAGTAATTATGTACATAGAGAATACTCATAAATTGATTACAATAAATGGAATTCTACATTTTGAAACAAGTCTTTAAAAGTCTCAAAAGAATAAACCCTGTAAAGTTTTATTTTAAAAAATCAATCTTGTTAAAATGAGAAGCTTCTATACATTTTTATATTTAAGTGATGAATTAATTTACTCTTAATAATCACCACCCTTAGCTCGTCCCTACACTTTTAATTCGATAACCACCTTCCTCCAGCAACCCCACCACCATCACTTCACAACAGAGGGTGGGCGGGCAGGTGGCATGGAAAATATGGTGGTAGGAAAAGTTTTTGGTGGCTATGGAATTGGGAATGTAGAAAAGAGAATAAAATCGGAGTAATATCAAAACATTAGCTAGGGTTGTTACTAATATTATCATTTATTGTTAGATTTAATCAACAAGTAATCCTTAAACCGCGGGGAATCAAAATCCCCCATTAGGTCTAGGTATAGACACAAACACCCCTTCTAGGATAAAAATTTCATAACAACACGGAAACCAATTATCTCCTTCACAAAAACCCTTCCCCTAGATTTTCCTTTATAGCAATGTAGGAAAATACCTGGAAATATTTTGAATTTGTATCCAGGTTCAATAAATGGCCTTTCATCTCTTCAACAACCAAATATTTAGTCTCTATCTTGAACATCTTACATTGAAAAACCTTCCCCAAGACATTGTGTTCTCATGTCTTGCATTAAACGCTGCAACAAAGTGGGATTACTCGTAACAACAGCATCCACATGCTCAAACAACATTTTCTGCATGGCGTCCTCTTCATCAACAGTCCAGGCATAAACCTTCTTATTTCTCCTGTAATTTAAAAATTGATACAAATGCTCACTTGAATACTCAAAAGGGAAGGAAAAACAAAAAAAACAAAAACTACTTTTTCATTCATACCTGTGGAGGATTTTCACAAGATTTTCATCAATCAAAGGGTGGTAAACACCAACAACCCCAGCACGTTTCATCCTCAATAAATTCGTTCTAGTTCCTGTTGTGGGATTAATCATCACAATATAGCCTACCTACAGAACCATAAAATTACGATGACATTTAAAGGAAATAATGCCAAAATTGGGGAACAATGGTGATACGATATCATCAGCTTTTTACCGTAACATCATTCGACAATTTTATCACATCCCTTGCTATACTGTCACTTTTGGCCCATATAAGGCAGTTTTTACACTCGGTTTTTTCAACCTGCAAAAGTTTAACAATAGTTAAGTAGCACATATAAGCAACTTTTTCAAATATGTTCCAATCTCCAATCATTCTTAAAGAACTTTTTAATAGAAGAATGGATATTGAGGAACAATGTCATAAACTGACAATCCAAGCAGAGGGCCAGATCAATGTGGCTTCATTAAATGCCTTCAAGTTAGAGGTACTTCTAATTCGGCGTGATTCATTTTTTTTTTCTACAATAGAAATGACTAAGGGTGTATTTGAGCCACATTATTTTGGAAGAATGTATTCTGGAATAGTAGATTGATGGAGAATGTGTGGTTAAAAAAGAAGGAAAAGATATTGATGTGATGAAAAATATTATTTTATTGAAGAATGTGTGGCTAAAAATGAGTAGAAGAATGAAAATGAAAATTTTAATGTGTACCAAACGGGGGCTAAATTAAACTAATTTCCTATAGGGCACGTATCCCTATTTCTAGATAGCAGCTGCTTTAGCACTAAAAGGTTTGTTTTTACATTTTATTCACCTCCAACATTTATTATAAGTACCTAGGAACACTTATAGTCAACAATCTGAAATCAGTGAATACACTATAAGCACCTAGCAATATGACAAATAAGCTTACGACAGAAAGGATATCCTTTGCGAGTCCTTTTTCATATAGAGGTGGCCCAACTTTAGCGTCCAGAATCACCCGTCGAACAGAACCAGATACCAACTGAAACAGCGAAACTAATGTCAGAATACAACTTGAAATCGTTACACGATTTATCTATGATAATTTCATATACTAAACAGTAAGATGACAGAACATTATTATTTCAGTCCATCATAATTTAAGCATCTTTTCTTTTCTTGAACCATTTCTTTGTTTGCATTTCGCTGTGTAGGACTTGAGAATCTCACATACCTTCAAGGAATCTTCAATGGTAGAAATATTTACATTACGAAACTGCAATGGGCGCTGATGATTGGAATCCAGTTTTGTAATCTATAACCACAAACTAAAATGTGACTTTAGACCTCAAAATTAGCTAATTGTCTAGTCTAGATAGAACTTCATACATACAAGAAAAAGCAAAAAAATTGCGCAAAAGTCGAAGTCACAGCTCACCTCTTTCGCGCTCAAGAGGCCGACCTTGGAACTACTGTTCCCAGATAATCGCTGCAAATCCCTGCCTGAAACAGGTAAGAATCAACTCTCTACGCTAAGTCATCAACAATTTCAAAGGCAACCACTTCAAACAATGATATGAAAGATGAATGTGTGGAAAGCTTCCCTTACTTTCGGATTTCAAAGGGAACAAAATATCTATTTTTCAGTAAATTAAATTGTACTTTAAAAAAAAAAAAAAGGGATGAGATATGTCTCTTGATGAAAGTTAACTGTTTAAATTGTCAATATCCTTCTTCATTTTGTTTATGTACGAACAACTTCTTATTGCACTTCATTTTGCAATTTAACAATTTAGCCAGTGATAGAATAATCACACAAGGAAGGTACCATTCATAAGTAATATTTCAGTCTAGTTGGGATAAGGATTAGTAAGTGATAAAGATGAAACATCAAGTTATGTCCTTTTTCAGTGATTTAGTTGATTCAAGGAAAAAGATAACTATTACCTAATAATCCATCAACCACTTTTTATATGATTCAACTTTAGCCAATTTTGCTTTCTAATCCTTTTCTTATAAATGCTAACAACTTCATTTTCTTATGCTGATCTGATCAAATCATTCACACCTGAATATTGTGAATATGTGTCTATCTAGCCATTTAGTTTCCAACTAAATTTCCAACCATTAATACATATAGAAGGGCAATTGGGAATAAGGTTTAGCTAATGGTTGTTGTTTCCCTTTTTAAGTATATCTTCCAAAAATAATGTTGTTGAAAGTAATGGTTTTCAACCTCGGAGTATCAAGGTAAGATGTGTTAGTCAGTGGATTGATCACCATAAGAGTACTCATCCTGGCTTGACAAATTTTTTTATGTTATTCAAGGTATTAAAGTAGAGGAAATCACAAGGAAAAAGTAAGCATTAACAACAAAAGAACATGATTAAAAGAGAAGACAGTGAAACCTTCTCCATGAAGCAATGCTAATGTATACCTGTCGTGAAGAGCAAATAACACTCCATCAGAAGAACGAGACACATCAATCTCTATACAATCTACTTGAGCACCAAGAGCAATATGATATGCATCCATCTGTGGGGAAAATCAAATTGTTAAAATCTGAATTCAGAAAAAAAATAAAAAATAAAAAATTGACAGCGATACTATTATTTACTTCTTTTGATTTACTTCAACCAAACAAGTAACTTATTTATTAAATGCTCATTAATATTACTGTGAAACTACATTGTCCTATTGATTTCAACACCTTACCATCTAGTTTCCATCAAAATAACATGTTTTTCTCAATTAAGTTTTAAAATCAATACATGCATCATTTGAACTGCAATAGGATTGAGAACCATAGGTGTCTAAAGGTGAAAAAGAATGATATCTCACTATTGGGGGGATTTGAACCACAGACCACACCAAGTAGAAGGGGGTAAAATATAAATATTGATCTGGGTAAAATATAAATATTGATCAAGAATCAAACACTTAAACAGTAGCAAGTTTGTTTCAACAGGAAAGGACCCATATGAAGGAAAATACCAGAAAGAAAGTTTAGCAAAGTGCAAATCCTTCAAGGCCAACCCACTCTCTCCCTAGAGCTCAAGTTTTACTCCGTTGGGAATCTTATAAGCAAGATATTTAGTTTCAACTACATATTATCTTCTATCAGAAAGACAAAACTACTAAGATTATAGATTATGTTAATAAAACTATATTCAAAACGACTTTGCTTACACAGCAGATGCAAGATGATTAACCTTTCACAAAGGTCTCTTTCAAGTTCATAAGCAAAGTTTGATCCCAGCATGAAGAGATCATATGTCAATATCAAAAAAACAAATCATGAAAGGGATAAGATGCCTACAGTGTTGGGAAAGGCTCTGGAAGAGTCACCGCCATGAGCACATACTAGAGGAGGATTTCTCATCCAACTGCACTTCCGTGATTGTATCTGCCAGAGAAGGCAAAAAGTAAGACATTGAAATGCACTACAGCCGAAAATGAAAGTGAACATCATATATTTCTGCTCCAGGTAATGAATATTGTGTAAAAAGGAGGACATAAGTTATGTATAGTCTTATAGCACAATTTCAAGCATCAAAAGGAAATAGTAGACTACATCTCAAAGATGCAAAGTGATGCAAAGCAACCGAAGCACAGTGGACTGGAAAAACATTCCTTATATGTTAAAATCAAATGAGAAAACTAATTTCAAACAATATTAACCGGAATATATATCAAATAATACAGAAAAAGAATACAACAACACAGAGCCACAGCAAAATTGCAACTACTTAGGTAGCATGTTGAGCACTAGAACACACTATAATAGCAAGGTGCAATCTTTCTCCTCGAAATTAGGAATGAAATCTACAAAAACATTGTCTTCCGAAAACTTAACAATTAGTTCTCACTTCTTATATTATTTAATGGAATCGGAAACATCTAGAAAGTCGAGATTTGGCAAATCAATATTTTCATATCATTTATAGATAAGTAAGAAGACACGGGTTTCTGGGTCATGTAAACTGTTGTGAATATATGTGCGTTGCAACAAACTTTTTATTTAACTATCCATTATTATTAATTGGTTGGCTTTCTAGATTTCATGGATTTATAGGAGCTTGCGCGTGCAATATGTGTTTGATAGAATCATATTTGGATGGAATGTATATTGATAATTGTGTTTAGTACACTACGTTCACATGCACATACTAATGCTATAGTGAACTTCTATTCCGAGAGCAGCAGCGAACTGGTACCATATTAAGATTTCTTATAATCTTTGTGATTCAATAAAGGGAGGAGACCATAAGGAATCCCAACAAATTGTACTTTCCTTATTGACTCCTCAATTAACTCAAAGATCATATAGAATTATCCTTTGACTTGTTTTAATATATTATTACCTATTTTCTTCCGGATAATCTCTTTGATATTATAGGAGTATTTTTTATTTAAGACGAGACCTATGAAAATTGGTTAACGACTTGAACAACACAAGAAAGTGTCTTTCATGCTTCCGAGGAAAGAGATAAAAAAAAGCATAAAAATTTCATATCAGATGAAAATTGGTCATGGCTTTTTGTTCTTCCTAAGCATTGTTCTTTTAAGACTTAAAAACTATGTGAATTGAAATCAACTTAAAGACATCATTTTGGCATGAAAATAAGGACAAGGTTCTCGATTCGAGGAAGAGAAGTTTTATGGGATGGTGTAAGATCAAGACCAATGTGTTAGGCAAATTGTTGTCAACGACTTCCCGAACAATTATGTTAAATCGATATAATTTACTCAGTCGGCATCGACCAAATGACTGAACTAAAAGTCAAAACCTTAATAAAATGACCCGACCCGACCCTAAAACTATTTAGGTCATTGGAACTATCATAATCTAATTAGTGCTGCTCATGACTCATTTCCCCACTTTGACGGCTTATAAGCGTCGGCTCACTTAGTAATATACTTGGCCTATTTATCTATTCTATTGGGCTTGGCCCATCACTATTGCCCTAGTGTGAACTTATATATTGCTGCCGTTTTTTGTGTTTTCAGTAATAATCAAATCAAAATTTTCAAAACGCATTTTTGGTATTTTCAAAACAATTTTTTATAATGTTAAAAAGAACACATTTTCAACAATCTCAAAATGAACACTCAAAATACAAAATTCAAAATTCAAAATGAATTCAAAACTCAAAGTACAAAACTGAAACATAAAGAGAACGACTCCTAAGAGACAGAAGTTATTAATTGTTCTTTATTTCTGCTGTTTATTTGATTTTATTAATTATTGATCGATGTGATTGATAGAAATTGTAATTCTAAATCTTAAAACTCCTATTTTCTACCGTGGATTATTCACCATGGCATTGAGGACAGATGCTTCCTTTCCATGTTTACCAAATTAGATCCGGTGTTAATTATCGTATTTAATTTTGCTATCATTGCATGTTTTATTCGGGTTGTTTGATCATTAAAATTAGCATTTATCTCTCATTTAAAAAAGGTTAAGAACATTCAACGTCAATTTCTGTCAAATTCTATGTTTTCCTGCAACCTGCTTGGGTCAGATCATACATGCATTCGAACGGTGTTCTGCACCACTGTTATTCAGCCAATTCACCCGCCTACGGGTCTGAACTGAATTGAAGAGCGCCAATATTAAATTTTTAAAATTGGAGACTTCACATAAACATGTGCAGATTATACCAAATAGTACTCGTACCCATTATATACACAAAAAATGATAAAAATGTACAAAAATGTGAAAAGGGGGTGTAACTAACCTGATAAAATCGACGGAGTTTGAAATGGAAATAAAGAGGGGGAAGGATGGTAATGATGGCGAGGCCGATGAGAAGAAATCGGAAGAGTTTTCTTCTGGAAGTGAAGCTTTTTAAGCCTCCTCTCAGGCCCAGATTCCGAGCAGTGAGGCCGTGCCTTTGGAGGCGGAGCTTCCGTTGTTGCCGATCCCACCTTGACATCATCATTTCTTCCGATTTCAGATTTCCTCTCCACTTTTTCCTCTGTTAAAAGCAATTTCTCTCGCCGTTGTTGGTGGTTCAGCAAGTCCGTGTGAATAATTTATAAACACTTCCTAACCTAGAAACTCACTTTTGTTGTTATGGAGTAAACTTTAATGAATGCTCGTAAAACTCTACTTCACATTAGTACTTATTCACCTAACAATAAAAACATAACACATTGCTGATTCATCTTTTCAACTGATTATTTTTTCATCACTCGTTTAATTTTTGTCATCCTCAACTAACGAAATATGTCACGCGGTGGGCAGAGTCCAACGTGACACATAACCCACTTTAATTAATGTCAAATGGGCAAAAAGTGTAAAAAGCCACTAATTCAAGATGCTCGATTTTGGTTTAGTAAGAAGCCTTTAAGAAAAATACGGATATGTTGCAGCCGCAATTTAAAATTAGGGTCCTCCAATGTGTGTAAACTTTCATTATTAAAGAAGATTCCTCAACAAAAGAAATATATATGATGTTAGGGTGTTAGGGTGCATTATTATATTTAAATAATTTATAAAGACTTCCTAACCTAGAAACTCACTTTTGTTGTTATGGAGTAAACTTTAATGAATGCTCGTAAAACTCTACTTCATATTACTACTTATTCACCGAAAATAAAACATAACACATTGCTAATTCATCTTTTCAACTGATTATTCTTTCATCACTCGTTTAATTTTCGTCATCCTCAACTAACGAAATATGCCACGTGGTGGGCAGAGTCCAACGTGACACATAACCCACTTTAATTAATGTCAAATGGGCAAAAAGTGTAAAAAGCCAAGTGCATCATAAACATGTTTCTCAATAAATGAAAGAACCATCTCAAATTGAAATATAAATTCGCCCCAAATCCCATGCACCCTAACATCATATATATTTCTTTTGTTGAGGAATCTTCTTTAATAATGAAAGTTTACAGACACATTGGAGGACCCTAATTTTAAATTGCGGCTGCAACATATCCGTATTTTTCTTAAAGGCTTCTTACTAAACCAAAATCGAGCATCTTGAATTAGTGGATTAGATACTTTGTTTAACAACCATCGACTAGAGGCTTGTGATGCAAAGACTAGAAATGAACTTCTGAATATCATCCTTGTTTCTTTCATAGTGATATTGCATTCCATACCCAAGGTTGGTGGGTCTTCTTGTTCCAAAGATTTTAGTTTTGCTCAAGATTTGGCCAACTGAAATTAGTCAAATTGGAATAACCTCTAGTGTATTCATATTTGGAAGAATATTAATGCAGATAAGCGTAAACGAGGGTTCCTTGTTGTTTTCAAAGAAAATATATATATTTTTAAATGAACGCGTGAGTTACAAAATTAAAGAAAGAATGAATTTTCATGGTTTTTTTTTTACTTACTCTTTTGGCCCATTTGGCATTATTGAAAGTATGTTATATGTCACGTTGGGTTCGTTCGTCACGTGGCATATTCCTTCAGTCGAGGATGACGAAAATTAAACGAGCGCTGACGGGTAATCACTTGAAAAGATGGGTTATAATTTATTGATCGGTGAGCAAGTAGTAATATGAAGTAAAGTTTGATGAGCATTCATTAAATTTACTCGTTTTATGTCCATTTTTTCTTGTTAATTTTCTTTCCTCTCTTCTGTTCATTTCCCATCTACTCTAATTCCAGGCATATATATTATTGTTGTTGATTTCATCATCTAAAAACATTTAGGTATTACTAAACTCCGTTTGGGAAAAATATATATAAAAAAATAGATAAAAAATGAATAATATTTATGAATTTTATAGTTAAAAATGATAGATTTAACGAATAGACATAATGTACCCCCAAAATATCAATATTCAAAACATTATTTTCCCTCAATTTCTCTTTATAATGACGATCAAACATGAGCACAATTGAATTGCCTACTTGCAGTCTTAGAGGTCTTTCAATGTTATCCATAATTAAAGGCATATTATTTTATAATGTTTTATGATTATTTATGTCAATGCTTTTATTTTTATAAAACCATACAATTTACTTTAACCTATTCAATTGGGTAATTATATTCACATCACAATTTTTGTTCCTTGCACCATTACGCGTAAGGTTCTTAATCTTTATTCATTATATTACTTATGTCCCTAACGATTTTTCATATTATTCTTATCCTCAAACGTTTTATTAATTAACATATTTTGTATTTGATAACAATTTTATGTCCAAAAGTTCGTTGAAATGATGCAAACTAGTTTATTTTTTCATCATATTTTTAAAAAATAAATAAATAAAAATGACAAAAAATAACTTGCCCTCTTTTCAACGAATGAAAACAAAATATTTTAATATAAATCATCAACAAGGACAAGGTGTGCTAATCAATGGAAGGTTAAAGATAAGAATTCGATGAAAAAAGTTAAGAAAATAATTGTTACAATGAACAAAGATAGAAGATTTAACTGCAATTAAAATATGATATAACAAATAAAATTTTTGGTGTCAATATAGCTACCCTTATATTTTTAAGTCCTAATATCGAATAATCAAAGAAGAGTACAAACCAATACATAGACTTGTTTAAGGAAAAAAAAAACCATTCTAAACTTTTATGTTCAATTCATTTGTGAAAAACATCACAACATTCCATTTCATTGCGGTGTATCAATCCATGATAGTTTCTGCTCTCCAAAATCTACATCTTGATATTAAAATAACTGTAATCAAAATGATGCAATCTCACATATCCATCTTCTCCTCTGCTTGAGAAACCATACAAATAGTGGAAATTGAATAAATTATAAAAGTAACAATATCATTAAGGGCCCGTTTGATTGCAAAGGTGGAAAATGAGTTAAAAGAAAATAAGTTATAGGGAATTGAATTACCTCAAAATTGTTTTATTGGAAATTGTAATTAATTGTATTTGATTGATATAATTTTCACTTGGAAAATGTTGAAAGTTTGGTGTCCATTTGACTTTATTTTTTTATGAAAATTATCCATTAAAGTGATAATTTATTTTACCATTAAGTCTAGAATTTGTTTCATTTGCCAAAAAAAAAAAAAATTAAAAAAATTATCATACCGAATAACATTCGTTTGACTTTGTTTTATATGAAAATTGTCAATAAAAGTGATAATTTTTTTTACCATTGGGTCTAGAAAATTTCCCCAATTATCAAAAAAAAAGTTGGAAAATGAAAACCCACCTAAAAGGTGGGAAAGCAATTTCAACAAAATTAAGGAAAATGTGCACGTGTGAGAGAAAGTGAGAAAAAAAATTTCATGGAAAATTCCTATTATCAAACAAGGCAAAAGCTAGAAAATGGAAAAAATTCCTAATTCTAGGGAAAATTAAGGGTATCAAACAGGCCCTAAGAGAAACAACAATTTCAAATCATAATTCAACAAGAGACAATTCCCAATGAGGTTAAAAACCAAAGCATTAATCGGCCCAAAGTGGCCTTTCACATCTCCTACTTCTTCTTGAAGGATCTAAGGGAGAGTGTACATATAAACATCAATGGAACTCCATATCATCTTAGCATTATTAATGGATTTTCTTTGAAATATAAATGTATTACCTTAGCGTATAATTTGGCCTCAAACTATCTAGCACGGTGATATGTGATTGTGACAGTTGATGCATCCTAACCACGTCCAAGAACCACATGTAGCAAATAATGAAACTCATAAAATCAATATAAAATATTTTAACATTTACTTGTTTGACCAATGTGTGAAGACAATAATTCACACAGTACGCACAATAATCAAAATTCTAAACTACATTCCATAAGCTTACCAAGCGTGCAAAATATATCAAATCAATATCACATTTCCTAAGTTAGGGATCATGATCTACACAGTATTGGTAAAATGAGTGAAACATTACAAAAGATAAATGTGCATTATTTGGAGACCCTTTTCCAACAGCCAATGGTGGTGGTCTAGTTTAGACTTCGTGAGAGGTGGACACACTGCTAGGGGACACACCTGCTGATGGTATTCAGTGACTCAGCTGAAGATGCGGATCTTATGCATAATGATCTGTCCAATGAGTTCAAATAATGAAAATGTCACCATCGGAAAGTGAGGGATGCTTCTGAAGAAGAGGTCATCAAAGTAAGTGTCACTCATCAGAAGCCTCACCATCACTACCGTCGAGGTGGGGAAATAGTTGTGTGGCTAACTGCCGAAGCGGCTCAAATGGCTATCAACATGAGAAGCGTTACAGTACAAAACGCGAACATGTATGAGATCCTCATGTAAGTTCAACGTCTAAGGGATTTTCAAGTGCCTCGGAATAGGCTTCAGACAATGTCATGAAGATGTATAAAGTTAGATGGTGCATCCCAGCCGACAAAGGAAAGAGGCCCCAATCGAAAGGAAAGTAGGGGTAGATGTCTTGTCCTACGCTGTAGGACTCTTGCAGGTGACCCCTACTCAGAGAGGACAAATTCCTTACGAATTATGAACAAACTTGGAGGTCTATCAGCTTGTTCAACAAAATAGGTCGAAGGCCAAGGAACGTGTGCTAATCCACACGTCCAACAGCTCAACAAGTACAAATGCATAGCCAAGGGACTTATGTTTTCCTGCCTAGGAATAGGCGGGAAAGGTGAAACTTAGTACATCAGGAAAATCGAGGAGGGACGTTACAACCTCTACCTACACGAGGCAGATGGGAGCAACTCTAAAGGATTGTGCCAATCCTATGAGCATGATGATGGAGATGACAATCTCCCATTCGCTTGAGAGCTTCACATCTTTCCTATGTCCTAAACTTTGTACATCCTAAAGTACGAAGGAAAAGGTAACCCGGAGAAGCCCTTGAATAAGTACAAAACATAGATGAGATTAATAGGAGCTTCGCTGGCCTTGAAATGCAGAGCTTTCCACTTAACCTTAAGTGGACCAGCCAATTATTGGTATAGAACAGCACAAGGATTCTCACCACCCCAAAGGCAAATGGGAAGAGGTCTTACTTTGTATCATGTAAGCCAGCAATGGAATCAAGCTAGACATGTTGTAGCCCCCACCTCGGGACAAGCCTTGGGCAATAGTTATATTAAATGTTGTATCGATCCTGGCTATGAAAATGTTGGGCCTACTACCAAAACTGAGGTTGGAACATTGAGGTAGCCCTTCAACTCTAAGAGTAGAGGAATGAAGAGATAGTCTAGACATAGGCCCATCGATTCCAACACCTCCTTCACCAACTCCTCTCGGTTGGTACCTAAAAAAACTTCAACTTTGTCAAATCGTAGCCTCTTCTGCTTTGGCGGATTTGACATCGGGACCTTCTTCGAAGGCTCTAAAGATGTGGTCTTAAAGGCAGTGTTAAGCTCATATTTTGTTGAAGGCATTGACCTTTTATTGATTACTATCCTAGTCAAGAAATGAGACTAACGGAGTGGCAACATCACTATGGTGGGTATCAAAGAGGAGGACCTAGCGACCTTTTTACCTTTCTTTATGAGAAGCTCATCTTTTTCTTTCTCTTCATTCGCAGGAAGGAGCTTTTTGCTGGCATTCACATGTCTTCTGTTTGCTTTTTATAAACAGTTGAGGAGGTCCGCGGAGTTCTCACTTCGACCATGAGTTGTTGTATCGTGGCAAAATCTGGCTTCAAGGCCCTCTTCTTCAAGAAATTGTCTACAAAAAATTACACGTGTTAGAGCCTCCATTGAACAAGCTATTGGCAAAGACAAACACGTGTCCCACCTTCCAGAAGCTCAGCGTCATGAGCTTTTCCAAGTCTTTGATAGAGGTCGACAGATCAACCACAAATGGAGTATGAGCCCTCATGACGTGAGATAATACTATCCCTTCATTTTATCAGCCCCGTATTACCTTGTGTATGTAGAGAGTTTAGAAGATGTAGAAAGGCATCTCCAAACCGTACAAGGCTATCCGCCACAACATCCAGGACCCTACCATTTGGCTCCACAAATTAGGGTTCAATTAGGTCGAAGCTAGGCCATAAGACCTAAGAACGAATAGGAAGAAGGGATGGATAGAAAACCTAAACCTAGCTTTGAAAATGGCCTTACGCACCGCCACACGCTGAGCTTGGGATAACAAGTAATGGTTTGATTTCCCACAAGTGAACAAGATCGTGAACAAGTAATAAAGTGATGAATAGAGTGTTAAACCCACGAGGACTACGTATTTGATCGAGTTAAAATTAATTGTAACTTTAATCGAATAACAAATAGATTTTGTGATTTGTTCTATACTAATACCTAAATTATCAATCAAACTAAAGAAATAAGTAAATATGTTTTTCAAATCGTGAGATGCATTGCTAAGATGTCGAATCCCCCTTATTATTCCATTTTTAGCATAAAAATTAAATTGACAAATTTGAAATCATTCATGTTGGTCAATGTTCCTAATTTAATTGAAAGCCTCTCTTGATAGCGATTAAATCTATTCCCCTCATGTGACACTTCTATCTCTCGATGAAAGATGCAAACATGATAAATGCATTAACAAGTACTAGAACATCTATTGAAACAATATAAAGCATATAGGTATCTCTCTATCCTCTATCGATCCTTACAATGTTTATTATAATGTGCTTAAATCCCATTGTCTCTCTCGATAACAATAAAATTCATTAACAATTCAATTGGTGATCAAGCAATTGAAAAGAACAATAAAATCGATAATAAACATCCACAAATCAAATCAAATTAAAGTCAAAATAATTAATTAAGAACTTAAAATATCATAACAAGGGTTCATCTTATCCTAGCAATGTATAAATTTAGTCTAATATATTGAAATTACAAGAAATCAAATATAAGTGAAAAGATATAACCCAAATTTTGATAAATTGAGAAGATGAAGATGAATCTTAAAATCTTGAATCTCTTCAATGGTTTCTTGATGAATCTCCACTTGTGTCTTCCTTCTTTGTCCAAAAATCAAATTAGAATCTTCACTTGATTGGATTCTTGCAAATTCCCTTCAATTCTTTCACAAGAATTATGAATTCTCTTCCTTTGATGATATTAATTGATGAACATTGCAGTATAATATGTATATGAGAGCTCTCCCATATGCATTCTACTATTCTCTGTTTGTAGGAGTCGAAAATTGGTTGAGAATCACGTCCAATTTGGTTTCCAAAAGAGTTATAATCGAATAAGGAAAGTTGTCTTCGCGCGCGGATTTTTTGGTTTCTGCACAGCAGTTAGTATTTTGGCCATAACTCTCTTCCAATATCCGATTGATGAGATTCAAAGTGCGTTGTAAAGATAACTCAAAGGGATATAACTTTGATGGAAATATGTTTTTCCAATTCGGACGTCTACTATACCAAAAACCAGTTTCAATTTTCGACTAGAAATTCGGAATATAACTTGTGCGATTAAAATTTGATTTTAATCATATTCCATTTCTTTTTGAGTTCTAACTCCATCTAATTGTCTCATAAAAATCTTTCAAGTATCATCTTTTGGTCCAAATCAACTATTGAGTATTTGGAAATTTGGTCCTCTGACTTTGGATTTTGCCATTTTTCACCATTTTTTGCTTCTTTCTTCAATTCATTTTCCATTCAAAGATTTTTACCTATTAAACATAAAATATAACAATTTAAAATATATTTTTTGTCAAAAGAAGTATAAAATGTTGTTATTTTAGGTCCCGAATAAGTGTATAAAATACACTTATCAACAGGTTCGCTCATCAGGGTCCAGAACTATTAGCCCTATATTATCTCCCATATTATCTGGGATCCTATATTCTGCCCTAAGTCCAACTAGGTCATCAGTCATCATCGTCAAAACGAATTGAAGTATCTACGGACTATCTGACCTCTTCAACATATTCTCCTCCCAAAGTACAGCCCTCGACACCTCGTCTAAGACTAGCATGTTAGGCTCACTCAGCCCAGTTGACGGCATTACCAACTTACCCCCATCACATTGTCTTGCCATCCAGAAGCCATTTTCAAACAAAAATAAAGAAAGAAAAATTCCAAGTATTTACCTAAAACAACGAATGGTGTTAGCAGACAGCTGCCAGAAACTTGAAGAATATCGTCGGAATGCAGAAACTTCACCGAAATCTCTGTGTTTGCAGAATGTGATTACGATTTTTCTCTTTTGCCATGATTAGCTGTTTTAACCTTGGAAATGCTTTTCTTGGGAACACCCGACAATTCAATTGATTTTCTTGAAAACATGAAACAACCTTCAAATCATTGGCACAAAATCCAATGTAGAGCCTCGTCCTCACGACATGACATCTTCTTTGCCATCCCAACTTTTTCAAAGCTACAATCTCCTAGAGTTTAGTCTTCACAACAGGACATCACCCCTACCACGCCAGCTTTTCTTAAAGCTACAATCTCCTAGAGCTTCATCCTTACGACAAGACATCGTCTCTACCATGCTAGCTTATCTCAAAGCTGCAATCTCCCAGAGCATCGTCTTCACGATAAAACATCGCCTCTACCATGTCGCTTTTCTTAAAGCTGCAATATTTCAGAGCCTCGTCCTCACAAAATAACTTCTCCTCTGCTACACCAACTTTTCTCAAAACTGTCCTCTTTCTAAGCCACGTCCTTAATTAAGCCCAAAGAATGAAAGAACCATGGCCACGCCAGCAAGTTCACGCATTAAGTGAATATCCATACATGGAGTTGGGAGAGTATTATTGTTATGCTTCTCTCCATGTCAACTGGTCAATGAATATATTGCTAAAAGTCTGATTCATCCTACATAAAGTCCATGCATTATATGAATATCCATACATAAACTTGGGGGACTATTGGTACACCTCTGATAACAAGTCTCCGAGCCAAACCAAGGCCCACACTCCACGTCACCTGAACCGTCGAGGACAAAACCAAGAATATATGTGATCCAGAGCTCTAAAGTGAGTAGTTCCAAGTGACTAGGATCGGTGCGAACGAAGATGAAGCCACACAACTAGGGGACACACCTGCTGATGGGAGTCAACTTCTCAGCACAAGATGTGGATCTTTTGCATAAAGATTAGTCTAAGATAAAATCTCTTGAATAATGGATATGACATCTCTACAATAGGTGCCAAATTATCAATTCGAACTTATTTGTGTCGGGAAATATCAAATGCCCACCCACTTATGGAGTGGTTATGGACATCTACGAAGAGAAGCTTTGACCAACAGATGAAGCTACGTGTCTTTCATCCAACGGTCATCCTTTCACCATTTCCTCTATAAATATCCATGCTTTGTACCTTTTATAAGGTAATGCAACTTCTTTAATAAGAATTCATTATTTCCCTCACCTCTCAAAGTGTTACTTAAATTTCGACAGTTCCTAGTACCGAAATGATTTGTTTACAACTACCGACTGATTTGACCATTGAGTGCTCATGGTCACCATTATCACCACCTAGAATGGTCACGGGCGACTGATGGTTTGTGTCAAGTGTGCATGGAGGAACATATGTAGAGCTGCTTTCTGTTGACCACGTGGAGATTCATTTTTCAGGGTCAACATATACACTAAAAAATACTAATTCTCCATACACACAAGGATGAAGTAAAATCTTGTAATTATGAAAAATCACATATAATTGATCCATTAGTTTAGTTTTTATTTTTTTAATAAAAAAACTGACTAAAAAGTTGTTTATTTATCTAAAGACTCACCCTCCTTTTTTAAACCACCATAAGGGTGGATTATATGTACTAGAAAAAATACAAGACTTTAGAAGGAAATATATGAATTCACAATGTAACTGCTTTTCTATCCACTTTTTCTTCTTGTCGTTTGTCGCTCGTCACCTCATTTGTTTTACTTGTTGAGCTAGTTTTCTTGACAATATTTAAGAAATTTTTCTAACGATTATTTTTAGTACATAAATATGATAACTTACTAGAATTTTACAAAACTTAGCTCTTCTTTGGTTTAACTAAAAAAGTTGATAAAAATTTAACTTAAAATCAACAATTAATTTTAACAACAGATTTCATAGGATCCACAACTTTTATCAACTTTTCAACCATAAGTTTCATTAACATTTGTTAAAATCAAGTCGTCAACGACCCAATATGGATAAAAAATTAGCTTGATTCATCATCCCATGTCCCATTTATGAAATTAGCTCATTCACCCATACCGTGTTACCTCTCATAATAGAAATACGCTTGAAAGATGCCAGTCTTGATGTCAAGGGATTCTAATAAATATAGGCCAATAATCATCAACTATTTGCCACTTTATGCTAGCATGTAAGAGCTCTCGTCCCCACATATATAACACTTCACTAGAGAAATGAAGTTGTAAATATTATGTTCTAGGCTCAATAGTTGGACGAGATTAATTATTATAGAATAATGCTACATAATGGGGTTACATAATGAATTACATACTAATGAGGTGTTAAAAAGAGAGTGAAGATTTTTTTTTTTTTTGAAATAATTCCGACTCAATCATTTCTCACCATATTATGTGTGTAAAACCATTATATATATTTAGCAAAACCGATTGTTACATTGGACTTATTATTATGTGCTTATTGATGATACAAATATGATCAACAAATCCTACTCACCTAACTATGATTTTCACTTCCTAAACCCACTAGTTTTAATGCTCAAATAGGAATAAGAAGAGAAATAGCTATTTGAGAGAGAGATATTTGAATTGAATGCCTTTTTTCTTCAAATGTGGGGGCATTTATAGATTTTCCTCAAAGCCATGGGATAGTTTGGTCTTTTTGGGAGAATGATAGACAACGGCTCCTTGTTGGCTATCTTCTAACATATTAGATTGAGAATTAAGCTTTATTTATTGGTCCACCTGCCTTATAATGGCAGCTTGTAGCCAGCCTGGATATGTGTTCGCGTGAAACCCGCAAACGTACGGGATCATTGTACAAGTAATAAGATTTGTAAGTTAAGAGTATCGTTTTCATGAGTAATAAGGTCTAATTTGTAGTTCAATAGCTACTATTAAATTCGAAGTATGATGATATTAAATGAGATGGTTTATATGTAATTTATATTAATCCTAGACTATCAAAACAAATAAAGTATTTATTCAATATGTAAAATGTTTGTATTGAAATTGTGAATCTCCCTATTTCTATTTAATTCAATTCTTAATTCGTAATCTAGTAAATTCATGCATTCAAAACAATCAATAATCTACAATTATTCAATATTCTTTTCCAAAATATAATAAACATATGTTTAACACGATCCGATCATTTTTTTAAGTCCGAATTCATATGAAAAACATGCATTGATTCACATGATTATTCACACGTCATAGATAATAGATATTATTCCTAATACCTATTGCACATGTGTTGATTTTGCCTCATTTTAGACATATTGTGAGTATTCATATACTACAACAAACAACTTACTATATAATTGGTAATCAGTAATTAAATAGTTCAATGAGAATGCAAAATCAATTGAGGTGAGTTTGTAAAGATAACTCAAAGATCTCCAAATCTTACAAAAATAAAATATTTTCAATTCGAACATTTCCTATGACAAAAATGAGTTTCAAACTGAGACTGAAAATTCGAAGCATAACTTTTTCGATTGAAAGTTGATATGTGATATTACTTGGACTATATTTCATCCATTTGGCTTCTTTCCTCATCCAATTGATGTCTAACACTCTTAAATCTTCATCGTGAGATTCAACATAACTTTTGAGTATTTGTATTTCAGTCCCTGAACTTTGTATTTGATACAATAGAGTCATTTTCCGCAATCTTTGCATTCTTTTTTCCAATTCTTTATCAAATATTAAGTTTTACCTATAAAATGAAATATAACACAAGTTATGTAGTATTTTATCCAAAAGATAGTAAAATATCATCATCTAGGTCCTCAAATAAGTGTAGAAACTACACTTATCACACTTCCAAACTTGATTATTTGTTTGTCCTTAAACAAAATTAAAACATAACAAACACACAATGATAATTACCTAATTGGTAGCCAGTCAATCAAGTAAAGCAAAATTTAGCTAGATAACGTGGCTTCTTATCTCAGGATTGAAATCATAATATTAGATCTATGCACAACTTCAAAATCACAATACAAAAATTAAAATCTACTTTTTCAATGTAAAATTGATGTGTGTGTGTGAACAATTAAACATAGCATTATGAATTCATGAGATGTTTCAATTCCGACCCTCAATGGTCAAATATATTCTTTCATCACTCGTAAGATTTGCATACCCCCAAACTTATTCTTTTCGGTCTTTTCAAGTGTGTGTAATAATGTTGAATTTTATATCATCCTCATATCTCTAATGTAGTTAAATATTACTAATTGCAAGTCAATATGTCAATAAATAAGGATTTCCATTAAGTTTGATTATTTCAATCTCTAGGACATAATTAGGCTAACAATATCTTATCAAAAGTCATATTTTCTTAAACAAATGTTTGAGATATAATTAAGGTATTTGGGACGTCTTCTGTTTTATGCACCCGTTTTTTCTATATTTTTTCTCAATTTCTTTCTTTATTTACAACATTATCTTTCTTAAGATTTCTAGATGATCCATATAACAAGTTTTAAGTCGAAGGCTCCCAAGTCAGTTGGCTTTAGGGCAACATGTTTTAACACCCTTACATGCATAAAGACTCGAGGCATAAAGGCTATGAAGAATTTTTTTCAAATAAAATGTATTTTTTATACCTTGATTAGTGCAATGTCCCTTATTAAACATATATCCAAGTAAAACGACATCTAACTTGAGATTTTCACCCAAGTACATCTTGTTGACTTAGACAATCCGTACAAGATTTTTAATTTCATACATGAAATTTTCATTTATCTTAACATTTTCCTACAACAGTAAAATCCCCCAAACTATTATAAATTTGGTCTAAAGATGTAAAATTTAGTGGTTTTGGATTTAGAATCTATAATCACTATTTCAACCTATCCAATTAGGAAATCAACTCATTAGTACAAAATGTTTAACTTAATTCACGTGCTCAATATATATCAAATTTCACATGGAAAAGCAAAAATTAATCTAAGCGTGCAACTTATTCACCATTCATAGATTAATTAACGATTCAATATTTTTTTTTTGCCAGCCAGATATACTAACTCACACAAGCACTCAAAAAAGAAAATATTTTTAAAATTTTATAAATTTTCAATTTTTTTATATCTAAAATAATGCAATAAAGCAAACAAAAACATAAAAATGACATAAACACAAAATAAATGAAAACAATAAATAAATAAATGAAAACTCATATTTTATATCCTCAAACTTAAAGTGTACATTGTTCTCAATATTTTAAATCATAAATCCGCATATAAAGGGGTGGTGAAGAAAATGAAGAAAAAGATTCCCCTGATATGGTTTGTAATCCAATAGCTAGCTTCTTATTGCTCTCATTAGCTCCTTAATCTTGGATGGTCAAAGTATTATGCGACTCATGTTCCTGCGCAATACAGTCAATTAAAGCATTAAGATCAAAAAATTGGAACAAGTGTTACTTAATTCTAACATCTAAGGGAAAACGTGGTATGTATGATGAGCCCCTAAAATTGAATAATAAAAAAACTAATCCAAATTATCCTATTACTAAAAAACATAATACATAAGAAAGATGGAAGAGGAGAAATCCACGTTCTTGGTTTAAATCTTGAAACTATGCTATAAATCTTCAAAATTTTTGTATGATTCGCCTTGAATTGATGTATAGACTTGTTCTTCGCCTCCAAAATATATAGAACATATGATTTTTAAGTCAAAAGGAGGTTCCCACGTTCTGGTCAATGTTGGTATTTAAAAGATGCAAAAAAGATTGCATTGAATTATTACCAAAACAAAAATAAGGAAAATTGAATTTTTTTTCCTTTTGTACTGAGGTGTGCGCCTGGCTAGTTTGGGATGCCTTAGGCGTCCAATTTTTGGGTGGGGCGCGCGCCTAGCCTAATTTTTGACATCTTAACAATTCTTAGTATTTTCGTCGTAACTTTCTCTCCTGATATCCGATTGAGGTGATTCAAAATGAATTAGAAAGCTAACTCAAAGATCTAAAAATATTCCAGGAATACAATATTTCTAATTCAAACATTTGTTATGCAAAAATGGGTCTCAAACTGAGACTGAAATTTCAAAAATGGGTTTCAAACTGAGACTGAAAATTCGAAGCATGACTTTTTCGGCTGTAAGTTGATATGTGACAGTATTTGGACTATATTTCATCCATTTGGCTTCTTTCTTTATCCAATTTGATGCCTAACACTCTCAAATCTTCATCGTGAGGTTCGACGTAACTGTTGAGTATTTTCATTTCAGTCTTCGAATTTTGTATTTGATACAATTGAGCCATTTTTCCGCTATATTTGCATTATTTTCTTCAATTTTTCATCAAACATTGGATTTTACCTACAAAATGAAATATAACACCATATAGGTAGTATTTATTCAAAGAACAATAAAATATCATCATTTATGAATTCGAATAAGAGTAGAAACTACACTTGTCAATATGAAAAACGCTCCGCAAGAATCAAGCAAGCCTACTGTATCTTTGCTCCCTTCGTGGGTCACTTTTATACTTCGTCGATTGTTATCTAGGTTTGTGGAATTTAATTCGAGGGTTAACAAATAGTCCTGAAGTCCGATTTTATTAATCATATTAAATCTAGGACTTTAATTTCTATCGTTGCGTATCGAACCTATGGTTGCTCGCATATCTTTTCTTTCTTAGTTCTGGATGATGTGGCCAATTTGGGGGGACATGTTATGATTGTTACAATTTTTTGTGCTACATGGTCTCTTTTTGCATATTTCCAAGTTAATGTCCTATAGGCATTTAAAGTACGTGTTGCCCATGTTCAATTCCATCCATGCATTTTTGAATCTTAGTTAGGCGCTTGTTAGTGTTGGATGTACACAAATCTATTGTTGATCCAATCGATGGCTCAAACCTTTTATCTGAACCTATAAATATACCATCCTCTTTACCACAACTTTCTGCATTTTCTTTCTTTTGGTGACATTCTTGCTTTCTGGCATTTCTGCTCTTCTTCCGTTATCTTTCAACCTTTTTATATAGGCATGTACTTGTGTTTTAACCTACAATTATCCATTGCATATTTGATTTATTTTTGCAAAACATATCCATAGCTACGGAAGATGAAAGATTTTAACTCAAGGATGCCTCATTTTGGTGTTGTTACCTCTTTTGAAGAAGTTATAGCCTTGGAGTTAAGTTTTATCGTTGATGCATATCCCTTATAATTTTAGGACTATAATAGGATAATCTCAGTTGAGTGTTAGTCTTCAACTTAGTGTTGAAGTATGTGCTCCAGCATGCAGATTGAAGAACTAATATAGTAGGCCTACCTCAGAGGCCATAAGTTTTGATTATTGAGCAATTTTGAGGCCTCATCAATTTGGTTGAGAAGGATATGATTATAATATTATTGTAACTCGTGTAATCTTAAATGATCACCCCCTCTTGTGACTATATAACTTTCTATAAACTTCTGTCAAATATGGAGTTTTTAGTTCCCTTTTCTTTATCTATTTTCTATTTCTAATGTTGCACAAAGAAAAAAAGTATTCTATTTGTTTGTAGTAGCTGGGGATTTCTCCCCTAATAACGCTTGTTTATTTTGATGTTACGATGTCTACAGAAAGTATTAATTTTATTTGGAATCTTTTTTCTTTTTCGACGTTTGCTTATACAGTTTCCTTTATTTGTGTAGTGACTATCATCATTCATGCTATTATGAAGATGAAAATTAACTTTAGCGCTGCTCCCAAACACTAAAAATTGGCCACCTCTTCTCCTTCTAAGGATACACCAGTATGGGGCTCTAGGGGAGACAAGGGTGAGGCTTCACATGAAGGCGAGAGTACGATTAGACGACCTCTACCACCATAAAGGACTAGAGGTTTGCCCACAGCCCCAGCTCAGGGGTCCTTGCCACAGAACCTATGGCTCAATCCATGCCAAATTTGGCATGGGACCCCGCAAAGGGAAAATGAAGATGCTGGAGGGGTTTGAACACCTTGCAGATACCAAGACTTTGTTTACTCCCACCTCAACAAGGAACTGTACCCCCAATGCCTTATGAATGCTTCCTCCCTTCATTTATAGGGATGTCAGGTCCACCTTCTGTATTTTAATTTTGCTTGGGAGAAGTTTGCTGAGGTTATGGCTCCCAAGCAAAGGAAGAACTTGATCAACACTCACCTCTCACGAGCTACTGTTCTTTATCATGACAGCATGTTGAGTATGAGGTTTATGCTTTACGGGCTGATAAACTGGAGAAAAAATTGATTATTTGGATAGAAGGTATGAAACTCTTCAAAAAAAACTTGGAGAAGTTGAGAAAGAGAAGAAAAAGTATAAGGAGATGAGCAAAGGCTCTCAAGACTTACTGTGAATGAGGTTTCTTTGGCGGCCTAAGGACTTGGAACAAGCTAAAGAAAACCATGAAGCTTGAATCATTAGAACTGATGATGAGCTTTTATGTCTCAAAGAGAAGTTTCATTCAATTAAGACTAATATTTGCCATATCCAAGGATTTGGATAAAACATGGGGTTGAAAAATCCCTACTTCTCAATCAGCTGGAGTATACTGAACAAAATTGACTATTGTAGAGTGTGACCTTTCTGAAGTGAAAGCTAATGAGGTAAAGCTTCTAGAGGATGCTATGGAGGATGGGGACAATAAGGTTCTTAACATTATTAGGATGATGTGATCCATGATATGAGGGTAAATTCGGGTAGGGATCCATTGATCGTTAATGAAGGGCTTATGATAAGGTCGCAAGCGAAGAGGGTCAAAGAAGTAATATGACTATTTGCTCAAATCACGATGGAAGAAACATTGATCAAGATATGCAAAAAGGACAAGTTTCATATTGGACACGGATGACGGAACAAGATGGATCAACTTGGTTAGAACAGCGGATGAGGGAGCTAAAATGAAGACACATGTGATCGTATAATGCAACTAAGCATACTGTCGCATAGCCCCTTACCGAAACTCAGTTGAAGGCCGATTACTAATCTATGTGACTGTATGCCATTAGCCTATGTGCCACATAGTTCAAACTAGGACACATATTTTCCAAATTTCGCATAGAATTCTATTTTAGTTAAACTCTTGTATGATGTATATTTGAAATCTTTTAAGGCTTAATTCCATTTTTAAATAGATTTTATGGGTTCCATATAAATAGGACTTATTCCATTCTTTGTAAAAAAGCACACAATTATTGAGAGATTAATTGCAAGGCATTATTGCTTTTTTCTTGTTCTTCATCAAATTAATTCCGAACTTATTAAGATTATTTCTTAAGGTGTTCAAACAAACAAAGGGAAATTCTTGAGGCTTGTAATCACTGGGTCAACATATTGTCAGCGATTATGTTAGTTCCCTAGTTCAATATTTTTGAATCAAATTTAAACATTGATTCTTGACTTTCTTGAGATTGAATCAATCTTGTGTGGGGATTTTGTAGCTACTATTCCGACGTGAGTTCTCATCAATTCGTATCAGAACAAGGCTCCAAAAATAAAGGTTATATCATTTTTTTTTTCTTTTTATTTGAGTATTTTGTTTTTCATTCTTCGCATTCTTCATTTTTTAGTTTCCAATCCCTAAAATACCAAAAAAAAAAAAAAATTAAAAATTGTTTGTGTACTAATCTAGCATCTAAGTGTGTGTTTGAATATCATTAAAATGAGAATAGAATATATGGAATAGTAATTGATAAGAGAATGTGTGGTGGAAAAGTAATGAAAGTTTTTAGATTTGTGTGTAATATTATTTTATTTGGAGAATGTGTAGTTGAAATGATGAAAGAAAAAAATGAGAATGAGATTATAATGGGTGTCAAACAGGTGCTAAATCAGTTTCTATTTCTTTTGTTGGTATCTAGCTGAATTTTCGAGTAAAACAAATCGATAAATTCAGAAAATTGCCACAACATACAATTTCAGTTTTTGAGTAAAAATATTTCAAATTCAAAAGTGTCCAATTCAAACTTAAACACCTTAAATTTCTCCTTAGTGTTCCATTCAAAGTGTCAATTCCTACTTTTTGAGTCATTTTAGAGACAATTTTTTCTAACTCAAATCTTTGTTTGAAACTCTACAATGATTGAGTTTTGATTGAGATCAAATTAGTTTTTTGAAGCACTTGTAAGAAAACATTGAGTGAAAAAAGGTAAGAGTTGTGAGACTAATAGAGGGAAAAAAACCAATTTGAGTGATACACGTGTATACATGTGAGATAAATATTAAATTAGATTTATGATGTCGGATAGAGACAATTCTACTTCAGTTATGAATAATAATCAAGTTAATAAGTCAGATGAGGTAATACTATTATTTGAAAGGTTGTTTGAGGATGTCAGAGATAGATTGGATAGGCCAAACGCATTGCTTGCTAATTTATGTAGGGAACAACCTAGAGAAATTCCTAACGCGAGGAGGCTAGGAAGACAAGATCATAGAGCGAATCTTATTTGTGAATGTAAAGCAGATAGT
This sequence comes from Fraxinus excelsior, assembly GCA_019097785.1. Taxonomy (NCBI): domain Eukaryota; kingdom Viridiplantae; phylum Streptophyta; class Magnoliopsida; order Lamiales; family Oleaceae; genus Fraxinus; species Fraxinus excelsior. Next base: position 363,551 of record CM032642.1, read on the forward strand.
GACATCAATGAGGATCAATTGATGGATGTCGAATTAGGAAGAATGAGGGATAGATGAGTTAGGCATGAAATGAAGGGTAGAGATCTTGTTGAAAATGGTGTTGATAGAAGTATGAGCAATATTAAAATGACAATTCCTTCTTTCAAATGAAGGAGTGATCCAGAGGCATACTTGGAATGAGAAAATAAAGTAGAGTTGATATTTGATTGTCACAACTACTCGAAGGAAAAGAAGGTACAGATTGTGGTACTTGACTTTATCAATTATACTATCATTTGAAGGGATCAAGTAGTAACATCTCGGAGGAGGAATCGTGAGAGACCTATTAATACATGGAAAAATTTGAAGGCTATCATGAAGAAGAGGTTCGTGCCTAATCATTATTATAGGGAGTTTCATCAAAAATTTCAAAGCTTCTACCAAGGTTCTAGGAGTGTGAAGGATTATCATAAAGGGGATGGAGATTACTATGATTAGAGCGAATACTGAGGAGGATAGTAAGGCCACCATAACCCGATTTTTGAATGATTTGAATAGGGATAGCTAATGTGGTAGAGTTACAATATTATGTAGAGTTGAAAGACATGCTACATATAACTACGAAGGTGGAAATGCAATTGAAGAGGAAGGGGGCAACTAGATATTCATCGGGTTCTTCCGGTTCTAACTCTTCTTGGAAACCGAAGTGAGATAACGGTAAAGGTGAAGTGGAAGTTTCAAAAACTAGGACTGAGCTACCGACGAGAAAAAAAGGAAATTGCTAGCAAAGGTACACCCAAGGCGAATTTCGAACCGTCTAGGAATCAGGATATCAAATGTTTTAGGTGCTTGGGAATGTGACACAGTTCTTCTAAATGTCCAAATAAAAGGGCAGTGATCTTACGCGACAATGGAGAAGTGGTGAGGGATAGTGAGGGTAAATATGATGATCTTGTCAAAATCAGAAAATACAAGTGATGGTGAGAAAGTGGAGTATGCAGTGGGAGAGATGTTGGTTACACGACGAGCTCTTAATACTCAAATCAAAGTGAATGACTTGGGGCAACAAAGGGAGAACATATTTCATATGAGATGTCACGTTAAAAAAAAGGTATGTAGTATTATTATTGATGGGGGTAGCTGTACCAATGTGGCTAGCACTACACTTGTTGAAAAATTGGGATTAACTATGTTAAAATATCCTAGACTTTACAAATTGCAATTGTTGAATGAATGTGGAGAGATTAAGGTGAACATGAGAGTGTTGGTGAGTTTCTCAATTGGGAGGTATCATAACGAAGTGATGTAGTGCCTCGCATACCGGGCATATCTTGTTAGGAAGGTCATGTCAATATGACAAGAAAGTAATTTATGATTGGTACAAAAATAGGTACAAATTTACTTAGGATGGGAAATCTATTACTCTTGCGCCGTTAACACCCAACAAGTGTATGAAGATCAAACTAAATTTAAAAGTGAGAGAGAAAAAAGATTGAGAGAAACGGGAGTGGGATTGATCTTTCACAACAAGGGAGCAAGAGAGAAAATAATGAGGTGGCTAAAAGTGAGAAAAAAGAGCAAAGCCACAATAGATGAAAGAAAAAGAATCTTATGAGAAGAAAGAAAAGTCGAGGGTGAATTTCTTTGAAAAAGGAAGTGAGTTGATGAGTGTAGCAGTTGATAACCAACTTATGATCTTGTTGGTTTAAAAGAAGTCACTCCTCAATCTTGAGGAATCTAATGCACCCCTCCCTACTTTGACTACTTCTTTGTTGCAAGAATTCGAAGACGTGTTCCAGAATGACATGTCTAGTGGGCTACCACTCATTTGAGACATTAAACATCAAATTGATTTCATACATGGAGCTGTCATTCCAAACAGGCAGGCTTATCGAAATAATCCTGATGAGACTAAGGAATTTCAAAGGCAAACGAAAGAATTGATGAGCAGATGGTATGTGAAGAAGAGTATAAGTCCATGTACCGTGTCGCGCTACTTGTACCAAAGAAAGATGAAACTTAGAGAATGTGTGTCGACTGCAGGGCCATCAACAATATAACGGTAAAATATCGTCATCTTATTTCTAGGTTAAATGATATGTTAGATGAATTCCATGGATCATAGATATTTAGTAAAATTGATTTTAAAAGTGGTTATCATCTGATTAGGATGAGCAAAGGAGATGAATGGAAAATCGTTTTTAAAACTAAATATGGGTTGTATGAGTGATTAGTCATGTCAACTTACTAATGCACGTAGCACATTTATGAGATTAATGAATCATGTTTTACGTGCATTCATAAGTAAATTCGTAGTAGTCTACTTTGATTACATCTTGGTATATAGTAAGGATCTAAATGAACATATAGGGCATTTAAGATGTGTGTTTATGGTCTTAAGGCAAGAACAACTTTACGCTAACTTTAAAAAGTGCACATTTTGCATGAAAAAAATTTGTTCTTCTTGGTTATGTCGTTAGTGCAAAGGGTATTGAAATGGATGAGGAGAAAATCAAAGTCAATAAGGAATAGCAACACCTAAAAGCATAATTTAGATAAGAAGCTTTCATGTGTTAGCTAGTTTTTATATGCGTTTTGTTAAAGGATTGAGCACACTTGTCACACTACTCACAGAAATTGTAAAGAAAAGTGTAGGATTTCATTAGGGCATTGAACAAGAACATGTTTTTAATGCTATTAAGAATAGGTTGTGTACTGATTATCATTACCTAACTTTAATAATACTTTTAAGATTGAATGTGATGCCTCAGGTATATGTATTGGAGCTGTTTTGATGTAGGATAAAAGACCAATAGCCTACTTTGGTGAAAAGCTAAGTGGAGCAACTCTCAACTATCCTAAATATGACGAAGAGTTATATGCACTCATTTGAGCTTTGAGAACATGGAAGCATTTTCTATGGACAAAGGAGTTCGTGATTCACACTGACCATGAGTCCTTGAAGCATTTAAGGGGTCAAGGTAAGCTAAACAAGAGACATACAAGGTGGACGGTTTTCATCGAGACATATCCTTATGTTATTCGGCACAGACAAGGTAAAGAAAATGTGGTTTGAATATTTTGTTTTTCATTCTTCATGGTCTTCGCATTCTTCATTTGTGAGTTTCCAATCCATAAAATACCCAAAAAAATAAATTAAAAAAACTAGTTTTTGTACTAATCTAGCATCTAATTAATTTTCTATTTCTTTTGCTGGTATCTAGTTGAATTCTTGAGCAAAAAATTGAAAAATTCTGAAAAATGCATTTTAAATTCAAAAGTGTCCAATTCAAAGTATAACACCTTCTTAAATATTTCCTTAGTGTTTCATTCAAAGTGCCAATTCCTGCTTTTTGAGTCATTTTAGAGACAATTTTTCTAACTCTAGTCTTTGTTTGAAACTCTACAATGATTGAGATGAAGCACTTGCAAGAAAGCGTTGAGTGGAAAAGGTAAGAGTAGTGAGACTAATAGAGGAAAAAATCAATTTAAGTGATACACGAGCGTAAACATGTGAGGTAAATATTAAATTAGATTTAGGATGTCGGATAGAGACGATTATACTTAAATTAGGAATAATAATCAAGTTAACATGTCAGATGAGGTGATATTCGAAAGATTCTTTGAGGATGTGAGAAATAGATTGGATAGTCAAGACACATTGCTTGTTAATTTATGTAAGGAGCAACCTATAGAAATTCCTAATGCAAGGAGAATAGGAAAACGAGATCATAGAGCGGATTTTGTTGTTGAATGTGAAGCGAATAATGATATTAATGAGAATACATTGGTGGATGTCGAATTAGGAAGAATGAGGGATAGATGAGTTAGGCATGAAATTAAGGGTAGAGATCTTGTTGAAAATGGTGTTGATAGAAGTATGGGCAATATCAAAATGACAATTCCTTCTTTCAATTAAAGGAGTGATCCAGAGGCATACTTGGAATGAGAAAATAAAGTAGAATTGATATTTGATTGCCACAACTACTCGGAGGAAAAGAAGGTAAAGATTGTGGTACTTGACTTTATTGATTATACTATCATTTGAAGGGATCAAGTAGTAACATCTAGGAAGAGGAATCGTGAGAGACCTATTAATACATGGAAAAATTTGAAGGCTATCATGAAGAAGAGGTTCGTGCCTAATCATTATTATAGGGAGTTTCATAAAAAATTTCAAAGCTTTTACCAAAGTTCTAGGAGTGTGGAGGATTATCATGAGGGGATGACGATTGCTATGATTAGAGCGAATATTGAGGAGGATATGGAGACCACCATGACCCAATTTTGAATGGTGTAAATATGTATAGCTAATATGGTAGAGTTGCAATATTATGTGGAGTTGGAAGACATACCACATATAGCTATGAAGGTGGACAGACAATTGAAGAGGAAGGGGACAGCCAGTTATTCATCGGGTTCTAACTCTTCTTGGAAATCAAAGTGGAATAATAATAAAGGTGATTGAGCTATTTCAAAAAGTAGGACTGATATAAGGATGGGAAATCTATTACTCTTGTGCCGTTAACATCCTAACAAGTGTATGAAGATCAAATTAAATTGAAAAACGAAGAAGAATAAAGATTGAACGAAAAATGGAAGAGAAAAAATAGTGAGGTGGTTAAAAGTGAGAAAAAATAACAAAACCACAAGAGAGGAAAGAAAAAGAGTCTTATGAGAGGAAAGAAAAGTCGATGGTGAATTTCTTTGAAAAATGAAGTGAGTTAAAGAAGGCAGTAGTTGAGAACTAACATATGATCTTGTTGGTTTATAAATAGTCACTTATAAATCTTGCGGAATCTAATGTACCCATCCCTAGTGTGGCTACTTCTTTGTTGCAGGAATTTGAAGACATTCACAAAGGACATGTTTAGTGGGCTACCACCCACTCAAGGCATTAAATATCAAATTGATTTCGTACATGGAGCTATCATTCCAAACAGGCCGGCTTATCGGAATAATCTTGATGAGACTATGGAATTTCAAAGGCAAGTGAAAGAATTGATGAGCAAAGGGTATGTGTGGGAGAGTATAAGTCCATGTGCCGTGCCGTCCTACTTGTGCCAAAAAAGATAGAACTTAGATGGTGTGTGTCGACTATAGGGTCATCAACAATATAACGGTAAAGTATTTTCATCCTATTTCTAGGTTAAATGATATGTTAGATGAATTGCATGGATCATGCATATTTAGTAAAATTGATTTTAAAAGTGGTTATCATCAAATTAAGATGATGATGAGTGTGTTTTGCACATGAATTTTGTACCATTGAAACTTCATTTGTATGATTAATATGTTGAATATCGAACGAATTTAATGTGTTTGCTAGTGTTTTAGTTGAAAGAATGATGAAAGGATGAAAAAGAGTTTTTTTTAAGCAAAGTAAAGAAAGAAATGGAGCAGAAAATTGGTCTATGCTCTTATGCCTCGTGAGAATCATACAACAGATGAAAATCCAGATTTACCAGTAGAAGTACAGCAGATTCTAATGGAGTTCTCTGATTTGATGCCCGAAGATCTCCCTCTGGGGTTACCACCTATGAGGGATATTCAACATCAGATTGACCTTGTTCCAGGGTCGAGTATGCCTAATCGATCGGCTTATCGCCTTAGTCCCAAGGAAGCTGAGGAATTGCAGCGACAAGTGGTGGAGTTGTTGGAGAGGGGTTACATTCATGAGAGCATGAGCCCATGTGCAGTTCCTGCTCTACTAGTGCCGAAGAAGGATAGTTCTTGGCATATGTGTGTTGATAGTAGAGCAATCAACAGGATTACAGTAAAGTACAGGTATCCGATTCCCCGTTTGGATGATATGTTGGATCAGTTGTCCGGTTCTAAGGTCTTCTAAAAAATTGACCTTAAGAGCGGATATCACCAAATCAGAATACGGCCAGGAAATGAGTGGAAGACGGCGTTTAAGATGCAGTATGTTTTGTATGAGTTGATGGTCATGCCTTTTGGACTATCCAATGCGCCCAACACTTTTATAAGATTTATGCATCAGGTGTTACGGCCTTTCATGGGAAAGTTTGTGGTGGTCTACTTTGATGATATCCTCATCTACAATCCAACGTGGGCATCTCACTTTGAACACCTTCGTGCAGTTTTTGATGTGTTGAGGATGGAGTGGCTATTTGTGAATCGAAAAAAATGTTCTTTCTTTACTACTTCTGTTACCTTTTGGGGTTTGTTGTGTCTACTGATGGTGTTCATGCAGATCAATCTAAAATAGACGCGATTTTGGAGTGGCCTAAGCCAAAAACCTTGCATGATGTCAGGAGCTTCCATAGATTGGCATCCTTCTATCGCCGTTTCATCAAGAACTTCAGTACTTTGATTGCCCCAATCACAGAGTGCCTCAAGGGACACTCATTCAAGTGGTCTGAGGAAGCAGAATCCAGCTTTCAGTTGTTCAAGCAACGGATGACAGAAGCTCCGGTGTTGGCGCTTCCAGATTTTGATAAGGTATTTGAAGTAAATTGTGATGCCTCTGGAGTGGGCATTGGTGGTGTTTTGAGTCAAGAGAGGCATCCGTAGCATTTTTCAGGAAGATGCTCTTAGGATCAAAGAAGAACTATTCTACCTATGACCTCGAATTCTATGACATAGTCCAGTCTTTGAAGCATTGGCGTCATTACTTGGTACAGAGGGAATTTATTCTTATCACTGATCATGAGGCCCTGAAGCACATCAATGGTCAGCATAAATTGAGTAAACGGCATGCCAAATGGGTGTCATACTTGCAGGAGTTCACATTTTCACTAAGGCACCAAGCTGGGAGCCTGAATCGTGTTGCAGATGCATTGAGTCGGCATACCTCACTTATCACCACCATGAGCACCAATGTCGTGGGGTTTGAGGTTCTTCCAGATATGTATGCTGCAGACCCTTCCTTCGGGAAGATACTTCAGGAGGTAACCAACAATCAGCGGCATGATTTTGTTTTACATAATGGGTATCTATTTCGTGGATTGCAGTTATGTGTTCCAGATTGTTTACTAAGGCAGCAAATTGTTAGTGAACTTCATAACATGGGACACTTTGGACGGGATAAGACAATGGCATTGGTTTCCTCTACCTATTATTGGCCCAAAGTGAGTAGTGATGTGGCTCATCATGTTGGACGTTGTTATGTGTGCCAGCGGTCAAAGTGGGCTCTTACTAATGTGGGTCTTTACACGCCTTTGCCAGTACCTGAAGCACCTTGGATTGATGTCAGTATGGATTTTGTAATGGGGCTGCCCCGTACCCAACGAGCCTCATATTCTATTTTTGTTGTGGTTGATAGGTTTTCAAAGATGGCCCATTTCATAGCATGTCGGAAGACAATGGATGCTATCTGAATTGCCCATCTTTACTTCAATGAAATTGTGCGTTTGCATGGTGTGCCTCATTCTATTACTTCTGATCGTGACACTAAGTTTATGAGTCATTTCTGGAAAAGCTTGTGGGTGAAACTGGGGACACATTTGAATTTTAGCAGTGCCTACCATCCCCAAACAGATGGTTAGATCGAAGTGGTTAATTGGAGCTTAGGTAATCTATTGAGGAGTCTGGCCGGAACTAAGCCGAAGCAGTGGGATTTGGCATTACCTCAGGCCGAATTTGCCTATAACAGGTCAAAGAATAGAACCACAGGGTTAAGTCCATTTGAAATTTTCTATGGTTGGGTTCCAACTGGGGTACTTGACTTAGCCCCTATTCCCCGTGTAGGTCGTATAAGTCACAAAGCAGATGAGATGGCAGACCATATTCGAGGAATCCATGAACAGGTGAAGTTAGCCATTCAAGAGAGTAACGCCAAGTACAAGGTTCAGGCTGATAGCCATCGTCGTCAGGTAGGGGTGTCCAAAATATCCGAACCGAACCGGACCGAACCGAACCCGAACCGAACCAAACCAAACCGAGCGGTTCTTCATAAGTTAAAGACCCGAACGGGTACCCGAATCGAGAACCGAAAGGTTTGGGTCGGGTCTTGGGTCTCGACCAAGAACCGAAGAACCGAATGAGACTCGAAACTAAATAAATTTTTTATATTTTTTTATTGAATTAATTAAATTATTTTATTTTTTCTAACATTTTATATTGGTGGAAGATTAATAAATCAAGATTTGAATTTTTATCTAAGGTTGCAAGTGATGTTCTTCTTATTCATGTATCTACAGTTGTTTCTGAGTCAGCATTTAGTACTGGAGGGTGCATTCTTGATCCATTTAGGAGTTCTTTAACTTCTAAAACAGTTGAAACCTTAATTTGTACACAAAATTGGCTAAGAAAATATTCTAGACTCTTGAAAGTTTCCCAAGATGGAATTTGCATTGAAAAAACAGAGTTCTACGAGGGCATTGAGACATGTAATAGATATATATTATATTTTTTTTATCAAATCTTATTAGTTGAATATTTTTTAATTTATTTGTTTGCTAATTGTGCTTTTTCAATTCTTGTAGAGTTTTTTGTCATGGCAAGTCAAGCAGTAGCAGTTGATGATTAAATCAAATAGTTGATAAGTATTAATATCTACTTTTTGGTATTTGTATGCATTGAATTAATATTATTCGACAGCTAGTTATTTTTATATTTTTTTAATTTGGTTACGTTAATTTGTAAAAGTTACAAATTAGTTATATTTATGTAGTTTTGCTGTAAATGTTAAAAAATTTAATTATGGTATGGAACCGAACCGAACCGAACCCGAACGGTTCCATAATTATATTTGGACCCGACGGGTCCATTTATTAAATACCCGAAAAGTCTGGAACCGAGCAGAACCGACCCACGGACACTCCTATTGTCAGGTCCTTTTCAAAGTTGGTGATTTTGTGTGGGCTGTGTTAACTCGTGATCGCTTTCCTGTTGGGGAGTATAATAAACTGAAAGAGCGAAAGATTGGTCGGTGTGAGGTTTTACAGAAGATCAACGACAAAGCTTACCGTCTACGCCTCCCCGACCATTTGAAGTCTTCTGATGTCTTCAATGTGAAACACCTCAGTCCTTGTTTTGGGGATCTTGAAGACACTCAAGTGAACTCGAGGGCGAGTTCTTTCTAACCCGGGGCAACTAATGCAGGAGGATCCGAGTCAGACGAGGCCGAGCTGTCTGATAGTACGTTAATGGCGCTGAAATATCATGAGTTGGCAAATCAGCGCAAGATTGACAAATATTTCGCGATATTTCCTAATTGGGACCATCTACGGCATGTTTCGATAATTTGGTCATAATTTTTGCTACGATTGTTAGAATCACGCCCATGACCCCAATCCGAAAAGGTCTTTTCGGCGCGCACAACGTCGGTGAGCATCGATTTCGAAACCGAATTCAGTTGTTTTCCTTTTCGAATAATCAATTTAAGTTATTTTTTGCTGTTTATGGTAATATTTCAATTACCTTTTTGACATAGAATAAGAGCTCGATTTGAGCCGGATTTTGGTGATATTGTTTCTTTTATTAGATATTTTATTTTGATAGAAAAATTAGAATTTACCATTTTTAGTAAATTTTCATTATTTTCGCGTATTCGACTATATAACCCGGCTTGTGGGTTATTTTTAGTTCAGTTGTTGAATAATAAAGATTTCTTATCGTTTCCTTTGATTTTTCTCTTGCTTTATTCTCTGTTCTTGTCTATTGATCCCCGCCTGCAGAATAATTGTTATTCTGCCCTGCGTAATCTAGGTCCTTGACAATCGCCTAAATATTTGCACATGAAGTCACCGGCAGTAGGACTAAACGCCTTCAAACCCTAAACCGAACCAAATAATTGAACCGAACCAAACTTCTTAGAAATTGTTTGGTTTAAGTTTCGATACTTATAAATCGTTTAAAACTGAAGTTTCAATTCTTAATAATTGTTTAAAACCGAACTTGATAAAAAAAAAAAAAAATGAAACAAAAAATCATACTTAGTAGAAAGAAATATTATTCACTAGCTCCGTCAAAATTCATGATTCACTATATGATCCAATTCTTATAATTCTAGTATAAAAGTTAATTCATTAGCTTCATGATCCAAACGGTTAAGACTACTGGTAAGTAAGACGAAGTGAACTTTGCTTTGGCTTGTAAGATCGAGAGGTAAGAGACCAATATATAATGAATTTGAGAGATTCCAGAAAAAAGGGAAAATATTTCATTTTTCTGTTTTCCGGTAACAAGTTAGACATTGTTCACATCAAACTTTTAACTCAATAGCACTAGGTAATATATAGAAAATATTAGTGTTAACAATTTGCTCATTTTAAAAATCTGGGATTAAAATGCTATTGGAATTTGGAATATTAGATTAAGGACTAATGACAACTTTTCTTTGAGAAATGGTCGGGAAGAAAATTTGGTTGGTTGTAACGGGAAATGCAAAAATTAAAAATTCAAGAATTCCAATTGGAAAGTTAACGTGTCATGTATCGGGCAGATCAGTTAATGTGGGTCCCGCACCGTGCATCACTATGTTAAAGAACTTATCTGATGATTCAAATGCAGAATTTTATTACGTTTTTACAGCTTAGAATAATAGTACCAAGTGTACATTATCGTAATAAATAATATAGTTATCATAAAAATGATATTATTAGAGTTAACCAAACATTCAACTATTGACTATATAATTGAAAGGATTAAAAACAACAACGAAAATAGAGAATACTTACAGTCAAAACATGAAGAATTAAAATATAACTACCAAAACTAAACTACATCGTTAATTTGTCCTAACTAAAAAGCATTATCGAATATTTGTTCTCTCTCTCAAACCTAAGATTGGGTTAACCTCTGTTCCAAGGCATTAGATATAAACTATAGGGCTAGGACTTTTGCGCAAAACTTCCCCATTATACCCCTTCTTTCGCAAGTTAAGTCAAAATCGTCGGCACAATAATTTGTTCACGTTCATGAAAATTGTAAGTGAGATCTCATATTCGTCTTCATTTTCACTTGTGTGCATATCTCAACACGCCAACTCAACCCTCTTTCCATTCTTATATTGCTCAATTATTCGTCAAAGCTCAAATATGTTGCTTAGAATTATAAATAAATTTTGGTTTGAGCAACTACATGCATGAGATAGAACACTAATTAAAACAAATAAATTTCATTTTCTTTAATTATAAAAGTACTCAAATTACAAATTACAACACTGGTTAATTTTATTCCATTGAAATAAATGAAGACTAGATGGTGCTATAAATTTGAGTAATACTACTCATAGTCAACGATAGCTGTAGTTGTCTTATGTGTAAGTTTGTTATTGAGCCATTAGCTTGTTATTTGAGACATCAAAATCATAGAAAATTAATGCCTCAAATAACAAGGTGACATATAAGATGCGACGTAGTAGAGCGATTACTATAATCACTTACTACAAATAGCATTATTCAAATTTGTCTCATGGAGAAGAGCGTCCTGCAGTCTGAGCATGATGAAGTCCAATGAACAAATGAGATAAATCTGTCATGGCATGAGATTGCCTTGACATAATTCCAGCAGTTGAGGGATTTTGTGATAAGATAATTTCATATCCATCATGATATGAATCCATGCCTTCTGCCATAAGTTGCCAAATTAAACTTCCACTCATTGTTCCTCCTGTTCTTGCAAATCTGTATATATCTCTGTATACATCGCCCATGTATAAATCTCTAGCATCCAAACTGTATCCTGGATCTCTGCTAGATTTTCCGAATTCGGCTATGACAAGTGGCTTCTTCAAAATTCCTCTTGCATCATCCCAGTGGCTCGACATCCATCTTTCCATAAAAGCCATTTGTTCATTGTCACTCTTCCCAGATAACCTTGTCACAAATATTAGTCTTAATTAGATTCAATATTCTTCCCAAATTACATTATAAAATAATAAATTATTAACCCACCAGATATCAGGATATGCATGTATGGTAGCGAAATCGATCTCTCTAATAAGATTGTTGCTAATGAAATCCGTCCCGACTTGGTAACCTGGATTGACTTGCTTCCTTTCTGGCTTTGTGTCTCCATAAAATCCTTCCATGCCAATCTCAAGCAAGTGTCTTTTATCTAGAGACTTCAAAAAAATTGCCATTTCTTGAACCCAACCCTGTTATTTTAAGAAATATTTATTAGAAGAAAGTAAATGTTTGGAAATGCAAATGACTTGTAGTATGTAATATTCTTACATTGACTGTTTTTCCAGAGTAATCGGCTTGGCAGCGAGGCTCATTTATGAGCTCCCATGCCATGATCGTGGGATCGTCCTTATAAGTAATTTTGGTGATCGTGTTTAACCTTGTAACAATTCTCTGCAACGTACACAAAGAAATTACCAAAATTTTGAACACGTGTACATGCAGAGAAAATACTCAAAATTGAATTCAATTTCTCACCCTAATGTGGTTCTTGTAATAATCTTTAAGCACTTGATTTGTGTAGAAATCGTCTTCAGTACTGTTAATCTGTACTCCTGCATTTCTTGCCCATTGAGCATATTGCGGTTTTCCTCCGAAATCATTGTAATTGTTGACGAAGCTCAATATCAGGCGAATCCCATATTTTCTTGCTTCAGAAATCACAAAATCTAGTCCCTGAAATTCATCTAACATCCATATTAATTAATAAATAAAATTACTTAACCTTAATCTTGAAAATAATAAGCAACCTGAAATACACTTTCATCATATGTCCCGGGAGATATTTGTAGTGCACGATCACCTCCATCACTAAAAGCCCATGTTCTGCAAACAGTTAAGCTAGCAGCGGATGCATCTCTGAATACCTCAGAGACTTTGTGCCTCTCGCTCGGATCGGCCGATACATGCATCATCCAGTATGCATTGAATCCATTGAATAGAAAAGGCGAGCCATTGAGAACAAAATGAGAATCTCTTGTTGTAACAAACCCTGCATTTCCATTTCCCAGAACCCTAGCTTCAGAAGCTGCAAGTACTAAGAACAAAAAAACTCCAAAAACACAACTTATTCTGCTAAAAGAAGCCATTAATTATCCTATGATCTGAATGTAATGCAGGAGAAGATGTGACAACTTGTGAGTAAGTATGAACATTTGTGGCAGCAATTTATAATGAATTAGAGGTAGCTAAATTTACTAAAAATAGAAAGCGTAGCGTGAAATAAGTAGTTTTTCGGTGGTTTAAGCAGTTAGTAACGATTCTTAACTTTTTAATATTTTTTCATTTCTTCTATATATTATGTAGAGAAGTGTGTAGGGTTTTAGAGAAAGTGATAATTAGTTGAAAGAAATCGGGAACATCAATTGAAGAAACCATGGGATGACCATAGGAAGAGTTACTAAATATAGCTTACTCGTTTTATGTTCTTATCCATGTGGGTTGTTTTAGCCATGAAACTGTTTTGCATGTGCAAATTCCTATAGAAAAATGAAATTTATGACTCTTCAAATAATCAAAAGATAAAATTTAAAATTGAAATCCTATTTGAGACACTTGGCCTAGGAATCACTTCTGTTGTTACACAACATTATCTAGCTAAGTTTACAGTTATAAACTTTGATTTCTGTTTACGTTTTTTAGCATGTTCAATGGATATATATAGTTAACATCTGTAGACACGATTCTAACGATCTTCGCGAGTTTGTTTTGGCTCTCATTTGTAAATGTATAAATGTATTTCTCTCCGCCTGTATAATAAAGGTTGGTAATTATGAAGAATATCGTCCCGTATATTATTACTTTCTTTTCATTAAGTGTTTGTTTGGGATGACTTAAAACTTACTAAAAAGTTAAGGTCAAAATTAACAATTAATTTTAATCATATATTTTATTGGACGGACAACTTTTATCAACTTTTTACTCACACATTTTATGATTTTTTTTTTATCAAAATCAATTAAATTTTTTTATCAAAAGTTTTGTCATACCCAAATCTTATTACTGGAACGTTGAAAATTGTCATTGGCTCAATCTAATTGAGTTTTGAGGAAATTATAAGAAATGTCCACTTTCACATTGCCATTTGTAAAAATGTCCAAAATTTGTTCAATGTCCATTTTGCAATATTTTAGACCAAAACACCCTTGTTGATAATTTATAATTCCACACTAGAGACAAATATGTGCATACAATTAAAAATTTTGTTGGCTAATAAAATTTTGATACATAACATACTCTATTTATTTGATCAAAAGTACACATATCAAATCACAATAAATGTTATATTTCTTACTGACACAGATATAAAATATCGATAACTACATTTCAAATGTTAAGAACTTTATAAAATGTAGAGAATTCTCATTTTTGGAATGAAATCTCGTTCTAATTAAATGAAGTATCAAGATCAAAATGGTTCAATTATCGATAACAACTTTTAAAACATCGAGAACGTCATTTTAATATAGCTTCTCATGCAAGCTATTTATTCTTCTCAAAATTCGTGATAAATTGAGAAAAAAATTGTTTTATTTTTCATTAAGGGTATAATAGACAATTTAATACTAAATTTGGTCTTTTTTGCGAGAGTTATCAAAATTATTACACTTTTTAATTGACAAACATAGAATTAGCCATTTTTTGTAAATTCCTCTTGAATTCTCACTTGAATGCTATTGGCCTAAAAATATGTGTCAACAGAATCTCGATCACATTCCCTTCTATGTAGACGTCACTACATATATATAGAGAAAATGAATTGGCCAAGTGGGTTAAATGAAGTGGGCCTAAGTCCAAACCCAATATAAGGTTGCACAAGGTTGCTTAATTTAATATGTGAAATCCAATTAGGTCGACCAATGTGGGACCTCCTATGTCACGCGCATGCCACGCAATTTATAAGTGTAACAATAGTCCCTCAAGTTTGAGTCGTACATCCACATGCGAGTCAGACTTTGAAATACAAGCTATCAAGTAGACAAGGTCTTACAAATTGCCTCAAAAGTATGAGTAGTTCCAATAAATGAAGGCTTACAAAATGTTTCAAAAATATGTATCTATCCAAAATAGGTGAGGATTTACGAATTGTCTTGAGAATATAACTACTCCAATAAGTGAGGACTTATGAACTGTTTCTAGAAAATATGTGTGCTCTCTGAATAAACGAGGACTTACGAATTGCTCGAAAGATAGATTCTACATACAATTTGTTGAAATTTCTATAGCATCTCATTTGTAATATGAACTAAACCAATTTGCAATACAGCATAATATCTTCACCGTACATATATGAAATAAATTGGGATCCATTTGCCTCTCAAATTAATCATGAAGATAAAGTGAATAATGACATATCAAATTTCTTCAAAATATAATATGCAGAGAGTGTATCATATATTATAACAGATCATATGATATGCAATAGTAGTTATATAGTGAAACAAGTAATATGATGTCAATAACAAAATGATAACGTGATATACGTACTGACAGTAGACAAAATAGTGTTATGACATTCTAACGGTGATGTGGCATGTGTACTTGGCAGAATTAATATAATACATATGCTAGCTGTAATAATGTAATGATACTAAGATTTAATATCACAAATGCCATGAGATGATATTTATGAAGATATTATTTTTTAGTAATGAAGATATGCTTTTAAAATCCTAACCTAAATAAACTAATATGTCAAAGATCGGTGGCTTTCTTATTGATATAATAGCTTTTCCCTCCATCCACAACCATTTCCATCAATTGAGGGCAATTATACTGGTATATGACTTTCTTTGTACAAGATTGCGTATATAACCGAAATCTAATGTGTTTTTGCTCAACATGAACTTTTTAGAACTTTTCAAAAAAGTCGAATTGATTATGAGCAGGTTTGGCAAAATAGTTCAAATTATAGTTTAAGTTGGTTACGCATATATTTTATCACAACACTCACAAATATTACTCATTTATTATCTATACACGTTAGATTCACAATTTATAATTACCTAAAAACACTCCCAAACATGCCGATATAACTATGCATATGATATGAATCTACCATTCAGAATTTAGAGTATGAGATGTGTCGGATCATTTATTCATTTTTAATAACACGTAGAGTCGTACCTAGTCGAATGTTACATTTTTAGCCTTTTTCAAATTTTAGGGAATTAAAATTACTTTTATTATCCAGGCAAAATTAAACTCTCTCCCTTTCACACACACTCAAAATTAGAAATCATCATTATCTACCCATTTCGTCATCTCACCATTATTACTCTTGAAAAGTTCCTAAAAATGTTTATTAACATTGGCTTATTTAAGTTCAATGGGTTGAACAAAATTCCATAAAATGAGCATTTTTCACTTCAATTTGTGGATAATACTTTATCGTTTCTTGGGCAAATTACAAATATATGCTAAAATTAGGGTTTAAAATTAGAAAATCCGGTTTTTTAACATTTCATTGAAAAATACATCTAAGAATTACAATTATGTTAATTATCAGATAGTTGCAATTATTGTTACTTCATACAGAACTATAATAACTCTTGAGAAGTTACAAACATGTTAAGGTTTTAATCTTAAAAATTAATACATAAATAGTAATAAAAAAACATATTATAATGTACGCCAAACCATATTAGTTTAATAGCTGACTTTAAAATTGTAGTGTTCATTGATGACTTATCTTTTGAGATAATTGCAGCAGAAGTTTCAAATCTTTGAAATATTAATAGGCTCTCTCCAAATTGTTGATTTGTTGCAGTCGCCATCACTAATATTTCCAAATGTTCCACGTGGAGCCATTTTGGACAATTTTCATCCATAATTCTATCGGTTGACCAAAAATTTAACTTTGACCACAATTTTAATATTTTTAAAATAGGCAAAAGAGTAATTTTCTATTTATCACATTAAAGGTAAATTAAAAAAAACATACACAGACACACAATCGTCTTCTTCCTCTCAACCTTCACCTTCACCCTCGCCCACCCCTACCTCAAACCCAAAAATCCACGCCGACCACCGCCGCCTCACCTCTTATTAGAAAACTAACGGGTTTCCCAAATATTTAGGAGGTTAGGAAAACCAACGATTTTTCTATTTAATGACAACATATTTAATTTAATTATATTAGCTATTTAATAAATATGGACTAATTGAGTAGATACCAATATTGTTATAATTAGGGGATTATAAGAACTCTAACTAAGCAATATATAAATAAGTTTTTTATTATGGTCTCCAATAAACTAAATTATACATAGTTTTCATTCTCCCAATCCGGAAGAGAGACGACGGTCCCATTGAGGAAATAAGGCAATTTGGTTGAGGACGATCACAAACCACACTCCTTCGTTCGTGTTCATCTGTACGTGATTGATTGTCGTAGTAATTCTGCAATAGTAAACAATCGTTCATAATGGATCCATGTATATAACTCGAATCCGTGAATCCTAATATTCTAGCATGATGTAGATCCTAGACTTTTGGTTATTTTAATCTAGGATGTTTGCATATAGATTTGGTTTCGATTTTATGATTTATATTTATTACACCTCCACCTCCATCCCCTTATTTCAAACCTTGTGACCTCCATTATTAGACAAATTAGCACCGGTCAAGTTCTTCCACACAGAGAAATCCAAAGGCAAAGGACCCTTAAAATTATTGTACTGAAGATTATAAAGATAAGAAAGATTATTGTACTGAAGATTATAAAGATAAGAAAGATTTTTAAGGTTACTGATAAGTGTATTTTGTACACTTATCTAGGCCATCAAATTAGAATATTTGTAAGTGATTTAGATGAATTATAATTTAATTTTGTGTTAATTATGTTTGTTAGGTTGAACTCAATGCAAATTGGCGAATTTGGAAAAAATGAATGAAAAAACGTGTGAAAACGAAGGAAATCCAAAGTTTTGAGATCAAAGTGTCAACATTCAATAGTTGATTCGGAGCACAAAACGATGAATGAAGATCATATATGATCAATTGGATGCATTTGGAGGTCGAATGAGCAAAATATAGTGGAAGTATTTTTACAAATCAATTTCCAGAATATTTTAGTATCTACTTGAGACCTATTTTTCGGATATAAAATGTTCGAATTGGAAACTTGTATTTCAAGAAGAATTGTATCCCTTTGAATTAGCTTTCTAACACATTTTGAATCAGCTCAATCGAATACTTGTATAGAAAGGTATGGATAAAATACCAAAAGCTGTTCAGAAACAAAACTACATGCACGCAAGCAATTTATAGCGCACGCGCACGGCCTTATTTTTCCTTACCCGAGAGTTAGTTGGTTCTACGGCACGCGGGCAATACTTACAATGGTGCGCGCACACAAGCCTTTTCCACAGAAGAATCTGTAGTTTTCATTCGCGATTCAAACTCTTTTGGAAACCAAATTGGACGGGATTTTGACATATTTTCTAGCTCTTATAAATAGAGAATGAGGGCTACACATAGAAAATCTCTCTTACCTCTTCATACACGATAGTTTCATCAAATTCATCAAGAATAAGAGGTCAATTGCCATATTTTGTGAGATGAGATCAAGCCATAGCGAGGAATTGAAGGTCAATTACATCAAGATTTTGAAGAATTCAACATTGGGTGGGAAAATCAACATCTTTTGATTTATTTCATGATCCATGTGATATTTTTTCCATTATTCTTCTTATAATTTATATATTGACATGTTAGGCTAGATCTATTTTTGTATTGGATAAAGATGAACTCTATTTGTTTATTTGTTTTAATTCAAGACTAGTGGTCTAGTTTATTTCTTGCGTTTTTTGATGAATTTTGCATACACAAGCATTATTTAATTGATTGGTCACCAATTAGATAATTAGTTGTTTGTTGTAGTGTTGGGAGACTCGCAATAAGTTTAGAACACGGCAAAATTAACATATGTGCAATAGATATTAGGAATAATATTTATCACATGTGCAATCATATAGATAATCTAAACTTTAATGCATTCTAATCATTCGAATTCAGGCTATGAATAAATTCAGATCGTGATTAGAATAGATTTAATTTGTTTTGGAAAAGAGAATTATATATTATAGTTTTATCCATTGTCAAGAACGCACGAACGAAACTAGATTAGAAATCAAGAATTGAAATAGATAGCAATAGGTGGATTCGAAATCCAATACAATCATCCACACTTGATTTAAAAACCACCATTTTATTGCTTTTTGTAGTTTAGAACGTAGTTAAATACAAATCAATTATCTCTTATTATTGTTGCGAATTTATATATATCGAATACATTAGAATTAAGTCTTATTCCTTGTGAGACGATACTCTCAACTCATCAATTCGATTACTTGTCAACGATCTCGTACGCTTGCGGGTTTTGCACGAACAGTTACCAAAATCCAAAGGAAAACTCCCATTAATACTATTAGATCTGAGGCTTAAGATCTGCAATGCTGATAAGCAGCTCAATGTGTTCTTTTGTATAGGTCTTTGAAAACCAACCCCAAGTAATCTTAATGAAATTAGCCTTAAGCCACCTTCACTACATACAACACCAGTCCAATTCTTGCACATTGGAAACTGCTCATTCTAGTTCAAAGATATGAGGAAGATTTTCAGCAAAATCCAGTATGCTTGCTTGTCATTTTAAAGAAGAGTTGCAGTAGCACTGGAATGAATTTGAAAAAATAATAACAAGAGTCCCTCCAAGAAAAACCAGACAAAAATTTGCAGTCTTCATTTCAAGAATTTGTTTTTCTTGGCTCCAAAATCTCATTAGCTTGAACTAAACAAGAAGAAGGAACTCTGAATAAAAAAGAACCAAATTCCAAGAATGACGTTTGAAAGGTATAGTGGAATTCTCGGAAAAGGGTATAAAAATGGAGGTCACAATGTTTGAAATAAGGGGATTTGAGTCAAACTAAAGATTAATCCGGCAAATGCAATGTTCTGTTCTTCTAATGGGGCATTTGGATTTAATAGTCAAGTATAAAACATTCTTGTAAATCTGTTGACGCATAAAAATGAGGCCCAATTAAATGGCCTAAGGAGTGAAGCCCCAGTTAGGAAATCCGAAGGACGAGCCCAAGTGAGACCATGTAAAAGGCCTAAGATAGAGTTATGTAGCGGAGGCTCATCATCGCCCAAGTACACAAGACGTCCAATCTCTGGGCGAATACATCACTTTATGAATATTCAGGGCGACGGTGCTATTATCGCCCAAGCCTGTGAAACGCTCAGGATCTGGGCAAATTGTTATTTTAAGTGACGGTTACTAAAGCAGTTAAGGGGTAATCTTATCATATCCCTTGATCCAGGAAATCTCGGTTACAAGCAGTTCAATGGTAAAAGTAATGACAGCAGTTAGAACGGTAGTTTCATGATAAGTCAACCGTGATGAAGAACGTGGGTAGCTACAGGACGATCAGTAGTTTCATGCGGTTCCACGACAACAACTGTCAGAAGAATATAAAAGAGAAGAAAATGCATAGAAGAAAGGAGCTCGAATCAAATACTCTCGAACAGAGAATATATAATTTTTCATTTCCTTTACTTTTATCGCATTTAACTTTCAACTGTTCTGTGTGCTTGCGCTCCTTGGAGGCATTTCACTTCTTGTCGATTGTAAATCTTCATCAATAAAACACCAATTTTTGGGACTCTGTCTCAAGAGGTATGTTATTTACACAATCATCTGAACCATCTCTTAATTGTTAGTGATGCCTGACTTTCCGAGCGAAACATAATCATACGAGGTTAGTAAAAAAATTGAATTTGTTATTAATGGAAACATTTTTAGTCTACTTTTCAAGAGAGCTAAATTCATTTATTTTCGAGATGTTTTAAGTTTATATGACGTTGTGAAAGAGTAGAGGTCCTGCAATAATTTTAGAAAAGAAAATAAGGGTCGTTCAGCAACTTAACTCTAATTTTGGACTTTTAATGATCCCAAAATATTTGAGCCATTGTTTGACAACCATTAAAATTGAATTAATCATGTTTTGAATAATGATTTTTAGGAGAATGTGTGGTTTAAAAAATAGAGAAAAATTTTAAATTTATATGCAAAATATTTTATTATTTGAATATGTGATTAAAAGTGAGCATGTATAAAAATGAATTTGAAAACAGTGATTGTCAAACAAGGGTTGAGTAAGCCCCATTTGGCTCGCATTAAAATTATAATTCATTTTTCTCTCTTCTTATCAATAACACATTTTTCAATAAAATAATATTACACATAAATAAATAAAAAAATAATCTTCTTTTTAGCCATTGTTTGAGCTCCCTTTTTTAAAAAAAAGGGAAAAAGCATTATTGAATAGTGTTTTGACCAATTTCAACCAAACATTTTTTAATAAAATAATATTATACGCAAACTTAAAAGTTTTCCTTATTTTTTAACCACATATTTCTCATCAATACACTATTCAAAAATGCATTTTTTGGACAAAAATGAACCTCAAAGAAGCCCTTATGCCTTAAGCCGCACATTCTTTAAAAAAAAAAAAAACCCCCACTATATCAAAAATATATTCCCAAATAATGGGGCCCAAACGAGGGCTAAAGTTAGCCTGCTTCGTATAGATGTGGTAGAATTGAGATTAGTTCAAGTTTGAAAATCTGAATTGTTTTAGATTAGTTAATGAAATGATAGGTTGTACTATTTTCTTTCATTTTTAATGATATATATTAATGAAGTGCAAAAAGAAAAAAGAAAAAAAGATATTGGGATTTTTCAAATTCAAAACCTAACCTCAATAATAGTGCGGAGCCTAATTTCATCATATCTACGTTATTAAGAACGGCGTAAACAGTAACATGGCCCAAATAATTTCTATACTCGGCCAGTCTAAAACTTGGTAGAAAGTAGAAACATAAGTTCGTAATACTTTCAGCCCCGGTTTGACAATTATTATTTTCAATTTTTTTCTACATACTCATTTTTAACTATACGTTTACACAATAAAATATTATGTACGTAAATTCAAAATTTTCCCTAATTATTAATCATACTTTCTTCTAAAAATCACTATTCAAAAATCTATTTTTTTCAAATAATAATTGTCAAACAGGCCTCAAATAAAGTATGTCTTTTTTATTGACTTGTAATAAGTAAAGAAAAAGGAAAGAAGTCTTGTTATTATTTACCTATTTGTTACATATTTTTAAGGGTCCGTTTGATCGGAAATGTGGAAAATTGGTAGAAAGAAAATGTTTTATAGAGAATTGATTTGCCTATAAATTATTTTGTTGAGAATTGTAATTAATCGTGTTTGATTGGTTTTTCATGAAAAATGTTGAAAGTTTGGTGTCCGTTTGACTTCATTTTTTAAAAATTATTATTGAAAAATCGACCTTAAAATAAAACTTGTTTAAAATTAAATTGTTTTTTTTTTCCAAGTCTAGACAAACAAATGTGATTCGATTGGAGAGATTATGGACAATTTGTAATTGCATTAGTGAGATTGGAACTGGAAATCTTTGCTCAAGGAATGGAATCAACGAAATACAAGTTCTCAGTACCATACCCGGCTTGAAGCTGAAGGTATTTATAATGAGTAAAGTTAACACTAAGCACCATTTACGTGACAATCACATAACATTAAATAATAAATTTTATTTAATAGCTATATCACATTATTCATTTAATTAAATATATTAAGTGTGATTATATAAACATAACAGCTACCAAATATCATTATTCTTATATTCATCTAAGTGGTTTGATTTGTGTCATTAAATTATTTGCTTAATTAAATATAAGAATTTATAGTCCACTGTTAAGACCTATGAGATGCAGACACGTGCATTGATGCTCAGCATAAAAAACTTTATTATGCATTTATAATTCGTTCCGTTTGGGTCAAAATGTCATTATTTCAAGTTAAAGATTTAGGATTTTTGTAGATTAGTTTTATAAAAAGGTACGCTCTTTCTTGCACTCTTCGCCGCTGCTTGTTGATTTCCCGGTGCATTTGCTTTTTTAAATTTCATATTGAAGTCTGGTTTCAAGATTTTTTAACTGGGTTTATTTTGTACGTACTAGTATGTCATACTTCTAGGTTTTGTTTTGTGGGTTGATTGAAATTAATTCCTATTCATTCTTGAATAATCGTCTGAAAATTGAGAATCCCGTCTAATGTTTGCTAAAAATTAAATATTTGATACCCAATTTAAAATTGATGATTCAAATAGTGTATGGTTGATCCGAATATTTTATGCTGCATTATTCTTCAAGAATCATTATTTCTCTATTATTTATTTTCTGTAAATCATATTTGCCGAATTCAGTTGATGTTATAAATTTGGAATTTCACTATAAATAATGGATTGTTTGAGGATAACTGATTTGAGGAATGAAGAGAGATTTTCTTGGAATTGGAATTAATTTTGTTCGACACCAGCAGCTAGATGCTTGCGTGCCTGTGGCTATACATGCTTTTCCTAGTTGATGAAATATGGTTTGTCTTGGTTTTAAATCTAATCTTCTCTGTAAACTATTAAATATGCATGATCACAACAGGTTCTAAGCATATCATAAAGGCAGATAAAATGAAAATGCTTCAAAAACATTTTAGCCACTTATATTCAAGTCTGGATACCAATTCTTTCATATTGATTTAGAGCATGTTTGGGGTATGTTGGAGATAAGCTTCAAGTGTGTGGCTTGTGTTGGCTTATTTGAATGTAGGTGGATCCACTTTAAAAATAAGCCTGTTTCTTATCTTTAAGATAAGCCACCCAAACATGCTCTCAGCTGTCTTTCTGTGTATTAGGATCTTGCGTATTTATGTCATATTATTTTCACTAAATTTGTTGAAAATGATGGAAAATAAGCGAACTTTAAATATGAGGCTTGTAGTTTGCCACCAACAAGACATTTCAAATTTTTTTAGATGTTGCACTTTTGTTAGTATGCTGTTTAGCCTCTATTGTTAACATCCCTTCCATAGATGGGAAATCTTTGGGTGGATTTTGGAGTCTCTCATGAGTTATCACTATCTAAAGTTATGTCTTCATTCATAAGGATTAAACTTTCTTGATATATCGTTTGATCTTCATTCAGAAAATATAAAAAGCATAGTTGCACTTTTTAGATGTTCAAAATCTTGGTACCCCTCGGTGCTGACATTCTGCTGGCTTAATTCCTATGTCCTAACTTTTGAAGCTTGGTCGGTGTGCTGAACTTAGGTATTTGGCAGAAGTTTTTGTTTGGCATTTGGGTATCAATGTCAATTTTGTTTACAAACTATAGTTTGGAGCAAAATACTATTTCAAAATTGCACCAAAAAAGTGTTTTAGCTTTTAAGTAGTATCTATTTGAAATTGATCATATTTATACTTTTGGTATTTGAGACTTCTAAATGATAGTTCCTTGTATGAAGAAAATTAGGGAAGCATTTGCACTTGTTACAGTTGAATTATAATCCCTTAATGGCTACAATTGGTTGATCAGGGTAAGGGAGAAAACCGCCAAAACTTAAAATTTCATACTTCTTTTATTCTGCTAGATGATTTCTTTGTTGTTCCATGTGCTTGAGCCAACTAGTGTCAGGAATTGTGACATAATCCTTAGTTTATGCTCTCTCTCTCTCTCTCTCTCTCTCTCGTATTATGGCTTTGTGCCCAAAAAAAAAAAAAAAACTCCTACTTGCATGCTGATCTTATACTGGCTGTCGATTCCTATAGTTTTGTTTGTGCTGATTCTTTTTCCTACAATAGGTGGCTGTTTTCTCATCTTCTTTTTCTGCAACAATTCCAGCTTAGCATCCAATGATACTCATTCTTTTGTATGTTTTACCATGCTTGTTGCCTATATAATTTTCTTACAAGCAATGTCTGTCTTCGTTCATTTTTCTGCGGACATTTGACAGCTTTATGTGTAAAATGATGTCGTTCTTTTTGAGAACCGTGACTTGTGTAAACTCTATGTAACCTTTTTTTCGTTCTGAAACTTGTTTCCTAAATATATTTGACAGGCTACTTGATTATGGATATCGAGGAACAGGAAAGTAACACTGGAAATGTTGAGGGTGATGAGGAGGGGAAGGATAGTAGATCTGTTGTGATTAAGGTTCTGTTTTTTGCACGAGCAAGAGATCTTACTGGATTGACTGATATGCCCTTGGAAGTTTCACCCTCTAGTACTGCTAATGATTGCCTGAATAAGCTTATTGCCAAATTTCCGAGCCTAGAAGAGATTCGTGAGTGCATGGTCCTCGCTCTAAATGAAGAATACACCTCCAAATCCACCGTTGTTAAAGATAGAGATGAATTGGCCATCATACCTCCTATAAGTGGTGGCTAGATTTTTTTAAGGCCGTGTTCAAATCTTTGGAACTCAAATACATGTAAGCAATATTTACTATCGTTTTATTCAATGGATTTCTCAATAGGCTTTTTCTTACATTCTTGAAAAAATATGTAAAATAGAATTCTGAAATCAGATAAAAAGTTCAAACTTTTAAAAGGCATTCTTAAATAACCATGGAGAAGTGTCATAAAAACCCTTTTGTTGTGGCATGAAATTTGCATCGACATTTGGCACTTGTTCAACTTGGTGCTGATACTGAGACTCAGTTTGTGCATTAGCATGTAGAACTGCAATTTCAGCTTGAATTTTTGACAGCTGAGTTTGTGCATTGTATATTTGCTGATGCAAAAGAGTGATTATTCCAACACAGCCGTGAATGGGATCTTTCATTCGACAATGAGCCTCGTAGTACAACGAATCAGCTGCGTCGCCTCTTCTGTGCACAGGCAGGTCCTGTTTCACCACATCAAAGCATAAATATCAACAAAATTTATGACATAGAATTATGTAGGTACATAGGTAGGTAAGGTACCTGGAGAATCTTTGCAATATTACTAGCACCATAGATTTTGTGAACATAAGCAAATCTTTGAGGATTATCAGAAGGAAAATAAGGAGAAAATATGCAATCTGGTGGGCATCTCCTTCTCAAATGTTTACAAGCAGCGCACCGAGTTGAAGTCATCGTTTTATTGAAATTCAAGATCTTAGAAAACAAATAAACACTATTAAGACGATTTTTCGAAATCTAGCTTCGAGTAAATCTTTAGTTAATGAAGAAGAAATCTAGTGAGAGATCTTTGTTTATTGGAGTGGTGTTTATTTATTTGTATGGAGAAGACTTAACGGCTATATTATATATGTGGCAAGTTTGATTAAATTGCCATGTTTATATTTGGGTGAACCATTTCTTCTTTCTATCTCAATTTATTTTTTATTCGAAAAGGAAAAAATGGTAATTGAATAGATGACAACTCGTAATTGTAATTGATTGTTCTACCTCCGCAATTCTATTATCTGCATCTTGGGCCAAGATATTTTTTTTTTTTTTAAAAGTACTTTTTTAGTTTCTTATTATCAATTTTTTTTTTTTTTTTTTGGTTGGAAATAGGAATCATTGCGCACCTGGATGTTCTAACTAGATAATCACCACGAGTACACTCATCCTCATCATACGTCCATCTCAACATTTTATTAACAACTAGTGTGCACACGTGCGAGACACGTGTTGTAGTTTAATTGGGTATTTAATAGTGTGGAGTGATTTAAAGGTAATTTTTATTATACTAGGTGCAAGCAACGTGCAATGCACGTTTGCTTAGTTTATATTTAATAGTTTTGTTTAAGAATTAATTTGTTATTAATAAAGATGTAATTTTTTGGTTAATTAAATAATTAATGATGTAATGTTTATGTAATTGATAAATAATTAAATAAAGTGCTTCTCTCTGTCATCTCCAACTCAAAATCATAAACAGAAAACTCAAGGTATGTTAAGGGGTAAGAAGATGAGTTTACTTAGGCTCCGGTTGATTCTCATTAATGTAGAATGAGAATGAAAAATATAGTCGTTATTGGACCCCACACAAGAGATAGAAATTCAAAATTGATGTGATAGATAACGGTCATATTTTTCATTTTTATGTATTTTTAACGAGAAACAAACGGAGGCTTAAACTTTTTGCATGTGTTAAGTCTTTACTCTTTTTTAAGTAATAATGCAATTCATTTTATCGTTAAAGTATGATATGTATTACGATAATATATGTATATCATGTGTTAGACTTAGTATTGGTAAGTGACGGGTAAATTTTCGAGGACGAAAATATTTTAAGGGGGTGAGAATGTAATACCCCGAAAATTTTCATAAAATATAATTCAATTTTTATATACTATATTTTAATGTTTTGAAAGTTAGGGACTAAATGATACATTTATCAAATTATATTTTATTTGTGTCAAATATTTAGATATTGATGGAGTTATCATAAATATGTGAATATTGGTCTCGTTGGATAAATCGTAATTAAATACATAAATCAGATTCGAGAAAAAGTCGATTCGGATAAGTTAGCTCCAAGACATTTTAGTTTGAAGGAATTATCAAAAACTAATTTATTTTTATTATTATTTAATTATAATTTTGAAAGTAAGGGGTGGTAAAAAAAGATTTTCCATTAAAACAAGAAATTTCGTTAGTTTTTCCATTAAATCAAGAAATTCCGTTAGTTTTTCTGTTAAACCAACAAATTCCGTTTAATAGCCACTTTTTATATATAGAAAGAAGTAAGGTATTGTTTGTATAATTGTATGAATTGAATTTTTGGTTAAAAGCGATGTTAAGCAAGAGGACAATTCCAGATCCTAATGACAAGGAAGTCGAAGTAGGTGTTTGTTTATCTAAACATTTTAATTGAAATACCCTTTTTGTGAGAAGAAATAATATATATACTATAGTAATATGTTGAATAAGCAAAAATATAGTATTCAAACATGTTTAGTTATCGAAATAGAAAGGTATATACATAAAAGGAGAAACCGACGTAAGTCATAAGAGAAGGCGAAAATAATATCCTTAAGAATGTCATTACTAATATCTTTCCTCATCATTAGATATATATACCTTCCAATTGAACAAAATGTTGAGACTTTCTCTTGGACTTCAGTACGTTGATATCCAATTTAGTGTTGTCAATGCACATTTTTCTTCATCTTTTATTTTTCTTAGACATTGAAGTCATTTTTCTTTTATATCTTTCCTAAATAGAAAACTAAAACACAATAGATATCTTCCTACTACACAAATGCACTCGTTTTTAACTTTCTGTAAATTTAAATCTTGGCAATGACTACAATGAAAGGTTATGCGTCCATTTTCACTGAAAATTCTTGCAGCTATTACATGGAGAAAATCATAATGTTCACAAATAATTAAGTTCTTGTTTTCTACAGCTTGGCCAATCTGAGCTTGGTAACTTTTGTGTTTATAGTTATTTGTAATTGTTGACACAAACCTTAAATAGACATTCATTATTAAGACAATTGTATTGATTTTTTATATTGCACTTGCACTTGACGTTTTAGAAAAGGATCTTAAATTTGCAGGTGCCCTGATCTGTGTCAACTAACTTCCCTTGAAAATATGGAAGCTAGAGAAAAATCCTTGGTATGAAAAAAAAATATAATTAAGATGATTTTTTCAACCTATAAATTTTCAAAGAACTAACAAGAGTTCATTGACATTAGCAAGAACTTATAGTGGCATATATCATTACTTATTTTTGGTGTAAAATAAATATTAATATCACATTGTTAAAATTTATTATGTAAAATATGGCATAAAATGGATTTCAAAAATCTGTTTGAAGTTCAATCAAAACACTAAACGTGTGGACTAAGAATAATGCTTGTCCCTTACACTGGGTTGTTCTTGAGTTTTTGGAGATTGCTCATTCAACTTTGGTTCTGCTTGTTGCAACAACATAGCTGGAATGAAGGCTCTAGGAAGAAAAAAAAATTATATAATCAATCTTTTTTATTTGACTTAAGGATGAACGATAAAATTGGTTCAGCCAAAGTTCAACCTTACATCTGGTAGGCAGTCGTAGAAAGCTCTAGTATTTTTATCATCACACAAGGCTTGTAGAGAAGAAATATCTTTGCCAGCAATAGGATACGAAACATCCTCCCCTGACGTGACTCTGTTTGTATGACCATTCCCAGGCATCACTGGAGATTGTGTGTTAAGTTCAGCTAATCTAAAGTGTAAATAAATTTTTACAAAAATACAGAGTTCTTATAACACTTGCTTGTATTAGAGGATGAAGTTTACAGTGAAAGTTGTGTACCTCCTGAGGGTCCACTTTTACTACTTTCTGCCTGATGTGCACTTCATCATCTTCATTAGAAGCAAGTTCACCTCCAACTTCATAATCATCATCATTTCTGTTTCTATTATCTTCATCTAACTGTTCATCGTCGTTCATACGTGATCAATGGTGCAACTCCAACATTCACTATCGGTCTCCTCGGTAAGTTCTTCATGTAATTCACCATTTTCCTCGGCTCCATTTATAAGGTTTTGTTGATTCACAGATAGAGTGCCAAATGAAGTCCTTCTAGGAGGCTTATCTGTATATGAAAGCTTATCATTGTGAGGCATCTTGGATGAAACTCTAAGCTTATATTCTTCAAGTTCAATTAGTGTAGCATTCATTTCTTCAATTGATAAATATCGAATTATGTTGGGGTGTAATTCAGCAAATAAATCTTGCTTGAATTCTAGATCACATGCTATCTATATTCTATCATTGAAATCTAATCATTTGCAAACAGATTAATTGGGATTGTAAGAGAAATGATAGCCTAACTCTAAAATCTTCATGCAATATCCATATGGTATTTTACCAAAGTTATACATATATCTCTTGCTAGACTTGTCATAGGAAATGGGAGCAGACACTAAGCGTTCTTAGTTCTATGACAAAGAATAGGCATTTCTCGTACCAGTTTAGGTAAGTCTTTTCATTCCTATTTTCTCTAGCCATAAAGCATACAAGTAACTATTTCATCTGTACTACCCACATCAGATCATATCTTTGTAGAAATTTTACTCATCTTTAATCAATGAAACTTGTCTTATTTAACAAGTAAGAGGGGAAGTTTTATGATTTGTATTTAATCAAAGTGGTTTGATTAGCCATAACTGGTATACCTATATTTACGCATATATGACATCCAAGATACTTTATGCTTTACTGTTTGTGTCATTACAAACAAATTAAATAGAAGTTTTCTTACTATAAGTTTACCTGTTCACAGAAGGTTGTAAGGCCTGAAGTACAGCATGTAGTTGAATTTTGGTTTATATTATCAAATGAGGAAGAAGATAGTTAAACAGATTACCATAAGTTGTAAAAATATCATCTAATTCAACCAAGACAAAGCAAAAGATGAACAACTAAATAGGCATGTTGACTCACATAATCAATCAATAATTTTTTTGAATGGAAACCCATAAATAGGGACTCAAATACTACAGAAGTTGAAAGCTGAGGATGTAAAGGCGAAGAATCTTTTGAACATCAAATGGTAAATGTAGGTGAAAACTTCCCTAAATATTATTAGCTAATTGTTTATGTTATATGATAGAACAGTAGGCTTAGTTGACAAAATAATATTGCTAAAATAAATT
This sequence comes from Fraxinus excelsior, assembly GCA_019097785.1. Lineage (NCBI taxonomy): Eukaryota > Viridiplantae > Streptophyta > Magnoliopsida > Lamiales > Oleaceae > Fraxinus > Fraxinus excelsior. The sequence continues at coordinate 393,921 of CM032642.1, forward strand.
TCGAATAGAGATTTACGTAATGATATCGTCAGAGAAGTCCAATAAGTGATTAAAATGTGGCTTTCATAATACATGTTTTGGTATATAAATAGCAGTCATAATCAAAGGATTACAAATGCTCACCATCCAAGGGAATAAAAAAGAAATTAGCATATTGACTCCTCGGAAAATCAGTATCAAACGTTTACTTGTGACTTAGTACTGCTAGTAGTCCATAGAGGCTTTAACTCCAGGTCTGACCTTAGTTTGTTGATTCCACGGGGTAAACTATTTAAGCTTGAGGCAGCCATGCCTCCATCCTGGACAAAAGCATTAATAGTACCTCAGTGTTGCAACAAATGAATATTATAAGTTTCACGAAAGTTAGTGATGCTGCAAGAGCAACTTCCTATGCAATTCATGTAGTACATGCAAGAATAATACAATCAAGTGTTAACATAAGTAATGTGATGAGAAGCTAGATTAAGATGATTACCTTTATTGTGTAGAAGGGTGCAATTTTGATTCAATCTGATAGAAAGAAGAGGTTAAAGTGGTTATAGACAAATTATGCATAATCTCTTCAAAGTTCAAAGGGAAAAAATATTAAGCAAACTTGAAGTTATTTAGAGGAACTCCGGCTTTATATTTATCTGTCCATCTGTGCCTGGTGGAAGAAACATTCATAAACTACGATGTTTTCACATTTAATAACCTGGGGAAATATGTGGAGGAAAAAATGTAACCTGAAAAGAAAAACATGTCGTATATCACAATAAAAAATACTAGTTTAATAATAGCAAATGAAAACAGAAAGAAGAAGAATTAACCTTGTGACATCTCTATGCCGTGAAGTCCTTTACCCAAATGTATCTATGAATTTTCCATGTACAATCTACCTATGAGAAACTTTCTCAAAATCCTTTTTTTTTCTCAAAGTCATAGTAGGTGCAATGTGCTTTGAACGAGTAGTAGATAGCTAGAAGTTTTATAAGTTATTTTACTCATATACTTGAATATATTTAAGAATAAAGAATTAGTTTTTTTTTGTTATCTTTGTGTTTGCAATTTGAATGATACATGCTTTTGCATAATTACAATCACAACGAAGGAGATACAAAGTATTTATTACAGCAAATGTCAACTGCCATTTTTCGTCTATAGATCGTCATTCTGTCTGAAGAAATTGATTTTATCGAATATCCAAGACTCAAACATTCTATATATTTCAACAAAAAAATTAGACAATTTGGCCTACAAAGAAAATGGTGTAAGTTAGATTACATAAATAATATAAATAGAAATGAAATATTGTAATAAAGGATAGATATGTTACTTACCCCTTATTTGTACATGATAAGTAAGGTACCATTTCGACTTCCATTCTTTTGTTTCTATTTTTCTTTATATATGTGCCGATAAAAAATGATGATGATAGTAAAAAATATTGGACGATACTAGATTCGCACATTGCATGATTTGTTGTGGCATATGAATAGTATTGCTACAATCATATATCCTAAATTTTCACTCACAGAAATTTACATGAAAGAGGTACCAGTCACTGCCTACATGTTCACATGGAATCAATAAAGAATTGTATGTTATCCATGGTTTACCAGCTATTGGTACACTGTCAATTATGTATTGTTCTAAACGTTGGATATCAAGAAAACGTTGATCTTTTCTTGCAGTTCCTTCTTTTATATTTTTCTTCATTGTACAGTGGTTAGTGCATTCAATTTCGAAGCCGAAATCTAAAATTGCATACTCTTTTGAAGCAATGCTGAAATCGTCGTTGACAAGTCATCTCAACAATATGAACTCTTCTTCAAGAGTCTATTGATAAATAAATGTAAATTAGATATAGTAAGTATATAATAAAATATTTTAGAATGAATAAAGTTTACTAACTTTAATATTGATGTTTGCGTTATATCCATTATAGCTTTGAGTGTATCTAGTTTGTGCAAATTATCCATTCCAGCATCCCAATATGCACTACATAACATAATTTAAGTTAGTTGAAATATAGTAGGCACGGCATAACATAATTTAAGTTAGTTGAAATATATGGAAATAAAATTATAATAGTTAAGTTATTTAGATTTTTTACCTGGATAGATTTTTTAGTATCCAATATCTAATTTATGTGTATCTCTCCATGGGATAGTCTTCTAAAGGAAAACTCTTTCGAAATTTTATTTCTTTTCCTTTACCTTTTCCCCTTTTTGTGAATGTTTGTATGTTATCTATGGAGAAAAACATCTTCTTGAACGCAAGCTATAACAGTTTGCATGTTGGATTGCCATTCTGATAACTTATTCAACATGTTGTTATTTTCTTCATTGATGTATGATGTTATAGAAGTCAAACTGGTATCGAAGTAAGTCTTCATGTTTGACTGTATGTCTTCGTGATGCTGTTGTTGCCACTCTTGTTGTTGTTGGAAATGTTCTTGCTGCCATTTCTACTGCTGTTGAAACAATTCTTGTTGGATTTGAAGAATTGTTTAGTAGTGCTTTTTTGATTCATCAATAATTTCCGTTTTGAAGGTGTTGCAGAAATTGATACATCTGATGCTACACGTTCTCTATATACTTTGAGCATAGCTTGTATGTCATCTTTAGTATGATGTCTATGTATACCAACATGTTTTCAATTTGTTGTCTAGTGACATAGTTGTATTCACTGGAAGAACTTTGGCCAACTCCGAATGAAGTATGTGTATGTGTTGTAGGATAAGTATCACTGTTAGTCCGGTGTGCTACATTGTTTCCCTCCTCTAACAATGCCATCTAGTATACCATGTTCATTATCATGTGGTAAAGAAAGTGTGGTATACCACACTGTTTCTAACTTTTCTTCATCTGATTATAAAATTGCAATCACTTGAATTTGATATTATTTTAAAACTATATAATTAAATGTGTATTACTTTAAAAATATATGATATAATGCATAATTTAATGCAATAGAGAAATATAATAAAATAATAAAAATACATTTTTGGTGGCCAAGTATTTTTTAACTGTTTGTTCTGTCCAAAATTTATTTGGCTTCCATCTATGCATTCTTGGAGCCTGTGCTATCTTGTATCTACGACATCCGAATTTTGCTCCAATTCGAGGAAAATCTTGTATATCCAATACTAATATAAGCATTAAAAGAAGGATTAGATACTGTATATAAACTTTGTGAAGCTACAAAATATAAGAATAGCTAAAATATCAATAGGAGTAGGAGGAAATATCTGGAATGCAAGTGGATATCCATGCAATGTATATTTACATTCATTTTCTTGATTTTGTTGCATCTTGTGTAGTCTTTGTAGGCGAGATTGTTGTAATGAATTTAATAAAACAAAATATGATGTGCATCCATAGGGATACTCAATAAATTTGTTGAGATCCTCCATCATACCTATAGTTTTATAATCAATATTTCTTCCAGTAGGCGTCAATACACACTTGGGCTATACTTATTGTCAAATCACATCAAAGTAATTTTTTCCAATCCATTCCATTGTGGTTATATTTTATTCTTCCAATTACAAATTTAGTCCATGCTTTAGAAATTATGGTGAGCATGTCCCATTTGATGAAAACCAAATCCGATGAGGAATTTTTTTCGTTAGAATTGGAGGAATCTTTTTCTTATTTTTTAAGGGTAAATAAATGTTATGTAGTCACTTATTCAATTGGTGTTTGTTATATAGATATCAGGATTTAAAATACCTAGTATGCACAATTCGCGCTATGCTTATTGGTAAAACAAATTTGTACATTACAGTAGAATGGATGGCTTGAAATCATGAAATCCATAATTGACATTGAAGTAATCTCTTTCGATTCACTCCACCGTCTTTTATTCTTTCAATTACAAATTCAGTTCATGCTTTAGAAATTGTGTTAAGCATACATGTTTAATGAAATGCATAGAGTGAAAGAATAAATATTTGACAAATTAGGATACATTGGTGCTGGAATTTGATATTCTGTTATTTGAATTGTTAGGTTTCTTATTTTCATTTTTCCCAATTATTTTATAATACAGAACTTTTCTCATGTGGTTTAAATATTTCGATTTCTTTTCTATGACCTATTTTCATATGCAATTTAATCTTACATATGGAAGCATTACAAAAAATCAAAACCCAATTCCAAACTACCATGAAATACTATCTTCAATTTTCTTTACAAAAGTAGTTGGCTTAAAGGTCTCTCCCGTTTCATTTTACGCTTCAATTTTTTTAGATTTACTTTTAGGAGCCTCTTCTGGATAAATCGTCATCCTCCTGTGGTATTATAATTATATTAGGGTCCGTTTGATTGCAAATGTGGAAAATGGGTGAAAAGAAAATGTTTTACTGGGAATTGAATTGCCTAGAATTTGTTTTACTGGGAATTGTAATTAATTGTGTTTGATTAGTATAATTTTCTACCTAGAAAATGTTGAAAGTTTGGTGTCCATTTGACTTTTGTTTTTTATAAAAATTGTCCATTAAAGTGATAATTTTTTTCTACCAATACGTCTAGAATTTGTTCCCATTACCAAAAAGTTAAAAAAAAAAAATTTAAACAATTAGAAAAAATTACCATATTCGTTTGACTTTGTTTTGCATAGAAATTGTCAACAAAAATGAAAATTCTTTTTACAATGGTTGATAGAATTGGTTGTCATTGCTAAAAAAAATGTGGAAAATGTTTTCCCACCTATTAGGTGAAAAAATATTTTCCATCATTTGTGCATCAAAGGGTTGTACCTAGGAAAAGGAAGAAAAACATTTTTCGTGGAAAATTTAACCTATCAAACAGTCAAAAAGTTTTCCTACTTCCATGGAAAATTCCGCCAAATCAAACAGACCCTTAGTGATTTTAACCATGAAGAAGTGTGTCTCCTACCGGAATGATTCATATTTTAGACTACGGGCTTTGCCTTATACTGAGGTTGGAACTATATTTCATTCGTGTCTATTTTGTTTTCTTTCCTGGTATTTGTTTTTCCATCTGTAGTTCCTCAAATTCATTAGCTTCATTTATGTAAGTGTTATATGATTTCACATCGAGACTTAAAGAATGAGATATTGGTGAATGGGGTTGTAGTTTTGTATCTGACATATGTGCAGAGTTGGAGAGTTGTTTGTACTCCTTTATATTTTGTTTTGTTTTGTTTTATACTTATTTATACTTATTTCTTTCATTTTAACCTTGCTATGTATTTAGCTATTTTCTTCATGGATGGTATGGAGAGTAGTGATGAGAAAAAGCATCCTAGAGAGATTTGTGGTGCAGCAGACCAATCTCAAAATTCTCATAGACAATTATATGCACAAGCCCATGATGCACGACGGCAACACCTACATGCTCAAAGAAGATCATTTGCAATTAGACATAATAATCATCAGATAGAGAGAAGAATAGAAGAAGGTATTTGTATAGAGTTGAATTATAGTGCAGCTTTAGAAAAAATCATTTCATATCTCTTAAGTAAACATGTTATCTATCATTATTTCTTTATATTTTTTTGCTGTGTGCATAGTTTTCTACTATTTTTTATGTAAATTGATGTAGATAAGTTCCCTTTTTTCCTTGGCATATTCCCTTTTTTCATTCCATTTCACTCCAACTAATGCATTGCAAAATTAAGTTGTTAGAGTTCTAAAGTATTTATCTGTGTGAATTATACATAATGTTTTTCCCTTCATGTTTCTTTTTGATTTCCCATCTGTCAAAAATCTTTGCCTATTTTTTTTTTCAAATCTTTAAACTAAAGAGCATGGTTGACATTTTCTGGAAGTTCAATGTTATATGGACAGTGTTCCACATGAGGAAGCTTTTCAAGCTCAAACATGTGACTTTAGTTTGGATTCTATTTTTGTTAACTATGCCTTAGAAGAAAGATTATTTATATTTTCTAATGGTAATGACAGTTTATTTCATTGTAGTTGTTGGCTGTAGTTATAGTGTACCTTCTCCACATAGATTATGTACCCCACATCGTCATAGTCAGCTTCTACCTGTAGCTTTGCCTACTTCAATGGAATATCACTTCAAGGAGAATTGATCTACATCCGATGAAGGTGTAGAAAATAATAATCAAACTACAAACTTCTATTTGCAGAATATTCCAACTAAATCCCATGTACTTCAACCAACAATTTGTTCATATTGTGGTGCAACATAAATTTACAGAGAGAGTAAATGGTTTTGTTGTTCTAATGGCAATGTCAAATTGCATATAAATAATATACCTAATGAATTATATGAATTATTTACTTCAAATTCAGCTGTTACATTGGACTTCAAAAAAATTGCAAGAAGTTATAACAACCATTTTGTATTCACATCTTTTGTCAAGTATGACAAAGATTTGTGTAAGATGAATAAAGGAATTTATACATTTAGGATTCAATGCCAAGTTTATCATTATATAAATTAACTTTTACCACCTAAGAATAACTCAACTTATTTACAGCTATACTTCTATGATACTGACAATGAACTATCAAATCGATTGAACATTTTAGATAAATTTCATGAACGAACTTTACAGATGTTAATTGATATCTTGAGAATCAATCATTACTCTAGATTCTTTCGTTCACTAAGCAATATTGATAATTTACATAAATGTTGAATATAAATAAAATGTGATCCAGGTCTAGATCAAAGAGTGTACAACACTCCAATAGCTTTACAAATAGCTATAGCTTGGGTTGATGATGATTCATCTGCTGACAACAAAATTCGTGATATATCAATTCATGGTCACTCCAGCGCTTCACAAAGAGTGCATTATTATTTTGGTTGTTATGATCCCATTCAATATCCTTTACTATTTCGTTTTGGCCAGCTCTGATGGCATGAGGGTATTGAAAGAGCTAATAAATTGACTCATCATTCTTTTACTGAAGAAGACAACCTTGTAAACATCAATACCATAACTTCTACAACCGACTTAATTGGAAGAGAGACTAAATGTTGATAATTTGAAAACTTAATTTTGATTCTTTTTCCTTCTTTCGAATTTTTTCCTGATATCTTATATTTATCTTATAGTTATGAAGAGAAGAAAGAAAACATCACATGTGTCTTGTCGTGAGTATTACTGTTATAAATTACAAGTTCAAAACTCATGTAACTGTATTTTGCTTCATGTCGGTAGGCTTTTCCAACAGTATGTTGTTGATATGTACGAAAAAATTGAAACTTCTAAATTAGATTATTTTCGTAATTATCAAAAACAAATACAAGCCAAAGTTTATCAAGGAATTGTTGATAGTGTCGAAGTCAGTGAAAGTAGAGGTTATAAGTTTGGCCAAAGAATTATTTTACAATCCTCCTTCATATGAGGTCCTAGAGATAACAAAAAGCGATATATGGATACTATGGCGTTGATTTAAAGATTTTGTAAACTTGATATTTTCTTAACAATAACTTGCAGTCCTAGTTGGCCTGAAATACAACAAATAAGGCATAACAATGAAAAGCAAAACATGTCTGATTTGCTTACACGAATATTTAGAGCTAATTTGGAGGAGTTAAAAATTGATTTGTTCAAAAGGCATATTTTCGGTCTCGTTGCTGCATATATATGTGTAATCGAATTCCGGAATAGAGGTCTATTACATGCTCATCTTTTATTGATTTTGAAATCTAAAGCAAAAATTACTACCATTGATTTGATTGACAAAACTGTTTGTTGTGAAATTCCTGACAAAAATTGTTACCCACTTTTACATTCTATTGTTATAAAACATATGTTTCATGGTCCTTGTGAAAAATTAAATCCGACTAATGTTTGTATGTCCAATACTAAAATATGCAAAAATAAATACTCAAGAGAATATACAGTGCTAACTTCACTTGGTAACGATTCCTATCCACAATATAAACGTTGTGATGATGATTAGAAAGTAAAAGTGAGGGGACATTTTTTAGATAATAGGTGGATTGTACCTTACACTCCTTACTTAACAACTAAATATGATTTTCATATCAATGTAGAAATATGTTCAACTGTTAAAGCTATAAAATATTTGTATAAATATGTTTACAAAGGACATGATCAAATAACTTTTTCCATAAGTGATAATCAGGACGATGTTAATATTGATGAAATTTTCAGATATCAAATTGCTAGGTGCATTTCTTCCCCTGAAACTATGTGGAGAATTTATGGGTTCATATTGTCTGAAATATCCCCATCAATTGTTTCATTACAACTACATCTCGAAAACTATCATCTAATTACTTATAAAGACGGTGATAATTTACAATCAGTTATTAACGGAAATTATGCTCATTTCGTACCAATATTACAAATGAAAAAGCTAGAACACTTACCTATAGAGATTTTCCATCTTATTTTGTGTGGGATGCAAACAAACGAATTTGGACTCCGAGAAAGTATAAAAAAAATGTTATTGCTAGAATAGTTACAGCTAATCCATCTAAATGTGAAATATATTACTTATGCCTTTTATTAAATCACATTACGAGATCTACTTCTTTTAAACAATTAAGATTTGTAAACGGTACACTGACATCTACCTTTCGTGAAGCAACTCTTTTACATGGTTTATTAAGTAGAGATAATAACTGTGAATTATGTTTGGCTAAAGCAATTGTTTATCAAATGCCTTCTTCACTTCGTAGGTTATTTGCTATCATATTAACCTTTTGTAATCCTCACAATCCACTATTGTTATGGGATAAATATAAAAGGTATTTCATTTAATAATGCCCAAATAAAAGCATTACAATGTATACATTTAGCATTCTATATTAGAACCATCGAATAAAAGTATAAACGATTAGCAATTAGTTCCATTTGATATAAGTAAAGGAGAAGCCGGAACATTGGCTGCCATGATTTCTGAGGAGCTCAACAATGGCAGTAATCAAAGTGATTATTGTGATACAAATTCTTTAAATACAGAACAACTATATGCTTTTAATATAATTTTGGACCAAGTTTTAAATGATGATAATGGCATGTTTTTTTGTTGATGGACCTGGTGGAATAGGTCAAACATATTTATACAAATTTTTATTGGCAGCTGTACGCTCGAGAAATATGATTGCTATAGTTACAGCGTCTTCTAGAGTAGCTGCTTCTTTATTACCAGGTGGTAGAACTGCACATTCTAGATTTAAAACTCCATTAGAAATAAATGATGATGTTATTTGTTCAATTAGTAAGCAGTCTGCATTGACAGATCTTCTTAGAATAACTAAATTAATCGTCTGGGATGAGGCTCCAATGGTGAATCGTTGCACTGTGGAGGCTTTAGATAAAATGTTAAGAGATATAAATAAAAAAGATTTACCATTTGGTTTAAAATTGATTGCCTTAGGTGGTGATTTCCGTCAGGTTTTACCTATTGTCCAAAAAGAACACAAGATGACATAATGAAAGCAAGTTTGATTTTTTTTCATATGTATGGCCTTCTTTTATACATATACCACTGGTACAAAATATGAGAGCTCAATTTGATCCATCATTTTGTAGTTATTTACTTCGTATTGGAAATGGTACAGAGAAAACACACTCATGTCATATGATTAAACTTCTAGCTGATATAACAATACAGTTTGAAGACGAATTTCGATCTTTGAAACATTTGATTAATGTTGTTTTTCCAAATATAGAAACATACATCAAAAATTTAGATAGTATGATTAACAGAGTGATTTTAACACCAAAAATGAATGTGTAAATCAAATAAATAATATTTTAGTACAAGAAATTCCAGGAAACATATTTACATATTACAACTTCGATGAAGCCATTGATAAATCCGAACAAAGTATCCAAGAAGATTTTCTAAATACATTAACTCCAAATGGTATTCCACCACATCAACTCACATTAAAACAAAACTGTCTTATTATGTTACTTCGAAATATTAACTCATCTGAAGGTATATGTAATATAACAAGGTTTATTTGTCGAAACTTTGAGAGAAATGTAATTGATGCAGAAATTATCATTGGAAAATACCGTGGAAAGCAAGTGTTCTTACCTAGAATTCCATTTCTACCCCTTGAAAGTGATAAAACTTCAATTCTTTTTAAAAGAACTCAATTTCCAATTCAGCCATGTTTTGCAATGACAATAAATAAATCACAAGGTCAAATGTTAGACTTCGTTGGGTTGTATCTTCCAGAATCTGTATTTTCTCATGGCCAATTATATGTTACTTTATCAAGAGTGAAAACAAGCACATGTATTAAAGTTTTGATAAAGCCATCAGATAAATCTATTACACATAATATATGCACAAAAAATGCAGTATACCAAGAAATTCTTGATTTGATAAAATGTTTATAGTATTTTCAAAATAATTTGATTTCCGTGTTCCCCTCTCCATCTTCCAAAACTTCTATTCAATATTGTTAAGTTGTCCTTATTGTGTTATATTATTAGAAAATACTTTTATCGTTTTGGCTATTAAACTTATGGTTGTACTTAGTTATTAGTCTTTCCTTCTTGTCATACATATTGATAATTTCATTTACGACTTGAGTGTTATAGTTATTTTTTCCTATTTAAATGCTTATCTTTTTTGGCTACCCACAATGTAGACATATTTGGACCTTCAGTAGCTCTTACCAAATCTCATGTTGGTTCTAATATAATTGTAAAATGCTTTTTCTTTTTCTCATGCTTAGCTTCAAAATTGATGCATGTGTTGACATATTAGATTTTGTAATAAAATTTTTCCCTTTTTTCCAAGGATATATCTTATATCTTTCTTATATATTGGGATTTTATTCATGTTTTGGCTTCACTTTTTGCATCCCTTAGATAAATATCAGGATATGTAAACATTGGAATTCTTTAAAGTTACAAGTGAGTTGGTTTATTTGATTTTGACTAATAAGATTCATGTTGCCTTATCAGCCAGTAGAATTAAACTTCAAAGAGCGAAGTTAAAAGATTGAAAGAAAAATTCCTAGAGATATTGATGCTAAGACTTTGTGAATTAATATAAGGATGCATTTCAAGAAAATGTGTTACACGATCAAAATCTTTCTCATTTTAACTACAATTTAAAACTTAGCTTGTCCTCTGTTTTTTGAGGATATCACATGCAATATAAATTAGGTATTTTGTTAAGAGTCATCCCTGGTCTTCCTCAGCTATTTGAAATTTTGTTTGTTCCTTCTATAATATATATTGATAATTCGATAGAGTATTTGTTATTGTTTTCTTTTGACATTTTGATGTTTACTCTATCAATTACATTTTAAACACAAACTATTATCCTTCTTTTTTTTAGTGTCCTGTAAATGTTTATTTATTCCTGCAAAATAATTGATCTCTTCAAGCCAGTTTAAAGCTAAAATTAGTCCTGATATAGTTACTATAAGTCCTCAAACATGAAATTATTACCCATTATTATAGTTATATTATTTTTCTTCTGCCATTCCTCCTTTTGTATCATTGTTCCTCATTAGTTCAATCAATAGCAAGTGACCTGAAATGACCAGACAAAAAAAGTAGAAAATTAGAAACTGCCTTTCTTTCTTACAACTCTCTAAACTAAACAAATCTACTTTTCAACTGCTTCCACCACACTGATGACAGAATTCATCTTCCTCTCTTGCCATCCTGTGACAAAACAATAATTGGAACTCAGAAAGTTATATAAACGAAAAATGCTGCAAAAATCTTACAGCTAATTGATTCATATTTAGTTAGAATTGTGTAAAAGGATAATTTTAGAATTTGATTATTCTTGTCTACTTGTTTTGACCTATATTTGAGACCGATATAATCATGATGCTTTGTTATCATAAAGTAAAATCTGTTTTCAGAGTTTGTATGATATGAAATATATGTATAATCTTTTTCTTCTGCATAATTATTCAATATAATTTTAGTCATGATATACATATGGGCTTTTGAGCAATTGTTGTCAAGTTAAAGTAAAAGCTTTATTGGATGGATATTAACCAGCCATGCTTATGGAGACTATTAAGGAGGGACTTGCAGATGTAAGTCATAATATGAGAGCGAGTTCGTTGAAATGGAGAAGTAAATCATAGAGTCTATAGAATTATAAGATGTAACGCCCCAAATTTCATTTAAATCAAGGCGCTACTAAAGTCGAAATATCATGTAATAAGTATTCTCAATAAACGCCAAATTGCGCAAATATTTTTTTTTCTAAAACCATAGCAAGTTAGAACTAAATGCGGAAATATCATTTGAATAATTTATTCATATACAAGAGTCAATACAAAATATAACAAGCAAAATGCCACAATTTGCAAAAAATACTAAAAGTTGAGTTAAATTTACAAAATGGAAACCGACTATTTAAAATATTTGTTTTAAAAATTTGTAAATAAACGGTCTATTATTTAATCAAGATTGTCCCACTCATTGCCTTGCCTTGCCGAGCTCCCTAGCTTGAAATAGTGGAAAAATATTGGGGTGAGCATATCGAATTATACTCAGTGGGGAAACAGCAACCAGTCCAGGTTAAATCTAAACATGAAATTAAATTATGAATATAATACCAATACTACATACTGTAGAAATATGTACTGTGGGACATCCCCAAGGACCCAATTACGATCCCGGACCTATTTACGGTCTCTGACAACATGTATAGCGCTTCACAATTTTGCACTGTGGAACAACCCCAAGGACCCACTTTCAATCCCGGACCTATTTACGGTCCCTGGCAACCTTTTCATATGTATAAGCATCATATCACAATCAAAATCACACATCAAGAATTAACATAGACAAAATAACCACAATTGCGTAAATGTAAACCTCACCTCAAATTTTTGGAGATTTTCTTGAAATTGAACGAATGTGATGCTACCGTGCTTTAAACTTCTCCCGCGACTCGTCTAGAAAGAACAAAATTAATATAGTTTAGGATACTAAGTCCTAATTAACACATTAAAACTTTTAGGGACTTGATTGAACTTTTTGGAAAGTAAAAAAATGAGTAATTTGATAATTCTTTAAATCTTTAGGGTCTAATTATCAAAACTAGAATGTTTAGGGACAAAATGATAAAATTAGAAAGTAAATAATATTTAATTTGAAAAATAATTAAACTTTAGGGATTGTAAAAGAATAAAAATCAAATAGGGGACTAACTTAAACTTTTGGCCAAACTTAAGGATTTAAAAATAAACTTTCAATATTTATAACCCAACCCCCCATTCCCAATCCCAAACTTACGCAGAAAGCTACAAGCAGTGAAGATTTTCAAATGGTTTTTACATTATAATGATTTTCAGCCAAAATCAAGGCCAAAGAAGGAAGTCCAAAGGCAAGAGCAAGATATGGAAAGCAAGAGGTTGAAGTTGCGGGTCGTTCGAAACTCGACTCATGGTATTAAAATCCGAATCTCGTTTTCTACATTTTTTTGTGAATATATGTTGAGATGATACAGAGATTATAGAATTTCAAAAGCAAATTGAAAATAAATTCCGAATAGGTTACCTGCACCGATTTTTGTCGAGAATGAATTTTGGGTTTGAAGTTTACAACTTGAATATGGAAGAAACCGGTATAGTGTTAAAGGATTAGACAATGATGATGATGAAATCAAATCAAATAATTGTTCCAATTGATAGATTTACCAGTTGAATGCCTAGATTTTTTGTGAGATTTTTGCAACCGTGAGAGAGCTTTTGGGAGATGGAAACGAGTGATTTTTTAGGTTTGATACTATTGAGTCCTACAAACTTATGCTTCAGAATTGGGACAATTGATTTGGGCAAAAAATTAACTTAAACTTGGGCCAAAGAAGAATATTGGACCAAGAGTAATTTAAAATAGATATTGGGTGTAAAATTCGACCCAATAAGGAAATATTGAATTTTTAAGATTAAAAATCGTTTTGAATTCTTATAATAAATGTTTTGCTAGACAACTCGACGGAACGTAAAATAAATTCTAAATCTTGACAGAAGCGTCGTAGCGACACAACTTAAGTTATAAAATTGACATTTTAAAATTCGGGGTCGCTACAACCTCCCCCACTTAAATAAATTTCGTCCGAAATTAAACTTACTTGATTTGAAAATGTCTGAGTATTTGGCTAAAATCTCATCTTCTGTTTCCCAAGTTGCCTCTTCTCTACCCTGTCTGCTCCATTTAGGGGTGGGCAAAAACCCGCCCAACCCGCCCAACCCAAACCAACCCGATCGGGTTGGGTCGGTTTTTTCCATTTTTTTCTTGGGTTGGGTTGGGTGGCAAGGTTAAGTTGGTTGGGTTGGGTTGGGTTGTGGGTTAACACATCCAACCCGACAAAAACCACCCAACCCGACTCACTAATTAAAAAACTAAAAAACTTTGCCAAACTAAAATAAAATAAAGGTGAGAGACCCGGTAAAAAAAAAGTGAGAAACAAAAAAAAAATACTAACATATATTCCATCATCTCTCTCACGAGGCGGGCGTCGTCTCACCAAATCATCAACATTGGTTGTGATTTTGGATGAGATCTATCTTCCAATTCATCTCTCTTTAACGCAATATATTAATGTTGCTTTAAATTTAGTACTTTGGTGGCTTTAATGTTTGTTCATAGATCATCCCAACTCCCAACCTAACCCGACCAGGTTGGGTTGGGTTGGGTTTCAATCTTTACATGGGTTGGGTTGGGTATGGGTTGGGGGAAAAACCGACCCAACCCAACACACGCCCACCCCTAGCTCCATTGGACTTTAACTAAGGGAATATCTTTATTCCTCGGGGTATGAACTTTCCTCTCAAGTATAACTGCAGGAGTTTCCTCATATGTCATATCCTTGTTGACATCCAATGATGCATAACTAACAATGTGGTCCGGATCATGGAAATATTTCCTTAACATTGAGATGTGGAAAACATTATGTACTGCTGATAGCTCTGGCGGTAAAGCCAACCTATAGGCCATATTTCCAACTCTTTCCAAGATTTCAAAAGGTCCAATAAACCTTGGTCTAAGTTTCCCTTTCCTTCCAAACCTTACCACACCTTTCATAGGAGACACTTTAAAGAACACTTTTTCACCAATTTCAAATTGTAGTTCCTTTCGTCTCTTGTCAGCATAAGACTTTTGTCTGTTTTGTGCTGTCTTAATCCTTTCTCTGTTCTTCTCCACCGCATTTACAGTCTGTTCCACTATTTCTGGACCCAAAACCCTTTTCTCACCAACTTCGTCCCAGTGAATTGGTGATCTGCACTTTCTACCATAAAGGGCTTCATATGGTGCCATGCCAATAGTAGACTGGAAACTGTTGTTATATGCAAACTCAACCAAAGGTAAATGCATTTCCCAGTTACCACCAAGATCTAAAACGCAAGCTATCAACATATCCTTTAAAGTCTATATAGTTCTCTCTGTCTATCTGTCTGTGGATGATATGTTGTGCTGAATTTCAATCTAATTCCCATAGCTGTCTTCAGGCTTTCCCAGAACTTGGATGTAAATCTTATATCCCTGTCTGATACTATAGAAACTGGTTCACCATGTAATCTTACAATTTCTCTGATGTACAACTGAGCATACTGGTCTAAACTGAAAGTCATCTTCACTGGTGGAAAATGAGCAGATTTTGTCAAACGATCAACTATGACCCATATAGCTTGATAACCTCTAACTGATCTAGGAAGTCCAACAACAAAATTCATTGCTATGTGTTCCCACTTCCATTCTGGGATCTCAAGTGGGTTCAACAATCCAGACAGACGTTGATGTTCGACTTTAACTTGTTGGCAAGTCATGCACTTCTCAACAAACAAGCCAATTGACCTCTTCATATTTCTCCACCAAAAAATTCTTCGTAGATCTTGGTATATCTTTTTACCTCTTGGGTGTACAGTATAAGGTGAATAATGTGCTTCCTCTAGAATTTCCTTCCTCAATGTTTCATCATTCGGTACACACAGTCGTCCCTTGAACATGAGAGTGTCATCCGTTGATACTTCAAAACCTTTAACATTGCCAGCGAGTACTCGGTCCTTAATCTTGCACAAAAATTTATCCTTACCCTGAGCTTCTTTAATTCTGTCTCTGAGAGTCGGTCGAACAATTAAAGCAGCTATAATTACAGTTGTGTGATGTGGATGAGCTACAACCTCAAGTCTCATGTTGGCAAAATCCTTGATCAACTGACCTTGACTAGTTAGGGCAGCTAGCTGTCCTTAACCTTTCCGGCTAAGTACATCAGCAACAACATCAGCCTTGCTATGGTGGTAGTGGATAGTACAGTCATAATCTTTAACTAACTCTAACCTACTTCTCTATCTCATATTCAATTCCTTTTGAGTGAAGAAATACTTTAGACTCTTATGGTCTGTGTATATCTCGCACTTACTACCATAAAGATAGTGTCGCCATATTTTTAAAGTATAAATTACAGTAGCCAATTCCAAGTCATGTGTAGGGTAGTTCTACTCATGTTGCTTCAACTGTCTAGAGGCATATGCAATCACTTTTCCATGCTGCATCAGTACACATCCCAAACCTTGTTTCGATGCATCACTATAGATAACAAAACCTCCTGGCCCTTTAGGAATGGCCAAAACTAGTGCAGATATCAATTTCTGTTTCAATTCTTGGAAACTCTTCTCGCACTTTTTCTGTCCACTGAGATTCCACTCCCTTCCTGGTCAACTGTGTCATCGGTCCAGCTATTTTTGAAAATCCTTCGATAAACCTTCGATAGTAGCCAGCCAATCCCAAAAAGCTACGAACTTCATTCACATTGGTTGGTGCACTCCAATTAGTGACAGCCTCAACCTTGGCTGGATCAACTTCAATACCATTTGCGGTAATCACGTGTCCAAGAAAACCAATTCGGTCGAGCCAAAATCCGCACTTCTTGAATTTTGCATACAACCTTTCCTGTCGAAGTGTCTATAATACAATGCTGAGATGCTCCTCATGTTGCTCCTTGTCCCTTGAATAAATCAGAATGTCATCAATAAAAATAATTACGAACCGATCCAAGTATTGATGAAATACTCGGTTCATCAAGTCTATGAAGACAGCTGATGCATTAGTTAACCCAAACTGCATCACAGTGAATTCGTAATGTCCATATCGAGTCCTAAATGTGATTTTTGGTATATCATTGTCTTTAACCTTCAATTGATGATAACCTGATCTCAAATCAATCTTGGAGAATACAGTGGCACCCTTTAACTGATCAAACAAATCTTATGTTCGTGATAAAGAATACTTATTCTTGATTGTGAGGCGATTCAACTCCCTGTAATCAATGCACATCCTCATTGATCCATCTTTTTTTTCACAAACAATACCGACGCTCCCCAAGGAGATACACTTGGTCGAATAAATCCTTTGTCCAACCGTTCTTGTAGTTGTACCTTCAACTCCTAAAGTTCCTTCGGTGCCATCATGTAGGGTGCTTTAGATATGGGTGCAGCTCCAAGTACTAAGTCTATCGTGAATTCCACTTGTCTATATGGTGGAATACCAAACAAATCATCTGGAAATACATCTACAAAATTATGCACAACGGGTACATCTGTAGTAGTTACCTCAGTTGCTTGAAAACTAGTGATGCTCACTAGATATCCTTGACTGGTACCCTTTCTCAACATCATTTGTGCTTTCAACGCTGATATAACACGGGGCATGATTTTGACTTTTGTCCCAAAGAATGTGAATTCACATTCTCCTGGTTTCTGAAAGAGCACCTCCCTCTCATGACACTTAATCGTAGCATGATTACAACTAAGCCAGTCCATGCCTAAAATGATATCAAAATCCCTCATGTCTATTAAGTACAAGTCTGCCTCTAAGTTCTTCCCATCTATTTCAAACTTAACACCTTTTGACATCAGATTAGTGATAATAGTTTCACCTGAGGGAATGCTAACCTCTAGGAGGTCATTCACACTTTTACATATATTTCCAATCTTAGCATGAAAACTAGCAGAGATGAAAGAATTCATAGCACCAGAATCAATCAAAACGATAGCAGGCATATTGAATACTGATAGAATACTTGTTATCACGTCGGGATCTTTCTCTGCCTCCTTTTGAATTAAAGTAAAAACTCGAGCCTTTCCTTTCTTAGAATCTTCTTTACCCTTAAATTCAGGATATTCATCAGCAAAATGACCAGGTTTCTTATATCTGAAACACATCCCCTTTCCAAGCAGGCACTCTCCGTAGTGTTGCTTATCACACTTCGAGCATACGGGCTTCTCAGTGCTAGTCTTTTCCTCAAATTTTCCCCATGATTTCTCTTTCTTGTTCTGATATCTGCCTTTGCCTATATTCTGACTGTCCCATTTCCTTTTCACTGGTGTCTCTGCGGGTTTCTGAATAGTCTTTTCCGTTTAAGCGAGAGGATATAGCTTGTGCTCGCTCAATCCCTTCAGCATAGGTAGTGAGTCCCAAACCTGCCATGATTCCTCCAATTTCTGGGCATAAACCCCTTTCGAATCTTCTAGCCTTCTTGATATCTGTGTCCACCAAATGGATAGCATACCTGGACAATTGATTGAATTTTGTTTCATATTCCACTACAGACATACTTCCCTGCCTAAGTTCAAGGAACTCCGTTTCTTTCTGATCCCGGAAAGACTGGAGAAAATACCTTTGTATTATTAATTCCTTGAATCCTGCCCATGTCAATTCAAGTTGTTGTACCTCAGTCATGGTGCGCTAATATGACTCCCACCAATGATCTGCGTCCTCAGCGAGCTGGAAGACAGCGCATGACACTTTCTGAGTGTCCGAGCAAGCTATGTGTTTAAAGATCCGTTCTAAGGCCCTTAGTCATTCCTCTGCAGCTAGGGGTCCCTTTCGACCATTAAATGTTGGTGGCTTATATCGGCGAAACTGTTCGACAACCATGCTGGTGTTGTTTGCATTAGCCTGTGGATTCGGTAAATTAGGAGCACTTCGTGGAGCTGTTGGGACTTGTTGCTGAGTGAACCTCTGGAGAGCATTTGTGAGGTCCCTTAATGCATTATTTCCCATATCGCTAGTAGCATCCTTACCTGGGATAGCTTGTCCAGCAGCAACCCGATTCGCGGGAGCTCGATTTATTCTACGAGATATTCCCTAAACTATAACAATATTAGTCTCAGCATCCACTTAATTGTGCAATTCACAATGGTCATCCAATAATAATGAAATCTAAAAAGGAAAGAATCATAGAAAAACAAAGTGACCAATGTCCAAAATCCGAAATACGTTCTCCTACTGAATTCCACAAACAATTGTTCATACATCTCTCTCTCAAACATTTCCTTTAGCATATCAATTATGAAAGTAAATTCCATTGAAGTGGGTTACTACACGTTTTAGTCTAATTTCGAGGACTGAACTTATAATTTCTGAAAATATTTAAATAGTTCACATCACAAGTTCAACTTCTAAACATAATAACTCATAGGAAATTTTAAAACATGTACTGGATACAAACTTTCAAAGATTTCAAACTACATCAACTATAGTAAAATTTCATTCTCATGTAACTCTTCGTTGTAAACATTCAATTTCAAATGCAGTTATATAATAAATTCATGTTATCCAGCAAATGAAAATTTTCAAATTTCATCAAATAATATTTTCTAAATATTTTACCTTTTCGGAGTGGGCGTAACGCAATAAGAGCGGGTAGCATTCAAATTAAATACTAAACACTTTCTCATTTACTTTTTTTTTGTAAAATTTTTATAAGTCTACAGAAATGTAGAACCTGCGCTCTGATACCACACTGTAACGCCCCAAATTTCATTTAAATCAAGGTGCTACTAAAGTTGAAATATCATGTAATAAGTATTCTCAATAAACGCCAAATTGCACAAATATTTTTTTCCTAAAACCATAGCAAGTTAGAACTAAATGCGGAAACATCATTTGAATAGTTTACTCATATCCAAGAGTCAATACCAAATATAATAAGCAAAGTGCCACAATTTGCAAAAAATACTAAAAGTTGAGTTAAATTGACAAAATGGAAACCGACTATTTAAAATACTTGTTTTAAAAATTTGTAAATAAAGGGTATGTTATTTAATCAAGATTGTCCCGCTCATTGCCTTGCCTTGCCGAGCTCCTTAGCCTGAAAGAGTGAAAAAAATATTGGGATGAGCATAACGAATTATACTCAGTGGGGAAACAGCAACCAGTCCAGGTTAAATCTAAACATGAAATTAAATTATGAATATAATACCAATACTACATACTGTAGAAATATGTACTGTGGGACATCCCCAAGGACCCAATTACGATCCCGGACCTATTTACGGTCTCTGACAACATGTATAGCGCTTCACAATTTTGCACTGTGGAACAACCCCAAGGACCCACTTTCAATCCCGGACCTATTTACGGTCCCTGACAACCTTTTCATATGTATAAGCATCATATCACAATCAAAATCACACATCAAGAATTAACATAGACAAAATAACCACAATTGCGTAAATGTAAACCCCACCTCAAATTCTTGGAAATTTTCTTGAAATTGAACGAATATGATGCTACCGTGCTTTAAACTTTTCACGCGACTCGTCTAGCAAGAACAAAATTAATATAGTTTAGGATACTAAGTCCTAATTAACACATTAAAACTTTTAGGGACTTGATTGAACTTTTTGGAAAGTAAAGAAATGAGTAATTTGATAATTCTTTAAATCTTTAGGGTCTAACTATCAAAACTAGAATATTTAGGGACAAAATGATAAAATTAGAAAGTAAATTATATTTAATTTGAAAAATAATTAAACTTTAGGGATTGTAAAAGAATAAAAATCAAATAGGGGAATAACTTAAACTTTTGGCCAAACTTAAGGATTTAAAAATAAACTTTCAATATTTATAACCCAACCCCCCATTCCCAATCCCGAACTCACACAGAAAGCTACAGGCAGTGAAGATTTTCAAATGATTTTTACATTATAATGATTTTCATCCAAAATCAAGGCCAAAGAAGGAAGTCCAAAGGCAAGAGCAAGATATGGAGAGCAAGAGGTTGAAGTTGTGGGTCGTTCGAAACTCAACTCATGGTATTAAAATCCGAATCTCGTTTTCTACATTTTTTTTGTGAATATATGTTGAGATGATACAGAGATTATAGAATTTCAAAAGCAAATTGAAAATAAATTTCGAATAGGTTACCTGCACCGATTTTTGCCGAGAATGAATTTTGGGTTTGAAGTTTACAGCTTGAATATGGAAGAAACTGGTATAGTGTTAAAAGATTAGACAATGATGATGATAAAATCAAATAAAATAATTGTTCCAATTGAGAGATTTACTAGTTGAATGCCCAGATTTCTTGTGAGATTTTTGCAACCGTGAGAGAGTTTTTGGGAGATGGAAACGAGTGATTTTTTAGGTTTGATACTATTGAGTCCTACAAACTTGTGCTTCAGAATTGGGACAATTGATTTGGGCTGATAATTGACTTAAACTTGGGCCAAAGAAGAATATTGGACCAAGAGTAATTTAAAATAGATATTGAGTGTAAAATTCGACCCAATAAGGAAATATTGAATTTTTAAGATTGAAAATCGTTTTGAATTCTTATAATAAATGTTTTGCTAGACAACTCGACGGAACGTAAAATAAATTCTAAATTTTGACGGAAGCGTCGTAGGGACACAACTTAAGTTATAAAATTGGCATTTTAAAATTCGGGTCGCTACGTAAGATGTTTATTAAGTTTAAAGCTAATGTTTACTGCACAGTTATTAGATCAACTATGCTAATGGTTTTTAGTCTTGGATTATTAAAGAATAAAATATACACATTTTGATGTTTTAGAAATGAATAATTGCCCATGCTAAAATGAATAAAATAAGAAATGACAATGTATGCTAAAAGATGAACATAATTTTCGAGGCATGTGTTGTATGAACTTGAGAAAAATTTCTATTCATACGATTTGAGTAGAAAGAGTTGAACCTAAATTTTATGGCCTGCTTTGGTTAAAAGATTTGATTTCTTTGATTTTTTCAATAAATATAGTATTGCGTCCAACTTGTGGTGAAAATATGTATTCATGTGCCTGACATGTTTTCTGTCAATGAGGCTTAGTTTATTATTCCAGAAAATTATTTCAATAAACATGTTTGCCTTCTACATGTCAAAATTGAATTATTCTCTTAAAGTTATTTATTGAGTAATAATAAACTTCTATAAGTTTCTAACTGTATTCGAAATCGTGCTAAAATACTTGCCTAGAATTTTACCATTCTCCATTCTAACACAACTTGTTATAAAAATGATATTGTAAGCTATGCTTCTGCATGATTTTTTTCCCTCATTTAAGCTTATATAACATTACGTAACCATCTGTTAACAATTTACCTTGTGTTTTTCAATTTCTGAATCTTATAGATCTAATATTTATGCATTCTCTATTGTAGCAATTTTTGAAAGAGATATTAAATGAGCTCTTTATATACAGTAAAAGAGGAACCAACTAAGCAACTTATCAGCTTAAGCTAAAGTATAAGAAATCTGTTAAAGATACATGTACTAAGTAATGACAGTCTTAATTTTTTAATTAGGTTGTGTAGCAAGGCAATACAGTTGATCAAAGAATGGAGACCATTATAATGTCCAAAAATATTCACCTGTCTGTAAATTAAGTTTCACTGTGGTATACACTTATCCCGTTATATTTGGTGATAATATGTATCTTACCAAATTCAAACTCAAGAAACAAGCTCAGAATACTGAAAGCTTTATATTAACTATAGATTGTTTCTGTCTGTGGATTAAGTTATCCTCATATAGTGATTAGATTAGCAGCGTTGGTACACATTATCTAACTGTTGTTCTTCATTTCTTTTTATTTTTCCTTCCAATTATTAACATAGTGTGGAATGTCAATAAAATTCAGCAAGTTAACATTCTTAACTATGTTTTTAGGGGCACAAATATAGTTAGATTTGTTATCTAACATTTTCTCTCTTTCTTTTGATGAATCTGTAATCAGTTGTATAGATTAGATAAGTGAATGCAAAGGAACAAGATTAGATTTTCCACCACTTTTATTCAAATATGGTTGTTCTGAATATAATTTATCGAATAACCAGAACTTAAGTAGCTCTATTAAACTAAATGTTACTTCATTTAGTTTTAAACTACCATTATTTATGGGAAAAGGTGTGTTATGAACCAATATTGAAATGTACCAGACATGATTATAACTCTTTCAAAAGCATTGCTTATATATAGTCGTCATTATCATGGTTGTTTCTTGGTGAATAATGTTGTTGCCTCAACTTTGTGATGTCTTGTATTCATATCAAAGTGCGTTGCATTAATTTATTTATTTTTCCTATTATTCCTTATTTTCTACCGAGAGATAGATTTCAAGAAAAGTATTACCACTACATGGAATTCAAACTTTCACCATCTTTATGTTTATTTCGTTATTTTTCTTTTTTTTTCGGCAGTCAATTCTATGAAACTTCGTTGACTCTTTCACAGATTTTTGTAGCTCTATACACTTTTGCTTTCACACAGCCACTCACCAGATGGCAAAATGTTTATAACTCATTCTTTAAACTGCAGTTTGAGGAGATGGGTGGAAGAAAGTCTCTTTTTATGTGCATGTTTGTACACATTGCTCCTAGCTCCATACCACTATCAATATTTTCTTTAATCTGATCAACTAAATTATATCCTACAATATATACTTATGGCAATTTCCTCAATTTTTTCCTCGTAAAACCTAAAAGGCTAAAATACAGTTTCTGCAGGATTACATTCATCAATCTATTATTAGCTAAATTATTTTTAACTTTAGTGTTCAAATGGTGACATATGACCTACCTAGATTCAGGAACCTTGAGACATCGCCCTGAATATATTACACTTTTCCTATGCTTTGAATATTACTGACAAGTTCTAGGTGGTTAGATACTCTGATGGAAGCATACATACATAGGTTGCCCTTCGATACATTCCTGATAGGCTTGCAGGTAGAACATTTTCAAAACTACATTTTCAATTAATTGACTTTATGTTTCCATATTCTTAGTTTTTCCTATACTGCATTTGTGTAAAAGATATTTTTCTTTCTATCAAAAATCTTGTTGTCTTTGAAGCATCTTAAAGGTGAACTGTTAAACCACTGGTGAACATTCAATAATACACTTTGAATTGCTAAGGTTTATAGCTATTAGAAATTAATCATTATCTGGAAAACATCACATATATGTACTCAAAAGAGTATATGTTCTCTTTAAAGAAACCTTAGCTAGGTCAAAGCAAGTGATGTTATGCATCTTATATTATTGCAACCTTTACTCACATTGGAATGGTTGTGATGGTTCTAAGTTATTGGAGACAGACTATCGAAAGGCTCATTTTTCCCCATAATTCATAGAGCATCTGTTCCTGAATTAATTTTTATTGAATTTGTAGGTACTATCATGGTTACTCCAATGGTAAAGCCATATGAATCTAGAATGACCAAGGACGAAAGGCGGAAAATATGGGGAAAATGGACAATACAAAAGAAATTGAGTTATCAATTAGCTCAGAAATTCCCTAGATTCCTTCCTTCTATTGCAAAAGCTTCCTTTCTGGAAAACATGGCCAGATAGATAAATGGCTTTCATTATCACTTGGCTCCAAGGTAAGTCGTCTTGATAGAGAAGAGAATACTGTAGTACAATCTTTGCATATTCAGTAGGAAAGATTGTATAGCACCAATACTATTAAAGGAGAGAAATAAGTTAAAATCTTGTTTGTTATGCTATCCAGCAGTCAGGTCTAATATTGTGTACGACAACATAGACTCGTTTTCAGTTAGATTGCTCTATCATGTCTTTTAAACTAATAAAACGGTGTTTATCTACTAATATAACTGATGGGATATCATTATCAAGATTAGATTACATTTTGATTATAAACCCCAATATTGTTGGTTTAGAGTATTGATATAACAGATAGACTATCATTAGCATCAGTTCATATTTTGGTTTATAAATGTCAACAGTGTTGCTACAGATAAATTTCTTGCAAGTATTTCCACTTTTCAATTAAATCTAAAAAATTCCTGATAAAAAATTATGATAAATGGTGTAGGATAGAGCTCTGGTAGAAGGCCAGATGTTTGACGAGTTCTGGCAGAGAAATGTTGAAAAACAATTCGATAGATCAAAATAAAACCATTTGTGGAGGAAGCTGTCTTGCAGGTTTCTAGCTGGGATTTCAGCATTGCAGACCTTAAAGTACCGAAGGCATTCTTCTTTGGCTCAAATCAATTTACAGTCGGAAAGAAGAAAGATCTAGAGGATTCCTTGGCCCAATACACGTATGGCAAGTCAGTTGACTATCCGGTCCTTATTTATATTTAAGCTTAGTTTCTCAGCGAGATGTCATGTTTTATTCCCTGCATTTTGGATCCCATGTTCCTGGAATTATGACACATCTTCTCTTACGATTTATAAAATAAACATATAAGCTTTGTTGCAGATACAGAATATTGCTAATTGATGGTTGTAAATTTAACAATAATTTTTCATGTGATATTAGTACTGACTTTTGAAAGTAGCGAGATTCAAGACTACATAAAATCAGATTCACTTACGGGCTTGAATCACAAGGAAAACAAGATCGGTTATCGGAGGTATGCATAGATGCCATTGTAAAATAGGTGTTACATATTGGATTTAGTTCCCTGTTTTTTTTTTCCCCGTTAGGTATTGAATCTTTGTTTTATTTCTTCCTTTTCTTCTAAATTATATTTTTTATTTATACCACTTTTTTTTTTTAAATATATCACTTCTCTTTTTTGGAATTACGATTAACTTTTTTAGCTCCATATTTTTTTGTCCTTCTGTAATCACTTCTTTAAGCACTGTTTCTACCAACAGTTTTTCCAGCAAAGTATGGAGTACGAAATAGAGGAATGGGTGTGATATATTTTGAAGCTGAACGGACGAAAATCTGGAAAATAATCGGCTTTATGCACTGATCTTATTCTTTCGTTGCATATAATAGGATTTCACAGATATGGAGGGTTGGAGAAGGCAGGGGAATTGCTACGGTTCCAATAAAGTAAAAGGCGATATATGGAATTTCACAGATATAAAGCGTGCGGTTGGAGAAGGCAATCGGATTGGTAGGGTTCCGACAAGGTAAAAAGCGAAGGGTAGACAGCAGATTTCCATATTAGATGCTTAAGCCGAGATGATGTTGTTTTGGGTAACATCACGATAATTCAACACGTGGCAAAAAAAAAACCGGCTCTTTTATATTGTTAGGATATTAATATATAAAAAAAAATTAAAAAATTACATCAAAGTAACACGAGAGTAAAAGATCTACAAAACCTATAATTAGGCATTTACTCACGAGTGAATATTTTCGGACAGTCTAATGATACAAAAAAAAAAACGAAAACAACTGAAAACAATTTTCTGTAAAACTTCGTGCAGCAATGCGTAGGAGGAGATTTTACTCGAGGAATTGTCGTTGAAACAAAATAATCAAAGTAGTAATAAGGCAATATACTAATTGTACAAATGAAAATTGGAAGAACATGTCCTAAATTTGACAAGAACAAGTCGTGCTTTGCGTTTACGAGGGTGACACTCAACTTAAACTCGTTGCAGGCCATGTTGTCATCCCAACCGCAGGCAGTGAAGGACGAATAATAGGCAACCTCTTCACAATGTAAAATGCCTCGTTCAGACGAGCAGCACGGTTCATGACCTGAGATACCTTCTGCAAAATAAAAATCATATAAGAAAAATAATCCACACATGTAGGGATACCCATATATTCTTGAACAATAAAACAAGCGAGGTTAGAAAAATAGACATGGTTCTTCGTATTATGGAAGATATGGACATTATTTTCATGGAGAACAGAAATGTGTTGAAATTGGGAATTACAATCCCGTAAATTTTTACAGTATCCAATCGTGTAACGCCAAGCCATTAATGCCTAGCAACTAGCATATCTATACTCGGTGTAACATGTTTATCTTCCGGACAAGCAACTGATATTGTCCACAAATGAAAAGGCCATATGGGACCCAATTTAATGTTGTAAGAAAAAAATTCCTCATTGCCAGATATGCAGGAAGTTTAAACTCAACCCTTCTTAGTTGTAAAAAAGATCGTTTTTATAGAATCCACATTTTATTTTGTGAGTGATCGTTAACGAACTAAAACAAGGTGAATTGGCAGTTGATGATATACAAGTAGGAAAAACCATGTTGAAGTTTGTTAAGAATTCATGAATCCAACAATCATAGTGTATCCCGAGCACAAGTCCACAAGGACAATGCTACATGTAGACCCCTTTTTTACCTAATATTTTACATACACTCACAATAGGGTGTGGTGATCACACATTTGAGAGTTTTTTATTCACGCAGGCCCCACGAGCACGTGAGAGGGTGTAACATTTTCGTTATACCATTTTTTATGCGAATAGAATTATCCTTCTAGATATGACATACTTGTATGAATAATACATTCTTCCTTCTAATTTGTGAGGGCCATCCTGGGATAAAACTAGAACTGAACGCTCGGGAAGTCAAATATGGCCCTAAGCTATTGGATCATTGCTAAAGCCAATGTCGATCATTCCTTGAAACTATTAATTGAAACAACATATGAAAACTTTATCACTATACCCCTGTTTGCTCATATAGAAATTCAGACAATAACACAAGTCGAAGTTAAGTCTTTGTATTCCAAATATATGAGGAAGTCGAATATGAACATAGCATTACTATCATAATCAGGTTGTTATCTTCACAGCTTTCTTCATAAAGACAAATTTTACATAAACTACAATCGAAGACTGTATTTGGGCTAAATACTATAAAGATCCAACAAAATAACATTTGAATAGCAGTACTAACCTTATCGTCGACAGTGACCTTAATCTGCAATGCCCTGGTCTTCTTTTTCATCTTATACAATCTGCGGCCGACAATCAGAAACCCGATCATGGAAGCAGCTACAGAAACAGTCCAGACTGGACTCACTCTAAATACACAGTATCTCATCAACTCCATTGGCATCTTCCACCATAATACACCCATGTTTACAATCTCGTGCCTTTTGTCAGTTCCTTTTTCATTTATACCCTCAATCACATCCCTAATTTCATTTCTTTCGCACTTCTCTTCTCCTAAAACCTCTGATCCTTCGCACAAATTCGCTTTTTCTTTCATATCTAACTCAGAGTCCGCTTCCAACTCGTTTAATTTCATGGAACCCTCTTCAACCATTGAATAATAATCTTTTTCCAGAATTTGTGCATTTTCCACTTTCTGCAAAGTTATTTGTTTAATTTCATCAGAACCCATTTCATTTGTACCCACGAAATCGTTAAATTTGGCGCCTCCGGACCGATCGCCGCTGGAATCGGACCAAAACTCGACAGACTCCTTGTTCAGGCACTGAGTCAGGTTCTCATCCAACCCGGGATCAATCCAACTCGGGTAATTAGATTTATAATCAACGGAATCCTCCCCATGTGCAGTCACGTAACGGTTCCGAGAGTCTAACGAGAAATAGTTAGCCCGAATTATGCCATCTAAGTCGATTTCATCAAAGGTGTCGACTGAGTGTGGCAGGGTCGATTCCGAGTCCGAGTTAGGGTGGAGAAACTCCCAATCTTGAAACTCATTCATAGCATCTACAGTTTCCATGGATTAGAATTCAATTTAGTTAACAATTGATTGGAAGAGAGAGAGGCTATAGAAATGGAGTCGTGGTGGGAAGTGAGAAACCAACATTCAAAATGTAGTTGATGATATTAATGTTCATTGGCCCAACCCAACCGAACCCCAAGCCGCCATAGCCCTGCACACCTTCACGTGCTATAGAACTCAAAGCGACTTCTATATACGGCCAATATTTATCTATGTTCGTCGTAGCCACCCTATTTTTATCTTCTGCGAAACCTATGAAAAAAGCAAGAAGTACAAAATGCACAATGATTCATTGTGACTAGGGGCGGGCATGGGTTGGGTTGATTTTTGCCCCAATCTAAATCCAACTCAACATTGTCGGTTTGTTAAAAATTCAATCCAACCCACAAAAATGTTGAAACCCAACCCAATTATGTGTCGGTCAGGTTGGGTTGGGTTGGTCGGTTTGAGAAAAATTTATTGCACAAAAAATAAAATCGTCTAATTTTTTTATGTAAAATAACATTAATAATACACATTAGTCATCCAATGTTAATAAACTTGAAAAATAAAATAGTACAATCCCTCAAATAATCCATCAAATATTCATCAACAAAAATCACAGCTTAATAAAAAATAACAAAGTACTTCATAGTCTAGGGGTGGGCGTGGGTTGGGTTGGGTCGATTTTTCCCCCAACCCAACACATGTAAAGATTGAAACCCAACCCAACCAAATGTCGGTCGGGTTGGGTTGGGTTGGTCGGGTTAGGTTGGGAGTTGGGACGACCTATCAACAAACATTAAAGTCACCAAAGTACTAAATTTAAAGTAACATTAATATATTGCGTTAAAGATAGATGTATTGGAAGAGATATCTCATCCAAAATCACAACCAATATTGATGATTTGGTGAGACGACACCCGCCGCGTGAGAGAGATGATGGAAGATATGTTAGGGTTTTTTTTTTTGTCTTTCACTTTTTTTTGACCGGGTCTCTCACATTTATTCTGTTTTAATTTGGCAAAGTTTTTTAGTTTTTTAATTAGCGGTTCGGGTTGGGTGGTTTTTGTCAGGTTGGATGGGTTAACCCACAACCCGACCCAACCGACCAACTTAACTTTGCAAACCAACCCAACCCAAGAAAAAAATGGCAAAAACCGACCCAACCCGATCGGGTTGGGTTGGGTCAAGCGGGTTAATCGGGTAACCCACCCCTAATTGTGACCGTCTCCATGACAATTCACTACTGACCTTTGTTACTTTTGAATTGAGCCTGTTTGGTAACAGTTAAAATTGAAAATATGATCGTAATTGGATCTCACTCGTTTAATAAAAGTCAACAATAACGACTAATTTTTCAATTTTAATCTGATTTTAATATCTACCAAACAGACTCTCGACCATCTTCTCTAATTAAAAATCGATCAACTCTTTATAAATGAAAGTGAACTATTTGTCCATTTTGAATTAAGATTGAATTTCATTTGATTATATTAATGATAAGAGAAGAAGGTTTAGAACTCATGATAAATTGTTATATATGGACAAATATGTATTTTCAAATGGGAAAAAGTCGCAACTCAAGCTTTATCTATTCCAAAATCAAAAATCAGGCCACAAGGTTTAGAATTGCAAAAATCAGGTTTTTCATGAATTATTTAATTATATTTCAGAATTACTATATTAAATTAAATATTTAACTTTAATATAATATAATTAACCCACCCCACTACTTCAGCGACTACTCTGGTGATCGGCGAGCGTTCTCCGAACACACTTAATTCCAGCGACTACTCAGGTGACCGTTCTACCGTCACTTAATTCCGGCGACTGCTCTGATTCCGGCAATGTTAAGATCGCCATTATATGCAATTTGGTCACAATTATTTTATTAATTAGTTAAAAATTAATTTTCAGTTAAAACTTATCAAATTAACGGGTCACGAATTATTTCGAGGTCACGGATAAAAAAAATTTAGAGGTCACAACTAACTTCATTGGTCACTGATAAAAAATTATAGTTCACAAATTTTTAATTTGTCACAATTTAAAAAAATTATTTCATATTTATTGGTCACATGTTATATTTTCAGTTACATATTAACCAATTCCTTGGTCACAGAATGACCAAATAGTTGGTCATAGACACTTCGTCCCATCCGTCGCACCCGTCCCCCAATCTCAATACACCAACAATACTTGATCACAGGTCACAGAACAACCAAATAGTTGGTCACAGACAATTCGTCTCATCCGCATCCGACCTTACTCCCTAAAACACCCACCAATAATAACACCAACAACCACCATTCAAACCACCACCGTCGCCACCTGAACAGCACAACCATTGTCACCCCATCACAACACCACCATAATAATAACAAAAAACAACCATCACATCGCCGCCCGCACCACACCAAGAAAAACATCGTTGTCGCCGTCGACCACTCCACAACACCAAACAACAGTTCAAATCTGGCAGCCTCGATGCTGCTGCAGCTGGCAGCAGCGTCAACGCTACTGTGCAGTTCAGATCTGGCAACGTCGATGCTGCTTACGCTGGCAGCAGCGTCGACGCTGCCTATTAGGGAGGAGGAGGAGGACGACGAGAGAGAGAAAGTGTGTGTGATTAGGGTTTGGGAAATGGAATTGAAATATAGTGGGGTATGTGGTATGGTGGGTATATAGATTAATTTAATTTAAAATATTATTTTGAATATTAATTGTGAAATTAAAATCTAATTTTTGATTAAATAATGTTAAAACCTGATTTTTAGAAAGGTAAAACTAAACAACTGGTTATTTAGTATAAATATTGGTTTTTTAATTTTCAGTTAAAACTTATCAAATTATCAAATTGATTGATATTTCGTATCTTTAACGTGATAAAATAGTTTTAACCAAAAGACCATAAAATATCATGATATAGGGCCTCGAATAAGTGTAAAAACTACACTTATCACACCCCAAACTTGAATCTTTATTTGTTTTCGAACAAAACTAAAACCTAACAAAAACAAGCAAAGTTAATTACATAATTAGTGGTCAGTCAATCAAGTAAAGCAATAAGATTTAGCTAGCTAACCTGACTTTTTATCTCGAAATTGAAATCGTTCTATCAAATCTATGCATAACTTCAAAATCACAATACAAAAATTAAAATTCATTTTTCCAATGTAAAATCGACGTGTGTGTATGAATAATTAACTATAGAATTATGAATTCATAAGTTGTTTCAATTCCTGACTCTAAATGGTCAAATATGTTCTTTTTCACTCGTGAGATTCACACACACCCGAAATTATTTTTTTCACTCTTTTCCAGTATGTGAACTAAGGTTGGATTTTTTTAATATCCCCACCTCTCTAATTTAGCAAAATTTCACCAATTACAGTTCAACATTTCAATAAACAAAGATTCTCTATTAAGTTTGATTGCTTCAAACTCATAACACTTAATTTGAATAAAAATTTCTTATCAAAATTTAAATTTTTTTAAACAAGTGTTTGAGACTTAATTAAGGCATTTGATGCGTTTTCTGTTTCATGCACTTGTTCTTTTTGAGTTTTTTTTTAAATTTTTTTTTCCTTTATTTGAAGCATTATCTCCCTTAAATTTTCTAAATGACCCATGTAACAAACTTTCGTTCAATAACTCCTAAATCAGATAATCATAGGGCACTACGTTTTAAAGATCCTTGCAGACTTAATTGTTCGAGTCATAATGTTACGAAGAGAAATTTTCTAATAAAATATTTTTAATACCTTGACTTGTGTAATGTCCCTCATTTAACACTCATTCAAGAAAACGACCTCTAACTTGAGATTTTCACTCAATTGCATCCTATTGATTTTAGACAATCCACACAAGATTTTTAATTTCACACATGGAATCCCTATTTATGTCAACATCTTCCTACAACAATGAAATCCCCCAAACTATTCTAAATTTGGTCCAAGAATATAAAATTTAGTAATTTTGGGTTTAGTAGCTATGGTTCACTATTTCAACATATTCAATTATAAAATCAATTCATTCCTACACAATACTTAACTTAATTCATGTATTCAATATATATTAGATTTTACATGGATAAACAAAAATTAATCTAAGCATACAACTTATTCACCATTCATAGATCAATTTATAATTTAATATATTTATCATTGTCAGCTGACCAACTAACTCACATAAGCACACAAAAAACACTTTTATTATATTATATTATTTTTTTGAGATTTTTGAAAATTTTCAAACTTTTTTTCTTTTTTTATTAAAGCAATAAAAGCATACAAAAATACATTAAAAAAATGAAAACTCATGTTTTCTACCCCCAAACTTAAACTAGACATTGTCCTCAATATTTTTAATCATAAATCCGCTTATCTTTGGGAGGAAATGTGAAGAAAAGATTCCCCTGATATGACTTGTAATTCAATGGCTAGTTTTCCTAATGCTTTCGTTGGCTCCGTGATCAATTTTGGTCTAAATGTTCTACGACCTCATGTTCCTGAAAAATCAAATAAATCATTAAGATCAAATAATTGAAACAAGTGTTACTTAACTCTAACATCTAATAAACCAATTAATATATCAAATACTTAAGGGAAAATGATGTATGGATGATCATTTTACAAATAAACTTAAAATAAATTAAACTATCATAAAACTTAAAAATAAAATAAATAAAATGGAAAAAAAGTTTGGATTACCTCCAAAGAAGCGTTCATTTAACGTCATTAGCTTGACTTTTTATCATGTTTGATCAGGTGGCTCGAACCAAGTTATGTCATTATTGTATTTTGTACAATTTTCATTTATGCCCCCTTTTTTTGCTTTCCATATTTTGATATTTCTATTTTCATCTCTACCAAAAAATTCACCGAAACTTGATTTTCTATTCTAACTATTTTGTTGATGAGGTGGTTCTTCTTCGTCAATTCTACAGCACTTATTGTTGTTGGAAGGTTTCTCCAGTGGGGTATAAATATTAAATATTTCTTACTTTTCCTCCACTCTCAATATTAGCTCACCATTCTCCATGTCAATTAGAGTTCGACCTGTTGCTAAGAACGACCGACCTAATGTAATTGGAATGTCTCGATCTTCTAATATGTCCAACACAATGAAGTCTACCGAAAATATTAAATTTCCTACTTTTATGAACACATCCTCAACTTTTCCACGTGGCTTTGAAATTCTTGTATCAGCTAGTTGTAACTTTATTGATAGTGATTTGACTTCACTCAATCCCAATTTCCTGTAAACAAAATATGACATTAGATTTATACTAGCACCTGTGTCACATGATGCATTAATAGCTCAAGAATTTCTAATTAAAATAGGTAAAGTAAAACTCCTTAGATCTTTCAACTTGGGAGACAATTTGTTTTACACTCTTGCACTACTTTCCTCCGTTAATGTCATAATTTCAAACTCCGGAAGCTTTCTTTTCTTTGTCAACATCTCTTTCAAAAATATTGTGTAACTTGGAATTGTAATATTGTATCAATCAATGGAATATTGATCTGGAGCTTTTTGAGAACATCGAGAAAATTTTAAAATTTTTTATCTTGTTTGTTCTTCTTGAGCATTTGAGGAAAAGGAATGGGAGGCGCGTAAGCCTTAACTGGACTTGGTGCCTTGACATTGGATGTATCTGTACTTTCTTCATTCTTAATTGAGGTGGGTACACATTTTTCCTCCATTATAGCTTCATAAACATCTTCCTTGTCATCATTTCTTTCTGGTCGTTTCACAGTAATCTCTAGTAATTGTACCACACTCCTTGTAGTTATAGTATGAATATTTTCCTCCATTGACTTCTTTCGAAATCTTTGGGAGAATGGAAGTGAGGGTACATATGCTTTAACTTTTACAGGAGCCCTAGATGAATCGTTTTCCACTACATTTATTGTCATCACTTGCTCTTTAGGATTTGTCATTGTGGCTATGATCCCTGTGAACGTTCTGCAAGCTGTTGAGCTATCTGATCAATCTGTACTCCAACTTCTTGATAAATGCTTATTGATTTTGAAAATTAGTATTAATCTGTTGGAATACTTTGTCAGTTTTCTGCACATATTGATGAAACATCTCTCCCAAACTTGGTTTGTAGGCATTATTTGAACAATTCCCTTGTTGATTATCTAACCATTTGAAATTCGGGTGATGTCTACATCCTGGGTCATATGTTTGCGAATATGGGTTACAATTGCGGGAGTCATTTTGAATGAAGTTGACTTGTTCCTTGAGAAAGCCCATAGACATACAGTTTTATGTCCAATGGTTAGCTCTACAGTTTACGCATGATGGACCACACATCACTGCATGTGCTCCTTTCGTTTGTGAATTCACCAATAGCTCTACTTGTTTTGTCAAAGCTGCTATCTGCACGTTCGTAGATGCTATGCTATCTGATTCATACATCCCAGATACTCTCGATGGTACCACTCTTTCTGATGAAAACATTGAATGTATCGTGGCAATTAACTCAAATAAATCCAAGGTTTATTGTACTAATGTTCCTTTGATTGATCCACCCGCAGAGGAATCTACTTAAGATTTTAACAGTGGTGAGAGTCCGGTGTAGAAGTCTTGCACTTGATTGCCAATTGTGATTCCATGATTTGGACACTTTCACATTAGCTTTTTGAATCTATTATATTCCTCATGATAATTCTTTCTATCTTTATATTGAAAAGTTTGAATTTCTAATCTGATTTTAGCTAATTTTGCCAGTGGGAAAAATTTATTGCAGATTTTTCTGGTTAGTCCTTCCCATGTAGTAATGCTTCCATGAGGTTCGGTGTCTAACCACTCCAATGCAGAATCTCTCAGTGTATATGAAAATAGTCGCAACTTAATAACATCTTTATTTACCCCGAGTATGGAAGTTTTGACAATTTTTTAGAAATCTGGAGATAAGTGTGTTCGGATTTTCATGAGGTAACCCGTAGAATTGGAGAGTGTTGTTCATCAAATTGATCCGCTCAGCCCTTATCTGAAAATTATTTACCTCGAAATATAGATATACAATACTGGAGCGTGCATGCGCGACTATGGGCGTAAAAAACATTTGATATTGGCAAGTCTCTATCGTTTATTTCCCTCCGCTCCTGCTGTTGATCTGGTAGCCCCGCTATCCTTGCGGCCACGTGTCCAATTGGCTGAATAGGAATATGAATATTTTGATCGGTTGCCATTTGATGTTGTTTTTGTTTGTGTTCATTGTGCATTCGTCTGAAAGTACGTTCTATTCTGAATCAAATGGTTCAAGATCGTCGCCTTGGGTATGTAGCATACAACGAACACTTCTTTTTTAATAAAAGAAAGCAAAATCAAATCAAATCAAATAACAGTTAAAAATAAAATAAACTAAGACTAAAAGTATATAATCCCCGCAACGACGCTTAAAATTTGTTACGTTTTATATATCGCAAGTGTACTATATCATAACAAGTAGTACATTGGACATTTAAGTCCGGATATCATTCCCACGAATACTATACTTTAGGACTTAATCTAATTTTTCTAACTCCTATTTGACTAAAGCAGTTAATATTTATGATGATTGTGATTATTTTTTCCTAACTACTTTTGTCGAATTGAAAATATACAAGATTGCAAACAATGGATGATTGAAAACTCAAATATGTGATGAATATTAGGGTATAATAATTTCATCTATTTATCACCTTAATTCTTAATTCAAAGTCAATAACCTAATGTAGTGTTCGATCGAATTCTTCTATTTATTCAATTTACCCATCTCGAGTTCTCATTGAGCTTATTTAACTAATTCAATTTCATATCTCTATGTGAATCAATCTTAGTTAAATGAAACACTAGTTCTAAGAATTCATATCATGACCGCAATAATTAGTATATGTATCTCTACACGTTATACTAATTTACCAGCTTTTATTATATAGTTTAAATCTCAAACTCATATCTCGATTCGTAAGAGACTCGCATAATCATCAAATTATTGATTATATAATTTAATGCATTAAACTCATAATAAAACCAACACATAAATAAATAAATCACATAATTTTTGAATGAAAAATAAAGGATCACAAGTCTACTACATTATTTTTCCTAATATAAAAATTAGTTATTCATATTGTAAAAATAAAAACAAGCAAAAGTGAAAAGATTTCGTCAAATTAGAATTTTCAATGCAAGTCTATTGAGGTCCATTTAACTCAAACCTATTTAATACACTATTTTTCTCCAATGTTTCATCTTTGAATTTTGTCATTATTCGTCACTTTTGCATTCTTTTCTAATGCTGAAAATTTACGAAAACACATGTTTAGATGTTAAAATTACCCATCTCGAAATATAAATTTAAACAACAATTTCTTAGATATCACAAGGATTATTAACTATGAAAAAAATGATAATCTAAAATATAAGAAATAAATTTCTCTGAAAATAAAATATGCCATTAATGCCGAGCCACCATAGGATCTCTAATTATTCTAACAATGTTAAATAGGAATGAGCATCTCAAAGAAATACACAGTAAGCTACACATGCTATATAGACATAATAATCATACATATAATTATGTATTCTGTTACCCCCCAAAAACTAGAGGGTCCGGATCAGCACTCCACGTAAGATGCCACATAAGCAATATTTCCACGTGGACAGTCACAAACGCCTAAAAGATAAGTTGACGGAGAACCAATTGGAAGATCCTCAGAAAAGGCTAAAAGGACAAAGTCGACTAAGGTTATGGCTATCTGAGGCTCCTTTAAGAGTCGAAGCACTGTTCGACCGGCTTCCTTTCAGCCCTGACATTGGAGGCCTACTCGAAGCACACCTACTTAAACGCAGAGGCTCCTTATATCCAAAGCTCCAGGCGTCTGAAGCCCTCTACCACCAAAAGCTTTTCAACAAAGGCTGACCTTGACCTAGCGGAGCCCGATGCTACTTGTCTAGATATAGAAATCCTTATGAAGCGATTGATGGGACATGTAATGATACTCTGTTAGTATTGTGTAAGGCGGTTGACCCTTTATCAAATATTAATTGTAATGAATTGACAGTGATGTGAAGTTTGGGCCTAGAAGATGCAACCACGTGGATTGGATCCAATGACCACCACGCCAGTTGGAGTAGTATAAATAGCTCATCTTTGTATGATAGAGGGGTTGGCATCTGTATCTAGGGAGAAAACACGAAATATATTCACCTTGTGACATTTTCTTATGAGATTTTACATACTTAGTCCTTTACATATGAGTTAACTAACATAACCGCAAATGTATCGAGGTTCCAACACAAACGTATCATGATTTTACATCATATCTATTTTTCCACATATTCTGTCATAAAAGAGAGATTTAATATAAGAAATCAACTGGATATTCGTTGATAGTGCGAATATCGCTGTAATCAAATTGTCTCGATCCGAACATCTTTGTCTCTTACCAGAAAGTTCATCCCGCGTCCACTCCAGTCAAACTACCAATTCCATCCGGTACAAATGCGCCATATCCGTACTTGATGTGGCAAGAGTGGACCCAACATCTGTTGAGTTCATTTTTTAAGGTCAACAGATTGGCGCTGTTTGTGAGAAATTCCTACATTTAACCACGAGTACCCGTGGAGAAAATGCTAGGCTACGTTTATAAGTTTGGCAAAAGAAGCTTCATATCGAGTGTGTAAAATATGAGTTCTACAGACGAAAATGCCCAAAGGAAAATGAGGGAACACCCAGAAGAAGGGAATTCCTCGCGGGCTATCCCAGTAGTCCACCCACGACCTCCAATGGGCGAAAACAGGGTCATAGCCAGACTCACTAGGGAAATGGCTGCGATGGATGCCAACATGAGAAATATCACTCAACATAACCTAGTCATGCAAGAAATGTTGATGAACATGTAAAGGTAGGGAGGCTATCGGGCTCCCCAACACACCGCCCTTGAAGATGTATTCACTGAAGCTCCAACATTTTACCAAGATGAAAATGAGGTCCAGAGTCAAGAGGCTGGGCATCGTTATGGAGGAATGGAAGCTCATTGAGAGAGAGGTTGATGATCTATCGGCCAATTATGCTGCAGGAATACCACTTAAAGTTCCATTTAGCTTTCCTCCGGACCATGAGCCTGAAGATAGGTCACAGAGGTCTGCAAGTGTTTTTGACAGGATAGAACCACGGGCACCTAGAAATAGACATGTCTGTCCTCCTTCAATGCCTAGGAATAAGCAACAGAAACCTCATCCAAATGAGGACCAACATATGTACCATGAAGAGCCTCTGATCTGACTTCCTAGAAATAGGCGCGAGAGACGAGACCAGGCTAGGAGCGAAGCAGAAGCCTCTCTGTTGCCTCCCCAAGCTATCCAAAGGGAAGATGAGGATTCCGATGGGCCATAAAGGTCCCGTGATCAAGATAACGACGACGAACATTCTCCTTTCTCCGAAGCTATAAGAAATGCTCCAATGTTAAACCACTTCACACTTCCTAATATCCCAAAATATGATGGGAGAGGTGACCCCGCGAAGCATATGAACAATTATAAGACTCACATGAATTTGAAAGCGGCCACACCAGTTATGAAGTGTAGAGCCTTCCACTTGACCTTAAGCGGATGAGCGAAAATTTGGTATACCAGGCTACTAAAGGGAAGCATCCGAACTTGGCTCGAGTTCAAGAAAGCTTTCTTAAAACGCTTCGCAACCAACAAGGAAGGGGAAAGACCCATCCAAAGATTGCAGGATATGAGGCAATAGTAAGGTGAATCTTTGAAAAATTTCATTTCACGCTTTACTGATAAGATGACGTACTGTGTACAAGTCACAGATAGAGAAGCCTTAACTGCCCTCGGATGAGGATTGAACATGAACTCTTTTTTTTTTGGAGAGATGTACAGAACAAGAATATTGCCACTTATGACGACTTGCTAGAAATGATAAGGCAAGAGATCCTTAATGAAGAGTTAAAAGATCACATGAACAGGGCAAGCTAAGGCCTGCCACCTCCACAAATGCAAAGAGGGAAATGCCCTACCTCTCATTTGATGGACGGTCAAGCCCCACTGAATTATGGACAAGAACTTACCGCGGCAACACTTAGTGCGGTGCCGACCCTAGCTTATGATGAAGTCAATCCTAGTGTGGTAACGCATCAACGTCCAACCAACCCAAGGCGCCGAGGTAGGGGACGAGGTGTCGAACCTAGAAATAGAGATGAATCGTCACAATATTGCACCTATCACCAGTCTTATGGACATCTAGCGAAA
Organism: Fraxinus excelsior; assembly: GCA_019097785.1. Taxonomy (NCBI): domain Eukaryota; kingdom Viridiplantae; phylum Streptophyta; class Magnoliopsida; order Lamiales; family Oleaceae; genus Fraxinus; species Fraxinus excelsior. The sequence goes on from CM032642.1 coordinate 433,801, forward strand.
AATTACCGTGACGCTACAAGACGCCCCCCAAGAAACCTACCAAGTAGGCCTAATCAACATCCTCTAAACAATGAACAACGTTGATCCAGCTGGGACGACCCTCCACTTAGAAGGAAAAATGACAGCAAAAGCCTAGAGATGTCCAAAGACAAAGGCGAAGTTCGCCACCAAATAACAAACATGAGCCTGATCGAGAAATTGACACCATCATCGGTAGACCCCATGTGGGGGGAGAGTCAAGAAACTCTCAAAGGAACTATGCTAGGAAGGTATGTGACCCAGCCATGACCAGCTACATAGTATACCAATCCCCAAATGGAATAACAGTCCCTCCATTACTTTCACGCAAGAGGATACAGTGGGAGTACATTATCTACACTGTGATGCCTTAGTAATAAGGGTTGTCGTGGCCTGAAAAGGATGTTAGTGGATAATGGAAGTTCGGTCAACATCATATTTGGTGCAACCTTTGACAAAATGAAGGTAGACCATGAACTAACCCCATGAGTTCCCCCTTATATGGCTTCACGGGAGATATCATCATCCCAATAGGCAAAATCACTCTAGCCATAGAAATAGGGATGGAACCTCTGATTGCTCACTATTTCATGGAGTTCCTCGTAGTGGATAACCGCTATGCGTATCACGGGGTACTTGGAAGGCCCGTCTTAAAGGAGCTATGGGCGGTCACCTCCATTCACCACTTATGCATGAAATTCCCAACTGAGGATGGCGTTGTTACTATTCGAGGTGATCAAAGAGGAGCTCGAGAATGCTACTCCAATTTTTTGAGGAAAGCTGAGCCTAGAACACACGTTATCTTTGTTGACGTCGAAATGAACGACCTCCCTGGACAAGGGATTACTCTTGAATAATTGAAAGATGTCCTCATGACTGATGTCATTGGAGAAGGAAGTGTCTCTGACATAATGCAAACCCTTAAGTAAGTGACAACCGCGAAAAAAGCAGTCAGCTTGGAAAAACTGGATCCTCGCGTTATTGACTGCAAACCTTTAACAACCCCAATGGAAGAGTTGGAGCCCTTCCCAGCTGACCCCATGGATCTGACAAAGCGCCTATAGGTGGGAAGCAATATTCCCTAAGAAACGAAAGAGCATGTGAAAAGTTTCTTACTTAACAATCTGGATGTGTTCTCTTAGGGACGAAGTAAAGAAGCTGATTGATAATGGTTTCATTAGAGAATCTATATATCCAAGATGGGTATCCAACCCAGTTCTGGTTAGGAAGCACAACGGGAAGTGGAGGGTCTACATTGACTTTTCAAACCTAAATCAAGCATGTCTAAAAGACAGCTTCCCACTTCCCAGGATAGACCAGCTGGCGGACTCAACCACTAGACATGAACTCCTTAGCTTCATGGACGCCTACTCTGGGTACAACCAAATTCTGATGTTTCCACCAGACAAAGAACACACCTCATTCATCACAGATAAAGGACTCTACTGCTACAAAGCAATGCCCTTTGGGTTGAAAAATGCCGGAGCGATATACCAACGGCTGGTTAACAGAATGTTTGTCGACCTAATTGGTAAAACGATAGAGGTCTACGTAGATGACATGCTGGTAAAGAGTTTGGAAGCAGCGGATCACATTGCTCACCTCAACGAAACATTCAACATTCTGCGAAGGTACCGAAGGAAACTCAATCCCTTGAAATGCGCATTTGGGGTATCATCGGGCAAGTTCATTGGATTCATTGTCAACCAAAGAGTTATCGAAGCAAATCCTGAAAAGGTCAGAGCTTTGATTGAAATGAGGTCGCCTCAGAAGTCGAAAGAGGTGCAGTGCCTTATTGGACGAGTTGCAGCCTTGAATCGTTTCATTTCTAAAGCAATAGACAAGTGTCTGCCCTTTTTCAAAATTCTCAAAGGAGGGAACAAGTTCCAATGGACAGAAGAATGTGAGTTGACTTTGCAGGGGCTAAAGAAGCACCTGGGTCAAGCATTTCTCCTCTCCGAACCAAAGGACCACGAGGTATTGCACCTATACTTAGCAGTAACCTCAGGGGCTCTGAGTTCAGTTTTGATAAGGGAAGAAAACAGTCATCAGCTACCGGTATACTATGTCAGTAAAGCGTTAGTTGCAGCAGAAACACGATACCCGAACATGGAAAAATTGGCCCTCACCCTAGTAATAGCTTCAAGAAAGTTACGTCCATATTTTCAAGCTCACAGCATTCATGTCCTAACCAATTATCATGTCAAGCAAGTGCTTCAAAAACTTGATGCCTCCGGGAGACTGCTTAAATAGGCTGTTGAGCTCAACAAATTCGACATCACTTATAAATTAAGGGTAGCCATCAAAGGGCAAGCACTGACTGGCTTTGTGGGAGAATTCACTCATGTATCAAACGTCGAAGAAGAAATGGAGTTCTTTCAATTTGATCCTTTGTTAATTACAAACAAACCCCCAAAAATTTTGAAATTGCAATTAACAAAAATTTGGGGGTTTGCTTGCAATTAACAAAGGATCAATTTGAAATTTTTATAGAAAATATTATTTTGTATTTTTATAATTTTCATAAATTTTGGACTCATTTACATTTTTTAAAAAGTTTAGAAGTAACATTTCAATTTGTTCTTTATTTTTCTTTTCTTTTCTTTTTTGTTTTATTTAAATAGAAGGGTATATTAGTCATTTTACGTTTAAAAAAATGGTGACAATGATATTTTCCACAATGAAACGTTGAAATAAGAACAAAAATACAAAAAAGAAACGTATGAACGTTTTCCACAAGAAGTGTCAAACATATGGACGTTTTGTGCTATTAAGTCATTTTCTATTCATAGTTTAGACCGTTCAAGTTGACAAAGGAACACACTTGTTACAAAAATCGAAAATTTGAGTTTCCATATTGAAAATCATAAGATTAAAATGCCCAATCTTTGGGGACTAATGCTGCAATTTTTCAATGAAAAATATAATCAATCTAAGAAAATGGACGAACAAGATTTAAGATGTTTTCATGGATGAACAAGATTTAAGATGTTGAAAACATCTTTCACCTAGTTCTGGCAGAGTGTACTAGAGAGTAATACTTTTCTTATGGTTCTGATAGGGTTAGGAACTAGATAATTCTTCTTTTTAAATTTTTTTATGAAATTATTTTAATTGTCGATTATGAAAAAAATACAAAGTTATTATTTTTGTATTTTTAAAATATTAAAAACTTGGTCAAAATACATTTTTTTATTAACTAACGGTCAAAGATTTGTCTTCTAGATGCAATTAAATAAAATATTTGAGACTGTAATGACACAAATTAGAGGTTTGAGTAAAATCTGTGAAAAAAAATAAAAGAAGAAAAGTTTATGATCATGATTGCAATTCTTCCAATTTTTTATTCATAGTTTAGACCCTTTAAGTTGACAAAAGAATACTCTTGTTACAAAACCGAAATATTGAAAATTATAAGATCAAAATGCCCAATCTTTTGGGACTAATGCTACAATTTTTCATTGAAAAATATAATCAATTCAAGGAAACGGACGAACAACTGAACAAGATTTAAAATGTTGAAAACTTCTTCACCTGGTTCTGGTGGAGTCTACTAGAGAGCACCACCTTTCTCATAGTTCCAATAGGGTTGGGAAGAAGATAATTTTTTTTTATGTGATTATTTTAATTGTTTAATATGAAAAATGCAAAGTTATCATTTTTCTATTTTTAAAATATTAAGAACTAGGTCAAAATATATTTTCTTGGTCAATTAACAATCAAATGAACGGAATCCGTCCATTTGTCCTCTAGATGCAATGAAAAAAATATTTAGAACTATGATTGTCATAAACTAAAAGTTTGAGTAAAGTCTGCGAAAAAAAAAAATTTGGGATTGTCACTACAACTCTTACAATTTTTTGTTCATGGTTTAGACCGTTTAAGTTGACAAAGGAACCCACGCGACGTTGAAAATTTGAATTTCCATATTGAAAGTTATAAGATCAAAATTCCCAATCTTTGGGGACTAATGCTGCAATTTTTAATGAAAAGTATAATCAATCCAAGAAATGGAAGGAAGAAGAAGAGATGAGTTACATCTACACGTGCTGCAATATGAGGCACAATTATCCCTGTCCTTGTGGATTCTACGGTCAGTTCCTCTTCGTTACTTCCTCAAATCAGAAATATAACAAGAATAATTGAATACTAACAGTAGATTCTACAATCTTCATGGCACAATCGAAACAGCCTTGAGTAGCTTCTTTTTCATCAAAACTGAGTCCAACACTACAAACAAAAAATGCCCACCATTCCTTTATTTAAAACTCCACCACCAATTCCACTTTGCCTCAGCCTCTCCTCCTGCTCATCGGAACTCCAACAAATATCAAACTTTCACTTCTCACTCTTCAGTTTCAAGCCCAAGCGCTTCCATTTTCTGAAGCCATGCTCTTCACTCAGAGAAACCAAGAAACAGCAGACCCTTTCAAAAACTCCCAGCAATGCACCTCAAAGCATCAGGAGGTTCCTGAATTTGAACCCAAAAGGTGAAAATGATGACAATACTGATAGGGACACCACAGGTGGTGACACTGCTGTTAAAGGCACAATCTTGGCTGGACTTTTGCTTGTTGCAGTCGTTGGTGGGTTCGGGACGGTGGGTTACATCTATAGGGACCAGATCAATGCTTTCTTGACCCAGTTTTCAGGCTTCATTGAAGGTTAAATCTTGCCCATTTATTCACTTTGATAGTTGCATGATTTGTTGTTTGACAACATTTTCTTGGCCTTTATTGAAAGAGGATTTTGTTTTAAATTGAAAAGGAGAACCAAAAAAGGTTTCCCTTTGCCATGAAAGCTGCCATATGTCACGGGGTTAAATTTTCTTGCACTAGAAAATAAGACACCGTGCGGCCTTAATGCGGCCTTAATGAACACAATTCTCGTCCCTACGAGAAAACGTTAAGTCAGCCTTTCGACCCTCACAAAATATTTCAACCTCGGTAGGATATTTTTGAGTAGAGATTATTTTTGAGTAGAGATTATAGAAGTAAAGACAATATGGAGAAGAAGCAATTTTGGAGAATTTTCTCTTTGTATAAAAACAACTCAAACTTCAATGAATAATTACAATGGGGAATACATCCCTATTTATAGGCAAATCCTAGGAAAATATCTTGGAATCAATGGCTAAGATAAATCTTAATCCAAGAGCCCCTATTGGATTCAACTTGCCTAAACCTCCTTAGACCAAAGAGAAGCCAAGTTGGAATTGACTCCATGCAAGTGGGATGTCTCTACCAAAAGATCTCATGCTAGACAAGTCCCCTTCATAGTCATCAATTTGGCTTTTGCTTCCTCTTGTGGCCTTTGATCTTGCAAGTGGCCTTTTAGTAGCCAATTTGTACAAGACATCCCCAAAATATCTAGCTTGTGGCCCATGGTATTTTCTCCTAGAAAACTACTTTGGGATGCTAGAAAACTGCTCATGTCATGCCCATGTCACCTATGTCATGCCCATGTTAGCTCATGTCATGTAGCCTGCAGCCTTTGTGTTGCTGTGCTGCCTGTGTCCTGCTATGACTGCAGTCTGTGTCTGGCCATGTCCTGACTGCATGCTGTGTGCTGCCTGTAACGTACCTGCGATGTCTGCCTGCGTTGCTGTAGGCATGCACACCTGATTTTCTCAGCCGCAACCTGAACATGGTGTTGCGACCAGGTGGGACGTAAGTCATAGCTCAAATTCTTGAAGCTAAAATATTGGTTACAGTGAAGAAATTTAGGAGAAGTTGATCTTCGAAGTGGGTTTTGGGGCAGTATATTTCTGGTGATGAGGTCATTGGCGACAGTAATAGTTTTTGATTGACCATGTCCCGACTTCTTGGGTGATTTTTGCTTCCCATCAGATGGATCCATTTTAGTGATTTGGGATATTTATAGTCGGGTTTTCACTTATCATTCTTGAGAGTTAGCTTGATGCAGGTTTCTTTGGTTTAATCTAGTATTAGTTGAAATACCACAGAGGCTGGAATTTGTACCTAGATTGTGATTGGGCGTAGGGAAGAGAAAACCTTTTAGCGGTATAGGATTCTTTGAGAAGTTAGAGGTCAATTATTGGTCTAGTGTTGAGGATAATTCCGAAAAATTGTAAAGCACTTAATTTTAGTGTGTCTATACCTTGTCTGGATTCTCCTTTATCCACCAAAGTTCAAACTCAGATCCTGATATTCTCCTTTATAGTAACTGGAACCTTATTTTTCACTTCACGTTTCAGTATGATCACTTTTCAATCTCTTTATGATAGCTTTCCATCATTATAAATTTTAGGTCATGCCCCTTTCAGATTGCTCCTTGTATGTTTTATAGAATATTTTCTGTGACAGAATGAAATACTTGCATACATTTTGTAATTTATATTGATAGTTGATCCCGGTGTTCAAAGCTGTTATGAGCCATAGCTTATTACCAATTAATCATTCAATTGCTTTGCTTGAAAAAGCCTTAATGCTGAATAAGATTAGCGTGGTTGTCCTCTTTTTTCATACTGCTCTCCTAGTTCAATGCCTATAGCTTTTCAAATGCCATCAATTATGTAATTGGGCAATATTATATATGGTGCCATAAGATGATACTAATCTAATTATAATCTAGAGCCAGTTTTATCTTGTGTAACTCTTGCCATTTTCGACAGATTCACGGAATAATATGTTCATTATGTTTATGAGAAATGCACATCTTTTTACTTGAATTTCAATTAGGCTCTTCATCTGCAGGTTATGGGCCAGCTGGATATGCGCTTTTCGTGGCAGTCTATGCTGGATTAGAGGCAAGATTGTATTTTTTCTTGAGCATATTTAATCATCCTTGACATAATCCATGTTTTGCTACAACAATTCTATTTGTTAATCGATACACTTCTTTTAAATGACAATTTATGATTAAACAATGATGATATTCAATGTTTATTTTTTATTTTTTGCATTACTGGAATTTAGCAAATGAGTAGCATTTACAAGACATGAATGGAAACTTGAAATGAATTGCAGTAACTTATTGATTCTAGATCAGTGTGAAATGGAAACAAATGAATTTTGTAAGCAATTACTTAGTTGTCATTTTATAATTGTTGACATGCACGCTATCATACTGAGTTTCCATAATTTCGATTAATCCTACTTTTATGTAAATTACTGTGTGCTGCAGGTACTCGCAATACCAGCTATCCCATTGACTATGTCTGCTGGTCTTCTGTTTGGGTCAATTACTGGAACTATCATTGTCTCTATCAGTGGGACGGTAAGACTATTGTTGTCTCAATAGTTTCAAACAAGAAAAGAAGCTAAAATTTTGTTTACTATTGTTTGTCCAATATTACGTACCAAATAAGAACTAGAAGTCCTGTTTACCTCCCACTTTCAGGTGGCAGCCAGTGTTGCATTTCTAATTGCCAGGTATTTTGCCCGTGAGCGTATTCTTAAGCTAGTTGAAGGGAACAAGAAATTCCTTGCAATAGACAAAGCTATTGGGGAAAATGGTTTCAGAGTTGTTACTCTTCTCCGTTTGAGTCCATTGCTTCCATTTTCGCTTGGAAATTATTTATATGGGCTTACTTCTGTCAAATTTGTGCCATATGTGTTAGGAAGGTCTGCACCACACTTTACTATATTAATTGCTTTCTGAATAATTGGCTTTCCTGTTGCATACGCTGCGATACAAGTGCTTTCTTTTCCCTTAGCTTGACCAATATTTTTAGAGATTGTTTTCTTTCTTTTCATTTTAGATTGAGATGTATTTATAATTTATATAGCGTCCAAACCATAGTTTCTTTCTTGTTTAAAATATAGAAATAGAGATTACTGAAGTTTTGAGAGTTTGTTTTGCATGCTTTAAGTGTGATCAACTATGCATCTCTGATTCAAAACGACGATGTGTATCTAAGTTCAAAATCGTGTAAAGCACCATTAGTTTCCATCAGTTACTATATTTAATATAACTCGTATGTTTACAGATGAATACTGACTAGCAATCTAGCAGACACGATATGATACCCATTGAATGCTAGGCAATCATCTAGTCTAATTTGACCAAAACTCAATTAGCCGAGAAAGGCCGCAATTATTTTGTTATTAATGAAAAAGTATTTCTTACATTTTGCTCTTAATCCGACAAAAAAGAAAATTATTTACAACTATGAAACCGTAGAATCCATTAAGTAGATGAGCATATTGTCTGAAATATTGGGTGGATAAAATTTGTAAAGATGCATATGCCGGCCAGATATTGCTGGTGAACTTTATTATTTGATGAAATGTTCACTGTTAAATTGGCTATTTGTTCTGATGTATTCGCCTTTGCAGTTGGTTAGGTATGCTTCCAGGGACATGGGCCTATGTGAGTGCTGGTGCATTTGGCAGAGCAATTATTGTGAGTCTTTACTTAGTCTTCTAACTCTGCACAAATCGTTGTTATTTAGTTCTTGAAACTATGCATAAAATGTTGTGAAACAATAGTACAATCCCTCACAGATGACATTCTGCTAGATAGCCTGTCGTCTGCTAAATAGCCTTTGGCCAATCTTTGCTGTAAATCTTGATTTCTCTAAGCAGAAAGTACCATTTGGGGAGTTGGTTTCTCTTTCTTTAGGTGGAGTCATTAGATAAAAAAACATTATGCGCATGCTTAGTACACAATTCTGGACGGGACTAGATAGAACAGTGGACAATGTTTCAGCTTCTTTTTGTTTCTTAATACTGTCCATTCATCCAGTACTAGGCACCAGAGCAACATCAACACCTAAGCTTATTGCACAGACAAAAGATGGTGTGAAACCTTACCAATAAATCCTGCTGTAATACGATACTATCCTATCTTGTCTAATTGACAAAAAAACTGCGTACTTTACTAACAAGATTTAGGGACTCAGATTTGGGTGGATAAATTGTGGCCTCATTAATTCAGTGAATATATATTCACGAGATAGCATGCTGTTTGATGAAGCCTTCTTCCTTGCTAGTTAAGTAAGAAATGTGGTTCCCATCGCTTCACGATGCTATAGTCTCCTAACCATGAGATTGTTTTGTTGCTGCCAATTGTTTGAATTGGTTTACCATTGTGTTCAATGGATGAGAAGCTACGGTATAATCTTTTGCTTGTTACCTTTTCGGATTCTTCCAGCAAGAAGAGTCTGATGTAGGGTTAACTGGAGGAAATGGTCAGCTATTGACACTTGGATTAGGACTCTTAGCAACTGCACTGGCTGCGACCTACGTGACACGGCTTGCTAAGGTAATGCCACCGCACTTCCAATGAATTGAGTCTTTTTTGATTGTTCGATTTGACAATTTTTTTTGATATCTTGACGTTGATGCAGGATGCCACAAAAGATATTGAGTAGACGGGGGCCATATGAACCTGCCTTGTAATGTCGTGGAAGTATAGTTCGAAGTGTACAATAATATATAGATACATCATATCTTGTACATCAAAATTTAAACAATTGACCTAATTGAATAAGAAAATTATATGATTTTTAGTAGGGCTGGGCAAAAGTCAACCCATACCGATCAATCCAACCCGAGTTGGGTTTCGATTTATGAATTATAATTTAATTTAATCCAATTCAACCCAACCCCACCCCACCCAACCCGATGAATAAAAAAAATTAATTCCTAAAATGAAAAACCTATTAGACACAGTAGTGGATACAAGAGAATGATTTAGAATGTACAAATGTCCCCCTTTTTTCATGTAAGAACTAAAAATTAAGTATTCATAACGAATTGAATAAATCTCGAAAAAATTATAAAAATGACATGTACCATAGTTTAAAACTCATTTATAAATTAATTTTCAGAAAGAATTTCTTATAAAGGTTAAAAATAATGAAAATTTTCGAGTAATTTGGAACTTTAAAAATTGTTCAAATTCAACTTGAATTGGGTCCAAGTTTAAACAGACCACCCAACCCAAGCTTGATCATTTTGGGTTGTGTCGTGTTTTTAAACTACTAATTGGGTTGAGTTCATTTGATTTTAGATTAAAGTGATCATATTGAGTTGTGTTTGAATTGGATAAAAAATCGATCCAACCCACGCCCATTCCTAATTTTCAATTGTTTCATTTATTTTTAAGCTACATAATAAGTATAGGAACATTTTGTGAAGTTTGTTTCTACTAATCTTTATTAGTTTATTGTGTATGATGATTTGGTTCCAGTGAATCACCTTTTAGATGTTTTAGTTATAGAGTCGAATCATGAATGAATCGTTTTTGTTATCCCGTACAATTCATTATTACAATAAACAATTGAGCGGTTTTCACGTGTTTGTATATGAAGTGGTGTTTTGTTTCTTGATTTAGCTCATATTAGGTGGCTTTTTTTTTTTTTTCTTTTGGAAAAATATTGATTTGAATAGCGATTTTTTAGAGAATGTGTGATTAAAAAGTAGAGAAAATTTTGAGTTTACAATATTTTATTGTGTGAATATGTAGTTGAAATAAGTATGTGATTTTTTATTTTTTTTGAAAGAATGAGAGACAAACAAGGCTTAGTGAGTGGTATCCGCTTAGGCGTGTTGACTCTTTATAATTAGAGGACTGTTTGTAAAATCATAGTTTGATTGGGGACCAATGGTGCAATCTTCCCAAAAAATATCTCTCCCGCTTGACTTACCCTATAAATTAATAAATTGAAATTGAAATAAAAATAATATAACCATTTCATTTCTCACAACATAAAAGCTCCGTAACTCGGAACCCTAGCCAAGTTTACGTTATCGGATCTTGATTAACAATGTCGGAGGAGTTTGCACCTAGCTACGTGGCTCCAGCGGACGATCATCCGAAAAGAAAGCTTGACGATTTGGAGCTCAACGACGTGTCTCAGCCACTCGCTGCCCCGGACTCGACGGCCAACGCGGATCTGGACACAGTGAAGAACGCGACTGAGGAGGAGGAAGGGGAGAATGGCACTGCCGACGAGTCTGAGGCAAAGCGAGCGCGCTTAGACAGTAATGATTATAATAGCAATGAAACGGACAGCGTTGGTAATTTTGTTTAATAAGCTATCCTTTTCTCCACTTTTCTGGATTGCGATATAGTGTTTAATTTGTAACTAATCCGGCTCTCCAGGGCTGGTGATTGGGATAAGGGATATGATGTTTTATTGGATTTATCTTTTGTTGTTTAAGAAATAAGATGTGTATCGTGATGTGGGTAAAAGGTATGAGCAGACTTATAACTACAACTATCCAATTCCTTATCTCCGTTCTTTTCCTCCAGAAAGGTTTTATTATAAAATTTGTAATTGCCATTAACCTGAAGGTACAATGGGAAAATGAACATATTAATTTCAACAAAATTTAATGTTTCTGCCTGCAATTGTATTCAATTGAAATATGGAAAAGTTAGAAAACTTCTTTCAAACAGAGAAGTGACTTATTTTTCTCTTCAAAATTATTTGTTCAGAACCTACTCATAATGGAAACTTCAAGGATTTGGAAGACAAGGCGAGAGAGGAGGCAGCTGGGGAACCTCAAGCTACGGATAATCATGACTCGTGTCAATCGGCTCAAGAACCTGCCACGGGAGCTATGGAGAAGACCACTAGTGAACAACTCGCTTCTGATCAGAATGATAATGCCCAGACCAAAAGTGCTCAGGAACAAGGACAATCTGAAGGAGAAGCTCAGGAGCCTTCTGAGGAAGTTCCTAAAGAGGATGATGTTCCATCAACTGAGCTGCAGTCAGGGCCTGACACCCAAATACTGTCGCACAAAATGGAAGTTCCCAGTGACAAGGTGAATTTAACCAAGTAATTCTTCATTAGCATTTTTCTGTCCTGCAATTGTTCTAAATGGGAGATAATTAACACAATACATTATTTAAAAGACAGTATGAAACCTAGAAAATACACCAAAAGTCCGGCCCTGGGTACTACGTGGGACCTGGTCGAGTTTCCTCCGTATGTAGATTGTTTTACTTGCACAATGCATTAATTTAGTGGACAGAAAAAAAAAATCCAACCCAGGGGCACTACAAGGGACCTAGACGAGCTTCCTCCGTATGTAGATTTTTTTACTGGAGGATGGGGTGGATGACTAGTCCCAACAGCAGAAATAGTATACTCTACAGTTGTGACAGTACTACTCATTTGCAAAGAACCAATTCCCTCAACAAGTGATTCTGTCATTTAGCAAGACACTTGTCATTTCTTGAAATTGAGTTAATTTAAGCCAAAATAAGAATTTGGAAACCTTAATTTGTTACGTTGATCATATATTTACATTATTACACGAGCTATTATGAACAAAGATCATACTTCAAAATGGGTGAATTAGTAATCCAATTGAATGAATCACCAATAGTGTCTTTATTGAGAAATTCTCGTAAGCTACATAGAAAAGGAACAATTAATCTAATTTACGATACAAGTAATAAAAGCATGGAAATTACTCAACAACCATCATAGTCCTGAAAGATAAAAGAGTGGTCTCAATAATAATTGTCCAGAAAGTGTAAAATGAAAAAGAAAAAGAAATTCTGAATTAAAATACAAATTTCATTTTCTAAAGAAATATGCATTGGTAATCAAGTTTAAGAGCCAGATCAAAATTAATACACGGTGTATTACAATGCTTAAAAATCTGACCTAGTAATTTATTTTTGCACCACATTAATGCCAAGATTCTGTCTCTCTATTTTTACATCTATGTTTGATGTGAACCACCTTATTTAAAATCTTAAGATATTAGAATGGGGCCACATTTATTCATTTAAAAATATTGGTCTTTTCTCAATTACAGAAATAAAAATTGGTGATAGTAGAGTTCAAAGAAGCCAATTGTTCCATTCACACTGTATCTGTTAACCCGTTATTACCGGATATAAAATAATTACCTTAGCCCTCAAAAATACCCGGAATATTATCTTGTCCAACAAAATATATGATAACAGGTATATATTTTTGGAAAATCCTAGTGTCTCTATCTAACCAAACTGACATGGCACATCAGTATGAGATATTACCCAAGTTGCGTTCTTCAACCGAAAGGAACCTTGGATTTCCAAGTGAACAATCTAAAGGGATATTGGAATTGATCCTAGATAACTAGGTTAGCAGACGAAGATTTACAAGAGAATATTTGGGAGCTACTAAGATCCAGACCCTGCAGATCAGTAAAAACTAAGAAGCAGATAGGATTAAGTAATGCCAGCAAACTATCTGTCAATCACTATGATTGCAAAATAAAGTGTGAACGCTTATTTTATAAATATTAGAACTTGGAGAACTGTGGCTTTTCTTGAAGAACTAGCAGTGCTTGGGTTTTCAATATCCTGAGTTCCTGACTTGGTTTTCTCCTGTCTCTGATGATGGATAATAGGAGTTATGGTCATGATAGCAATTTGTGTCTTATGTATTCATGTGCACAAACGTCCATGTTTATGTAAGGGAAAATAAGGGAAGTGAAAAGGGGCTAAAGATACAGGAGTACGACTGCAATCTCTTGATGGGACCATAATTTTGACGTGACATTAACTGATTGATTCCAAGTGTGTTGATGGAAATAGCATTTCATTATCCATCTCTCTGATTAAGAAGAAAAAAAGGAAAATAAAAAGAAAATCTGGGAAAAAGAACATGAGAAGAGATTGTGACTAGTTCAGTTTATGGTGGCACTAGATTTAATTGAAACTTCAAGTCCACAACTTTATGTTGAAAATCCCGCCCATTCTCACCTCCACACATGCCGAAAAGGAAAGCTAAACTGAAAAAAGAAATGTTAAAGAGGAAAGGAACTTGATTGGAAAATATATTCTTCTTTTGTTGTAGGTTGGGGTCATAATTGGAAAGGCTGGGGACACTATTAGGTCCCTGCAAGACAACACAGGTGCGAAAATTCAGATAGTGAGAGATGCTGATGCAGATCCACATTCTACCACCAGGCCTTTGGAACTGATAGGAACTTCGGAAAATATAAAGAAGGCCGAGAAATTGATTAAGGATGTTATTGCTGAGGTATTTTTCTTTCTTGTTTTTGTTTGCATCTTGAACTATTCATATTAGTATTCATACTTTCCCCCATCATTTATTACATTTGTTATGTGTATAAAATTTTCGATTCTGCTACTTCTGTTACTAATTAAGTACTGTATGTTAGGCTGATGCTGGAGGTTCTCCTTCACTCGTTGCTAGAGGATTCAGCACTGTGCAAGCTGCTGGAGGTGGAGAACAGCTTGAAATACAAGTCCCAATTGAAAAGGTTTGTTTACCTTGTCCTCTTTGAAATACAAGTCCCAAACGAAAAGGTTTGTTTACCTTTTCCTCTTTCTGTTTGTCTCTCAGACCCATGCATAAACTTTCATCAGGGTATTACTCATTCGAAGAGTCCTCTCTCTCTCTTTTTCTTTTCTTTATTTCTTTTTTCTTTCTATTTTTTTTTTTTTTTTTTTTGGGTACGTTGGATGGCTTAAGTTGAGCAAGATTTCTTCTACTTTAGGTTGGTTTAATCATTGGAAAGGGTGGAGAAACAATCAGAAATCTGCAGACAAGATCAGGGGCACGCATTCAGGTAGTATATTTTCTAAAACCTTATTCGAAGACATGCATACGGTCAACTTGGTCATTAACATGCTGTGTCTGACTAAATAAAATGATGATTGTTTTTTTTATCTTTTTATCTAGTTATTGCAACAAAATCTTCCTGAAGGAGACAAATCTAGGAAGAGAACTGTCCGTGTGACTGGTAATAAGAAGCAAATTGAGACTGCAACAGAAATGATAAAAGAAGTTATGAATCAGGTGAATATTCTGAATTCCTTTTTAATTGCCTTTAATTCTTAATACCTAGGATGTTATTTCTTGCTGTTTGTTTGAAAGCTCAGTATGGTTTAAGTGTGCAGAATTTCATTCAAGTCATTCTTATTTCTTAATTTATTTGATTGTATCTCTTATTTTTCTTTTTCTTTTTATATTGGATTGAAGAGCATCTAGTTTTTAGTTTCGTTTTTTGATTGGTTTCAGTATGTGTTGCCAGATTAGTATAATATGATAATATCATGTACTAAGATTATATATCTGCTGCCATTTATAGTATTTATTCTATTTTGAATATGATGCATATCAATGATATGAATAGTGAACATATCGCTAGTGATTATTTTGGTTTGCATAGTTAATGTCAAATAAATCTGCTGTTCCATTTTTACATTTGTAGATAAAGGATGTAAAATAGGCTTTTGAAATAGGATAACAGCATACAACTAAGTTTCTGTAAATTACTTTTTGATTGATAGAAACATTGAGTCAGTTGCCCTTGCTTTAGTCTCAAATCATTGCATCACTTGATTGTCCAGAATCCTGATATAGTTGGCCACGTGTTTGTAAAGGCTATAATATTCTTTACAGTTGAGTGAAGCCTTTGGCTGAGAAAATCTGTTTTTGATGATACCATGGACTGCGAGCTTGTTGATTGAATACCAGCGTGTCAAGTCGGTTTCCATGATTTATTTGTCTTGAAGTTGCCGATTTCGAATTGGTTGGCTTTAAAAATGCAGATTTGGCTTGTGCCTTTACTTCGGGTCAGCATTGCCCTCATGGTGTATCAATAGACCACCACTATTCTTGCTCGTCCTTGGAAGAGAGGTATCAAGCATTAACCTTCGACATTGCAGGATGTAAATAGTTGGTAAGATTGCTTTGAGATTTAGAAACTAATAGCAATAGTACTAGTAAGGCTATATTATATCAACCCACGTGCTATCTGGTGTGCCTCCTATAGTATTTTTGAGATATGTTGGAAAGTGGTGTCATATCTAGTCAAACTATGTCTTCTGAAGTAATTTAGTATCAATATTTCCAAATTTGATTTGATGTCACATGGACTTTGGACATGTAATTTAGTATCAATATTTCCAAATTTGATTTGATGTCACTGGACTTTGAATATCTGCTTTCGTCATTTTTTGTATATGTTGAGGTGTATTTCTAGTTATCTATCATCTTTAACAAGACGTTTTGAATGCGTTCATTCGAGTTCATGAATTATCTGAATTGTTCAAGTTGACTTTGGATTAACCCTTTTTTTCCAGTGTCTTAAATGTTTTCTTGAATTTCCTGTTACCTCTTTGGCTGATTTTACTTTTGTAAGATGATAGCGTTCTTTAGTTTGTTATTATCCATGAATGCTTTTCTTTCTGGGCAATGTTCGAGTGCAGTCTATTATGGAATAGAAATTAGTCTGTATAAGCTGAAATTACTGCAAGAGGTTTCGTGAAACGCAAATTGAATGCAATATCCAGTGAACCATGTAGTGGCATTCTTGGAGATCAATGAAATAGTACTGTTAAAAAGAAAGGCAAAACATATTTGGGAACTTCAATGTACTGACCACATCGAAAAAGAGATGTCTAGTTTTGAGTTATTTAGAGTTAGACCAACTCTTATGTTGTGATTCTGTGGATTGCACATACTTCTGAAATTTGATTTTGCTTTCTAGCTATTTCTTATGGAATCTATATCCTAATTGTATTTGAAATAAGAATGACTTGAATGTTTTCACTTGCAATCTATTGAGTATGCCTGCATAATCCCAAATGTAATTTATTTGCTTTTCATGCTTTTTGATTGTATTGTATTTGTTGTATGGTCTTTCCTTTCAATTGATGCTCTTCTTTAATTTGTTGCAATTTTTTTTTTTTTACTGATTTATGAAATGAAAGAAAGCCTATGCACCTAGCATTTAAGTTCTTTTCACAAAATTTTAGTGACTGATGCTTTGGTTTCTTCAATTTTTTCACTTTTTTCTGATTTAACTTGCTTTGTTCAGACCATAAGGCAATCGCCTCTCTCGAGTGGATATAACCAGCAGGCTTCTCATCCTCGTGGATCTTTTGCTTCGCAATGGGGACCTCGTGGTCCCCATCATGCACAGTTCTCAGGTTACGATTATCCGCAAAGAGGATCATATCCTTCTCAGAATTCTTTATATCCACCTCAAGCATATGGTCAGTATCCTCCACAACAGGCACCACGGAGCAGCTATGGTCCAAGCTGGGAGCAAAGGCCTCCAGCTTCAATGCAGGGGCCCTCACCTCAGGTTGGCAGTTTAGTTATGATTTCATTTACATGTCTACCAAATATTCATACTGAATGCTTGTTGTCCTGCTTCGGGCACATTTCATCACATTTCATTAACAGGTCAACTATGGACAGCCAACTTCTTATTCTCAAACACCTGCACAACACTTCGGTCTTCCTGGGTACAGTGAAGTAAAATATGATAACTATGCGTCGTCACAACAGTTTGGGAACACGGGTTCTCAGTCAACAGCTTATGCTCAAAGTGGTCCACATTCAGGGTATGGTTCACAGGACCAATATGGTAAGCCACCAATGTTTGATGTGCAGCCACAAGTACACCATTCTCAATCTTATGGTCAGCCTAGGCCTAACCAACCCGGAGAAGTGCCTTATCAAGGTCCTGCTGCGCCAGCTCAAGCATATGGTCAAACTTTGCCACCTCAACAGCCATACCCACACGTGTCAACTGGACCAGTGCAGCAAAGCTATGCTCCATATGGTTCTGTACCTCCTGCTGATGGTTACAGTCACCCACCATCTACCACAGCATCTGGTTCGGGTTATCCTGTGCAAGGTGGTCAACCTGTTGCTGGGTATGGTCAGCCCGGTGGACAACAGGCTGGACCTACTGGTGGTTATGGTTCTTATCCATCTACTCAGCCTGGCCACAATGAACAACCAACAGCCAATACCGCAGCTTACGGTTATCAATGGCAGATAGATCCTGCATATGGTAGTGCCCAAGGTCCTGCAGGTTATGGTGCACCTGCCACTGGACAGTCAGGTTATACACAACCAGCATCAGCTCAAGCTGGATATAACGTACCACAGTCGGGAGGTTACCAGTAGTATGGTTCACAGGGTGGTTAGAAGAGAGAATGTATTGCCCCAGCTTGTATCTGCTCTATGATTTTAATCTGATGTATGCTTCGCGTATCTAAGTCCGGACTTGAATAGTCCCATGCATCTTTTCAGATATTATTAACTAACTTTGATGTTAGATCTATACTGTCTGTACCTTGTAAACATCTTGTGATGCTATTTTAGAATTGAGAGGTTATCAGTTGGATTTTATCCCGTGGGTTTTAAATGTTCTTGTTTTTACTCGATATATTAAGCATACAAAGTGAAGGGGGATCATCAAACAAGACGGTCCAGAACTTTTGAATTTGGGGACTTAATTTTGGAGCCGTTTTGTTTCCCTGGAGAATGGACTTTTGACCCTTTTTTTCAAACAAATGGATTCTGCTGTGAGACAAACTGGTATAACAAAAGCGGTAGTTTTCCATTGCAACGGTACAAATTTTCATTAAAATTGGAAACAAGCACGGGCTTAATTTTTTTCTTGATTAATGTAAGAAATCCTCGTCATATTATTGAGTTTTTTGGACATGACTTGCGCTTTCTATAGAAAAGTTTTTGGAGAAATTTTTTATTTTTTCATTTTTGGTAACTAATTTTTAATAGCTTCCTCTTTCGTCAAAAAACATTTTTAACGAGAAGTATCATTTCATGAAATTAGTCAAATGAATCTAAAAGCAACTTTTAGATATTAAAATCTCTTTTTGACTTTTCAAAAATCATGTCAAACGAGCCCTTAATCTCACCGTTGAAATTGTAATAGTACTACATAGCATATAAAAGGGTAAGAATTATTACGACCTTGTTCATCTAGTACAACTCAAAAGAATAAAAAGAGAGAATACATTTCAAGAATATGGGGCCTGCAACTTGTCAATTTGATCTGTGTTAATTTTATTGAATATTTACCAAGATAAAGAATGTCTTATTGATGTTTATTGAATATTTTATCAAAAATAAAGAATGTCTAATTGATATTAATAATTGTTATTCGTTTCTAGCTAGTTTTTTTTATTAATTAATTTATAATAGCCTGAGGAAGTTGTTGCTGTTATTCTTTACTATTGTGTGGTTATGCGAATATAATCTTACCAAATTCTCCTTCTACAACTAAGCCGATCTACAACAATTAGTTTCTTGTAATAATTTTTTGTCTTTTCATCATGAAATATTCCTCAGAAGCAACAGCTAATATAATTATGAAAATTTAGTCATGCATATATATATATATAAAGTTTTTCAAGATTCTCTCGAATGGCTCTCAAGTGACAGAAAGATTCAAATCAAGATATTATTCAAGATGATTTAATTGTTTCAAATTCGGATTCTTCATCTATAAAAGGAGAACCATTTCATCTGTTTTCCTCAAGTGTGAAATGAGTGATATTCACATTTTTCAAGATAGTTTTTAGATTCCTCTATAATTTAAAAATTTCTCTCTGTTATCTTGTAATTTCCCGTGATTTCAAATTTCAAAACTTTTCTTATATTTATTTTGGGTGGTCCCGTTTGTAGGCTTTAGTATAATGTCAGTACAATCTTTAGCAGTGTGTCTACAGTGGTAAGATTATTGTTTCCTTTTA
Source organism: Fraxinus excelsior (assembly GCA_019097785.1). Taxonomy (NCBI): domain Eukaryota; kingdom Viridiplantae; phylum Streptophyta; class Magnoliopsida; order Lamiales; family Oleaceae; genus Fraxinus; species Fraxinus excelsior. Next base: position 453,286 of record CM032642.1, read on the forward strand.
TAATATTTAATTATGTATTTTATATCAAATTGGTTTAGTAAAGGAGATAGTTCGAAAGAAGGAAGTAGTGATATTTCAACATATTTTCAAAAAAATAATGAAGAAATTGATGATCAAAATATTCCATCTTCATCAAGTAATATTTCAAATGATGTAAAATCAAAGAAACATCAAATTGCAAAAATAGAACAAACTCTTTAAAATTGGACCATCCCAAAGATAAAAAAAAAAAAAAAAAAAAGTTCTATCTATGAAATAGGAAAATTCGATTTTACTTAAAGTTATGTTATAAAAACTCTGGAAATAAATTATTCCTATCAAAAATCAAATCATTTCTTTAAATCTGTTTTCAAAAGAATCTATTCTTGCTCATAGGAAGAAATTTCAATATATTCATATCGATTTAGTTCAAATTGCTGTTAAGGTCTTTTTTAGATTGGATCTTAACATTCTTGTTCTTATAACCTTAAGAGACAAAAGACTTTTAAGGTTTGAGCATTCCTTACAGAGGCTTGAGTCTAATCTTGAGAGTGGACCAATATTTTCAAATTGTTATTCAATTTTTTCTATTAGCCTCCAAGAAGGAGCTATTCTCAGTGCTCTTAATCTTCAAATTCAAACCAAGACTTTCGACGCTGATGATCGTTCAAAAGCTTTTGTTGTAATTTTTAGAGTTTATTACAAGCTTTTGAACACTCAACTCAATATTCGTGCCCTCAGATCTTCTCCAAGAGATGAAAGTCTCTTAGTTGAAGTTAATCCACTTCATTCAAATGTTATGATACCCAAGAGAAAACATTGGAATCTTCAAAAGAGAGGCTTACATTAGGGTTTTGAAAATGCTCAAAATCCTATATCGACTCCTATCAAAAGAAATCCTGAACAAATTATTCATTTCTCAGATAGAAGTGTTAGAGTTATCTTTGACAAACCATCCTCTTCAAACACTTTTCAAAGAAGTTTTTTGTTTTTTTTTTTTTTATCTAGAATAGATGATAGATCTCAATCTAATTTCTTTCAATCTGCTAGAAATTCAACTTTTTCTTTTAATGGAGTTGACTTTGATCCAAACGTTCCAAAAACTCATTTTTGTAACTAGGAAATTTTTTTTGAATATCCAGAAGATTTAAGTTTTTATAAGTGGGCATATCTCAAAGTTTTTAACAAGAAACCTACTCAAAAAAGGAAAAAGATGACTATTCAAAATAATGATTTTCTTACAAAATCTTGGAAAACATCTTCCGGCGATACTATTCAATCTTCTCATCTTCCTATGCAAGAAATAGTTCTTCTTCAAGGGAAAACTGAGATTCTTGCTTCTCCTCTTAAAAAGATTTCTGTTGAACAACTTGATCAATCCACGATTGTTGCTAAAGATATCAAAAATATTTAATCTCAGAATAATTATACTAATATTGTTCTTCAATCTGTTTATTCTCAACTAAATAGAATTGAGATAAATTCTGATATTGAGAGTTCTTCAAAATCTTCAAAGGCCATGAAAAAAAAAGTTATTACTCGAACTTTTTGTAGAATTCCTGAAGTTTCATCTTCAGACAATTTCAATACTGAATCAAAAATTCTGAAAGAACTAGCTACTCAATTATCAAAAATTACCTTTTCAAAAAATATTAACACCATTGATGAGATTGAATCTCAATTCATTGATGATGAAATTCCTCAGATTAATAAGTTGAATGGACGAACCTCTAAAGTCCCTCCTTATTATTCTTCTCCTACTGCTCCTGACTTACTCTTTGAAGAAAAGCCTTCAAAACAACATTCATACGATGGAAAATCTATCGTTGAATGGAATTTAGACGGTTTATCTGAATATCAAGTTATTCAATTGTGCGGAAAAAATGGTTATATGTTATAATGCACATCTTGCTTCAAATATTATTCACGCTCAATCGTACAATTATATCACTATAGGTTTTGCTAGATGCCTAAAAACCTGGTGGTATAATTATATGACTGATGGAGAAAGGAATGAAATTCTTTTTACTATTGATAATCAAGGACAAAACAATAGTTTCATGACACTTGTTTATACTATTATCAAACATTTCGTAGGAAATCGTATCTCTTTCGTCGAAAAAAATTCGGATATTCTTATGCACTTTCATTATCCTTCATTATAAGATTTTAAATGGTATAAGGATACTTTTATTACAAGAATTATGCTTCGTCAAGATTGTGATGAATCATTTTGGAAAGAAAAATTTATATACTTTTTGCTGAAAGAATGAAAAACACTATCAAAAGAGAATATGATAGTAAAGGTTATCAAAATCTTACTTATAGAGAAATAATCACTATTATCAATAAAGGATTAGCTCTCTGTAATGATTTAAAACTCAAAGCCAAATTAAAATCATTAAAAACTGAGAGTCGTAAAGAACTCGGATCTTTTTGTGAACAATATGGTTATGAGAAAATTGTTCCTCCTCCAAAAAGAAAGAAAATAGAACTTTTAAAGAAGGGAAAATATTTTGAAAAGAATTTTACAAAAAGATATTAAAAAAATATTCAAAATTTCTCCATTCTAAATTTTCAAATAAAAAATGTTTTAAAAATAGAAATGATGTCACTTTCTGGAAATGCAAGCAAATTGGACAATATTCAAATAAATGTCATATAAAGGATATGATTAATAATCTTCAAATTGATGAAGATATTAAACTTCAACTTCTCAATATAATTTCTAGTTCTGATGAAGAATATAATTCTGAACTAGAACCCATTTTTCAACATTAGGAAGATTCTGACTATGAGTCAGATAATTCTTCTAACTCCTCTTCTTCTAGTCAATAAAAAGAAATTTATGGTTGTAAAACCATTAATGTTCTTACTAAAAAAGAAGAACTCATTCAAGATATTATTGATCAAATTAAAGATCATCAACTCAAAAAGAAATTTGCTACTCTTTTACCTTCATCCTCTACTTCTGAACCCGTCATTTTTCAAAATATTATGAATCGCTTTCAGAGAAGAAAGTTTCTACTTCTGATTTGAAGATGAAAGTTAATTAAATGAAATCTCAAATTGCCATTCTTGAAAAATAGATGAAAGAAGTACTTTTTAAATCTAAATTGATCATTCTTCTCAAGAATCCTCTGACGAGTCTGATTCAAATGATACTTCTCATATTTTTCATCCTAGCTATCATCCACCTCATCCTTCTAATAAAGATGATCATTCAAAACATTATTCTAATAAAGATGAAAATGAAAAGGTTAATGTTATTAATCGAATTCAGCTACAAATATGACAATTATCGTTAACAAAGAATTCAAACTTTCAACACGTGTTCTTATTGATTTTGATGCAGATCAAAATTCTATTATGGAAGGGTTAATTCCTACAAAATATTTGGAAAAAACTACTGAGCGACCATATGAAGTTAGTAGTAAAAAAAACTCAATATTCAGTATAAACTTTCAATAACACATGTTTGCAACTCAAATATTTGTTTCAAAAATATATTTTATCTTGTCAAAGATTTAGATCAAGAAATTATTCTTGATACACCTTTCATTGTTCATATTTATCCCTTTAAAGCAGATTCTAAAGGAATCATCTACAAAAATATTTTTCAAATTTACAAATTCGCCCTCTTTTAAAAATGTCAATTCTTTAAAAGAAGCAATGATTTCAAAAATCGTAAATAATATAAATTTTAAAAAGAAACATATTCAATTTTTTAAAGAAGAAATCAAATTCAAAAGAATTGAAAAACAATTGCAAGAATTTTCAATAAAAGAAAAAATTTCAGCTTTTCGAAAACAAATTGAAAGATAAATTTGCTCTCGTATTCCAAATGCATTTTGGGATAGAAAGAGACATATTATTTTCCCTCCATACAATTCTGATTTCCAAGAATCCATATCAAATCTAGACCAATTCAAATGAACAATGATTTACTTGATCATTGTATCAAAGAAATTAATTATAAACATCTCAACTTGGCTCTTCAATGGATTCGTTATCATTTACCTCAAAAGAAAGATCTTTTGAATATATTATTCAAAGTTTGTATCTTCTCAAAATTTGATATGAAATTTTGTTTTTGGGAAATTCAAATCAAAAAAGAAGACAAATATAAAATTGCATTCAATGTTCCTTTCGGACAATACGAGTGGAATCTTATGCATTTTGGTCTAAAAATGCTCCTTCTGAGTTTCAAAAAATAATGAATGATATTTTCAATCCATTTTCAAGTTTTATTATTGTTTACATTGATGATGTTTTAATATTTCTTAAAGTATTGAATATCATTTCAAGCATTTGCATACATTCATTCAAGTTATTAAGAAAAATGGCTTAGCAGTATCTGCTAAAAAGGTTGTTTTGTGTCAAACGAATATTAGGTTTTTAGGACATAATATTCATTTAGGAACTATTATTCTTATTCAACGAAGTCTTGAGTTTGCTGACAAATTTCCTAATCAAATCCTTGAAAAATCTAGTCTTCAAATATTTTTGAGTTGTGTCAATTACGTGTCAGACGTTATTAAAGATATTAGGCTGATATGTGCCCCCTCTTTTCAAAATATTACAAAATAAGCCTGATCCTTGGAGTTACGAGCATACTTTTTCTAAAAAACGATTCATAATAGTTTGAAAAATGAAGGGTTCAGGGGTAGAGGATGAAGGTAAAAGAGGAGCAAATCCTTTTTTGAGCTGAGAATCTTTAATTTGATCAATAATATCTTGAATGAGTTCTTCTTTTTTAGTAAGAACGTTAATGGTTTTACGATCACAAATTTCTTTTTCTTGACTAGAATAAGAGGAGTTAGAAGAATTATCTGACTTATAGTCAGAATCTTCTTGATGTTGAAAAATAGGTTCTAGTTCAGAATGAGATTCTTCATCAGAATTGAAAATTATATTGAAAAGTTGAAGTTTAATATCTTCATCAATTTGAAGATTATTAATATTATCATTTATAAGACATTTATTTGAATAGTGTCCAGATTGCTTGCATTTCTAGCAAGTGACGTCATTTCTATTTTTAAAACCTTTTTTCCTTTGAAAATCTTCTTTTCGGAAATTTTGAATATTTTTTGTAATATCTTTTTGCAAAATTCTTTTTAAAATATTTCCCTTCTTTGAAAGTTCTCTTTTCTTTCCTTTTGAAGGAGGAACAATTTTTTCATAGTCATATTGTTCACAAAAAGATCTGAGTTCTTTAACTCTCAGTTCTTAATAATTTTAATTTGGCTTTGAATTTTAAGTCATTACAGAGAGCTAATCATTTTTTATTTATAATAGTGATTATTTCTCCATAAGTAAGATTTTGATAATATTTACTATCGTATTCTCTTTTAATAGTGTTTTTTATTTTTGAAGTAAAAAGTTTAGGAAGTTCAGATATAAATCTTTTTTTTTACCAAAATGATTACAATCTTGACCAAACATAATTCTTGTAATAAAAGTATCCTTATACCATTTAAAATCTTGTAATAAGGACAATGCAGGTGCATAAGAATATACGAATTCTTTTCGACTAAAGAGATAGAATTTCCTACAAAATGTTTGATAATAGTATAAACAAGTGTCATGAAACTATTGTTTTGTCCTTAATTATCAACAGCAGAAAAAATTTCATTCCTTTCTCCATTAGTTATATAATTATACACCAGTTTTTTAGGTATCCAGCAAAACCTATAGTGATATAATTATATGTTTGAGCGTGAATAATATTTGAAGCAATATATGCATTATAACAAATAACCATTTTTTCTCGCATAGTTGAATAACTTGATATTCAGATAAACCATCTAAATTTCATTCAACGATATATTTTCCATCGTATGAATGTTGTTTTGAAGGTTTTTCTTCAAAGAGTAAGTCAGGAACAGTATGAAAAGAATAATAAGGAGGGACTTTAGAGGTTCGTACATTCAACTTATTGATTTGAGGAATTTCATCATCAATGAATTGAGATTCAATCTCATCAATAGTGTTAATATTTTTTGAAGAGGTAATTTTTGATAATTGAGTAGCTAGTTCTTTCAAAAATTTTGACTCAGTATTGAAATTGTCTGAAGATGAAACTTCAAGAATTCTAAGAAAGTCGAGGTAATAACTTTCTTTTTCATGGCCTTTGAAGATTCTGAAAAACTCTCAACATCAAAATTTATCTCAATTCTATTTAGTTGAGAACAAACGGATTGAAGAACAATATTAGTATAATTGTTCAAAGATTGAATATTTTTGATATTTTTAGCAACAATCGTGGATTGATCAGGTCTTCAACATAAATCTTTTTGAGAGGAGAAGCAAGAATCTCAATTTTTCCTTGAAAATAACTATTTCTTGCATAGGGGGATGAATAGATTGAATAGTATCACCGAAAGACGTTTTTCAAGTTTTTGTAAGAAAATCATTATTTTGAATAGTCATTTTTTTCCTTTTTTGAGTAGGTTTCTTGTTAAAAACTTTAAGATATGTCCACTCATAAAAACTTAAATATTCTGGGTATTCAAAAAATTCTTCCCATAAGGATTCAATTTCTTCTTTTGAAAAACCTTTTTGAAATAATTTTCTAAAACTTCTGACTTCTTTTGTCTGATCAATTTTAAATTCATTTCTCTATTAATAGAAGAAGAAATTATGTTACATTACATTGTTGATCAAGTCTTTCAGAAGGTGGTAAGATATCAGACAGAGTTGGTGAACCAAGTTGTTCTGGTTTATCTTCTTTATCCATGTTACAAAAATGAGTTTTTGAAACGTTTGGATCAAAGTCAACTCCCTTAAAAGAAGAAGTTGAATTTCTAGCAAATTGAACAAAATTAGATCCAAATCTATCGTCTATTTCTAGATGAAAAACTTCTTTGAAAATTAGTATTTGAAGATGATGATTTGTCAAAGATAACTCTAACACTTCTATCTGAAAATGAATAATTTGTTCAGGATTTCTTTTGATAGGAGTCGGTATAGGATTTTGAGCATTTTCAAAATCCCAATGTAAACCTCTCTCTTGAAGATTCCAAGGTATTCTCTTGAGTATCATAACATTTGAATGAAGTGGATTAATTTTAACTAAGAGACTTTCATCTCTTGGAGAAGATCTGAGGGCACGAATATTGAGTTGAGTGTTCAAAAGTTTGTAATAAACTCTAAAAATTACAACAAAAGCTTTTGATCAATCATCAACATCGAAATTCTTGGTTTGAATTCGAAGATTAAGAGCATTGAGAATAGCTTCGTCTTGGAGGCTAATAGAAAAATTGGATAACGATTTGAAAATATTGGTCTACTCTCAAGATTAGACTCAAGCATAGACAGTAAGGAATGTTCAAACCTTAAAAGTCTTTTGTCCCTTAAGGTTATAAGAACAAGAATGTCAAGATCCAATCTAAATAAGGACTTAACAACAATTTGAACTAAAACAATATGAATATATTGAAATTTCTTCCTATGAGAAATGATAGATTCTTTTGAAAGCAGATTTAAAGAAATGGTTTGATTTTTGATATGAATAATTTTTTCCAGAGTTTTGATAACATAACTTTGAGTAAAATCGAATTTTCCCGTCTCATAGATAGAACTTTTTTCTACCTTTGGAATAGTCTTGAAGAATTTGTTCTATTCTTGCAATTTGAAGTTCCTTTGAATTTATATCATTTGAAATATTACTTGATGAAAATGCAATATTTTGATCATCAATTTCTTCATTATTTTCTTGAAAATGTGTTGAAGTATTACTACTTCCTTCTTTTAAACTGCCTTCTTTATTAAATCAGTTAGACATAAAAGACATAATTAAATATTATAAAATGAAACAATAATCTTATCATTGTACAATGCTAAAGACTGGACTAACGTTATACCAAAGCCTACAAATGGGACCACCCAAAATGCCCACTCCGGCTAATATGGGTTGACCAACGTCTATTCAATAGATATCCATGTCAACACATCAGTATGACCTTAGACACAATGACAACAGTAATATGACACAATTTACTCTTACAAAACTCAGTTATGGCTCTAATACTAAATTAGGCCAGGTTAAAGGCATGGGTTAAAGGTAATTATGGAGTGAAGAAAATAGTTTATTGATCTTAAAATAAATATAAAAAGATTTTTTAAATTTAAAATCACGTGAAATTACAAGATAGCAGGGAGAAGTTTTTAAATTATAAAGAAATCTAAAATAATATATTAAAGAATGTGAATATAACTTATTTCACACTTGATAAAAACAGATGAAATAATTCTCACTTTATAGATGAAGAATTCGGATTTGAAACAATTAAAGCATCTTGAACAATATCTTGATTTGAATCTTTATGCCACTTGAGAGAATCTTGAAAAACTTTACTTTGATATATATATAATGCAATCCATCTTATGCCACCCGAGCTCGAAAATCTACTCCAAGCTCAATTCATCAGTCCATCACATTTCAAGTATATTCCTACATTAGTTTGCATCTTGTCGAACGATTAAGGTCTTGAAACACCTCGTGCATATTCAATAGAATAACATTATCTAATACTAGTATTGCTAGAATGATATGGTAAGTTTAATTAAACGGAGAAAAATGTATTAAAATTTTCATATAAATGGACTCATATTCATTGATCAATTAGAAGGGTGATAGCACACTAATGCTAAATAACATTGTGTCCGTTTGGACTCCCATTATTCTATATTATAATGAGAGAGATAATATTTTTTTTTTGAAGAATGTATGGTTTAAAAAAATTTGAGTTTACGTGTAATATTATTTTATTGAAAAATATGTGGTTGATAAGAGCAGTGAGAAAAATGAATTTTAATTTAATGGGGGTCAAACGGCAACTAAATTATTCAATATGGCTCATTCCGAGGTTGAAAAACTAACTTAGATGGTATAATGATGAAATAAGGAAAGTAAAAAAAAATGACTTCTTGATATTTATATGGGTTTTCTTTAACAAAATAGTGTTGTTATTATTGTTATTTAAGTATACACTACAGTAATGATTTTTTACAGTAGGTTTAAATTTTCTTCTATGTAATACACTATAATTAATATTAAATCGCCACCACACGTGCTTACAACCATTTCGTACACATTATATCAGTTTATAGAATCCATCTACCGACCATTTTAATTAGATTCCAATTTGGTTTTAGGGTTTTCATTCTATAAATCTTCTGTCCCTAAATAATCTGACAAAATTTTCTTTTCATTCTAATTTTGCTGCCGAAGAATTGTACGAAAAATCTATCTTCAGATCAGGTCAGCTTTTCCGCTTTAATTTCTTGTGCACACAAATTCATGTGAGACAGTTGTTTTTCGTTGTATCCCTTTGTTACTCTCGCCTTTTATTTTGGGCGATTTGATTTAATTCCTTTGTTTTGGGCCATTTTTACAGGTTAGTTTATTTTACCTTCACACACAAAAAAAAAAGGTTCATCGATTGACTCCTAATAACTACTGATTTTGGGTGTTTGTCTCCTCAATAAACTTATGTAGAAAAAGAATGGATCTGTGGAAACTCTTGATCTATTTATTTTTTATTTTTGTATTCTTGATTTTGATTTTGAGTGCAGGATATGGAAAGTGGTCAGTTCTTGGTCAACTCAAAAGGAGAAGCAATTAATCTTGATGAACTTTACGATCTTGAGCCTATTCTTTCTGAGATCTTCTCATCTGATCTTTCACAATACAACCCAGTTGATGCTGTAAATTCCCAGCAGGCCAGCAATATTAAAAGTAAAGCTAAACAGCTGAGTTATAATACCAGTTGGAGTTCTTACATTAATAGTCCCCAACATCAAGAAATAAGTACAAAGCCTTCTCCCTCCCAACTAATTTCTTTTGGAAAGTCGAACCATACAGAGAAATTGCATAGGATACTGTCTAGGGACTCTTCTGTATCCCCCCAAATTATAAAGTTTTCATCTTCGACGATGAAAGAGCCTTCGGGTAAGAAACAATATGATGCAACACATATACATGAGATGGGTGCCAAGAAGGTGCCTTGCAGCATGATTAGGAGCCCTTTGCAAGCTCAAGATCATGTTATGGCAGAAAGGAAACGACGAGAGAAGCTAAGCCAACTTTTCATTAATCTTTCTAAAGTTGTGCCAGGTCTCAAAAAGGTAATAAATCTTCTTTCAAGAAATTAGAAGTACTGGATTTAAGGATTAGGGTTTCTTTATGTTAGATTTATGCATTCATAATATATAATTACCATCGAAATCCAACTAAATTTAATTTGGAGAAAATAATTCTACGCAAATACTTGACTAACCCCATAATTTAGCTATTTCTAATATCTTTCATGTATAATATTGAAATAATAATTTCTCCAAAACATACTTTAATTCATGCATAAAATGAAGAAATTCTGATACCATATATACAAAATATTCCGACAAAATGTTATTTTTCTGGAAATTAAAACGAAGGGAAATTAATTAACGGTTTCCCAATTGTCTGATTGAGGGGAAAGCGGAAAGGAAATATATAACTTGATGCGTTGGAACTTAATTCTGTTTCAGTTGGACAAAGCTTCTCTACTAGGAGATGCTATCAAGTATGTGCAAGAGCTTCAAGAACGTGTAAAAATACTCGAAGAAGAAGCTGAAGAGGCCAACAGAAACTCAATCACTACATCTCATGCTAATTATTCCGCAACAAGAAATTCAATTCCTACTATAAATTCTTTTTCCTCTAAAGAGAGATCCATTAATATCAGCGCAAGTGAATCAGTCCCAGTTGAAATCAAGGCAAGAATTTCAAACAACAATGTAATGATTAAAATTTTCTACAAGAAAGACAAGGGATTAATATCAAGAATTCAGTACGAAATGGAAAATCTGCACCTCAGTGTCTTAGACATTAGAGCAATGCCGTTTGGAAGTTCTACTGTTGATATAACAGTTCTTGCTGAGGTAATAACTCTCTAATTAATCTCAGTAAGATTTGCTAATAAATTAATTTTTAGTGTATGTTTATGTCTTTCTGATCTGACAGGTAATGATTTTTACTAAAAATTTGGTTTCATGAATTATTTGATGCAGATGAAATTTGAATTCTGTGGGACGGTGGAGGACATTGTTGAGCACTTAGAGATGGCTTTTCTGAATAGGCAAGCTTGACCTACTTTCATTTGTCTACCTCATATTATTTGTATTATTTATTAATCCCACGTTTTACATCTGAAAACCTTAGATTAATGTATAATCCCTCTTTATAGTTTCTTTTCTTTTTTTGACCTTATCGAGGAAATATTAAAACTTTATACATCTCTTCTATCTAAAAGATAGAAATAAAAAGTTACAAAGAGACTACTAATGGAGATTGCAAAGAAAATCGATAGTGTGTCAATCTGAACTGTTGAATATAGCAAGACAAAAATTTACTTACAACGGTTATGTTGTGTAATATATAAGAATTAATCTTCTTGGCCAGATTAGAGAACAGATCAAATAACAGGAGGGCTATTTGTCCCCCGACCCCTATTGGAGGTGGCGCCTATGGTGGGGGGTCATGCTATTTTGCCCGAAAAGGGGTGTCTGGGTAGGTCAAGCTATTTTGCTCGAAAAGGGGCCCCCTATTGGTGGGGGGGGGGGGGGGGGGCTGACAGTTTTTAGGGCAAAGGGGATTTGCCGAGGACAAAAAGCCCCCCTATTTTTTGATCTGTTTTTAACCCTGACCAAGTAGCAAAGTTGGATATATAAATAAACTTGTACAGCAAATAATAAATAAACGTGAGACCATCCAATTTCCTTGAGAATTTACTTCCCAGTACATTCCTTGGAAATTATCGGAGCCACTCTGGACAATTAAGTGTCTCCTTTATCAAATAGTCAAGCTTGAATTTATCGACAATGCATATATTTTGTTGTTTAAGAATATTAAATAATGAAAGGTCTAAAAATAATTTCACTTTTATATGGAACAAGAAAATATAAAGGAATTATAATAAAAACTAGAGATAGAGATGGAATTCTAGTCAAAAGTTGCGGCAAAATGTGACCCATTGGTCAGATACCAACAGTGGAAAAAAAAAAAAACACACTTAAAATCTTTAAAGAATTGCTCCAACATAGGTGCATAGTAACCTTTGTGGGCATCTGAATATGGATCGGGCCTTGTTTCCTTATTTAGCCCTTGTTTGATCCACATTATTTTTTTCATTTTCATTTTTCTACTCATTTTCAACCACACATTTTTAATCAAATAATATTTTCCAATCACATCAATAACTTTTCCTTCTTTTTCAACCATATATTCCCCATCACATCAACCAAAAAAATGCATTCTTTTGAAAATAATGTGCACCAAACAGGGCCAATAAAATGTGCCATCGAGAAGCAACTCTCAGCAATCTCCACCTTCACTGGATCGAACCAGACTGATTTTGATGTCTCTCCTCCAATTTCATTTTCTTTTGTGCCTGCATGCAAGAAATCACCAAGTGTTAAGGTTAATGAGACTTAAAAACAATCTCTCAACTTATTTGTTGGTAAATTCTTAGTTCCTATACCAGTAGGGTTGCACTTACTAGAAATTTCCCCAATGTTAATAATGCCTTGTTCAAGAACATCTCTTATAATGAAGTGAAATTTGAAATCAGTATAGAGTCCTCATGTCTAAAGACGTGATTTCTAATAAGGTGAATTTCACTTTGAATGTCACAGTATAAAACAACATCATTTCCTATGAATCCTAACTCAATTAATAGCTCCTTAACCAAATACCAACTTCACTGCATCAATAGCAACAATGTACTCGGCTTCTGTTGATGATAGTGCAATCAATTTGTTTAGCTGGGTTTCGAGCTTACACAAGTGTCATTTGGAGTGTAAAAGTATGCGCAACTAGATTTTCTATTGTCATTATGACCTGAAAATTTTGAATCCACACATTCTTTAACTGTACTCTCTCGTTGCTCATTTTGAACTCAAATACAAAGTATAATGAGCCTGTTAAGTATTTTGTAAACCACGTCATAGCATTTCAATATCCTTCTCCCTAATTACCTATTTATCTACTTAAAACACTCATAGCATAAGCTGTTGCCACTATTGCAGAAAGATTCCACACAAAAAATGATGAAAAAGAAACGAATAAGAACACCGAAATAAAGATGAAGGCTTAATCACGAATATCGTTGTCCTCAAATAATATTTGCCCCTTCTCGGATTGAATTTGATATCTAAATGGATATTAGCAAATGATTTGAAACATTAATCAAGCCTTGTAGTAGAAAACACTTGAACACTTTAGCGTTTTCTATCAAAACTTCAAGAACACTATCGAAGAAATTTGAATATAAGGGGGAGAATGTAAATTCTACATTTTGGAATGAAGATTTTATCTCAAGTCGTTGAGTTTATTGTTGATACGATAATCTATCATGTATTTATAGATTTCAATCAACACCCACGAAATAGTGTTAAAAATTCACAAAAAGTTGCAATACTTATACATAACATTTAGATATCTTTCGATATAAATCTAACTATAGTGCAATTCAAACAAAGTAAATTTGAAATTAAAGGTAGCAAAAAATGTTTGAACAAATTATTCATTGTGACAATACCGGTAAAAATACACACACAGGTATCATGTGTTCTCAAGTTCCTCACTCTTGCTTAGCGCTAATATGGCTTGCGCTTATCGTATTCAACGAATGTTTAAGAGAGAAATCCCAACTTTCTATTGAGGCGGCACAACCTCGAAGTTCATCTAGGTGAAATTCTTCCAGCATCTTTGTTACTTTTAAAGATACTTGAACTTTGGTATTGAATTTCATTAAGAGTTTAAAGCTCAACCCTCATTCAAGTAACAACCAAAATTATATTATTAGGATAAGGTTATCGCGGATTTTATAATGTTGAGACTATTCACATATCGAATGATTTGTTGTTACCCTTTGAACTCGTAAAATACTTGTTAAGTAATGACATGTACGGTTGTCATCATTGGTAAATCTTTTATTTAAGAGCTTCAACCCCATCCTACTCAAAGTAGATAATATTAAATTTCTATTTAGAGGTTTAGTTAAGGGGTCTACTAGATTTTCAATTGACTTAAAATAATTTAGGGAAATTATTTCACTCTTGATTAATTTCCTTATGTGGTTATGTCTTAGACGCATATGTCTAAATTTTTTATTGTATTCCTTTGTTAATGTGGCTTGACTATCACACATAATAGATATTGAAGATATATTCTTTTGTCCCAAAGGTATTTCATAAAGAAGATTCTTAAGCCACTTAACTTCTTTCTCAATATTTAATAATGCTACAAATTCAGATTCCATAGTAAAGTGTGTAGTACATGTTTCTTTATTTGATTTCCAAGAAACAACACATTCTCCAAGAGTAAACACCAAACCCGAAGTCAGTTTACTTTCACCCATGCTAGAAATCCAACTAGCATCGTTAAGTCCTTCTAATGTGGTCGAGAATTTAGAATATTGTAGACATAAGTTCTTAGTTTTCTTTAAATAGTCAAGAACGTTTCCAATGACCGTCCAATGTTCCTTACTCGGATTACTAGTAAACTTACTAAGTTTATTAATTGCAAATGTTATGTGAGGTCTTGTGCATTGAATTGTATATATAAGACTTTCTATAGCACTTGCATATTCCAATTGATCAATTTCTCTTTCATCATTCTTTATAAATTTTAAAATTAGATCCAAGAGGGTATTAAATTCTTTTATGTCCAAATGTTTAAACTTATTAACCACATTCTCAATATAATGTGATTGACTCAAATAGAAACCCCTATTAGTTTTTGTAACTTTTATACCCAATATGATATCCACTTGTTCAAGATTTTTCATTATGAATGTAGATCATAGAAACCTCTTCGTTTCTTTGATTATGTCCATGTGGTTACTCATAATCAATATGTCATGAACACACAAGCAAATAAGGATTATACATTTATCACACACTTTAGAATATAAACATTTATCTACACTATTATTTATGAAACCAAATGAATAGCTTAGTCAAATTTTTCATGTCATTTCTTACGTATTTGTTTTATACCATATAACGATTTCACTAACTTACACACCTTACGTTCATTTTCGGGTAGATCAAACTGTCAAGTTGTTCCGTATAAACCTCCTCATCGAAATCCCCATTTAAGAATGTCGACTTGACATCCATTTGATGAACATGAAAGTCATGCATCGAAATTAATGCGAATAAAACCTTAATTGAAGTTATTCTAGTTACCGGTGAATATGTATCAAAATAATCTATTTCTTCCCTTTGTCAATACGCTTTAACTACTAATTAGCTTTAAAGGTATTAAGAGAGCCATCAATATTGTATTTTTTTTTCTAAACACTCATTTACATTCAATATGTTTGGATCCAGGTAGTAAATCAACAAGTCCCCATGTATTATTGGACATAATTAAATTCATTTCATCATTAATTGTATCTTTCCCAAAAATGCTATAATGAGAAGCCATAGTTTCTCTATAAGTTTTTAGACCGGTCTCCACTTGTATAACGAAAGGAATTGTCCTTACAACATTCTTCTAATTTTCTTTGGAGTTGTTTTGCTTTCGATGTCGACATCCATTTGCACAATCTCCGAATTTTTCACATACAAAGCAACCTCCCTTTGACTTCTTCTTAAACTTGTTTGAAGGTTTGGTCTTCTCCACGGCATTGGCTCTTGAAGTGTGTAGCGCCCCGAGTTCCGTTAACCCGGATTGTCACGTCATCGTCTTTTGCCCTAATTTAATAATCAAAATTTGCGAAAATAACCTAATTTTTGAAATCACATTTGTAATTGAAAACTTCGTCGGCAAGAAAACTCATAGGATAATTGTTTTAAAATTTAAATATCATGTTTTTGGAATAGCGGAAACGACAATACGTTAATAATGTTCAAATACATAAATTTCAAAATTTCAAAATTGCGATAATCAAATTTTGTGCTACCACTGCCCATCAATCATGATCGCCTCCGAAATCTGCAAATATTGTTAAAATAACATGATTAGTATTTCAAAGAAATACTCAGTAGACTCATCGCTGATAATTAATTTACAGAATAATTGAATGCACACTTATGCAATATACAACATGATATCATCATCTTCTTTGGCTCATTTTCTTGAAAATCATAGACTCTTTAAAATCGTAGGGTGTTGATAGTTTTTCTTTCTCGTGCATATAAAGCACATAAATTATGCATAACATTCTCATCTTATCTCATAAGAGATTCTCGTCTTTCTCATGCAATTAAGCATATAAGTTATGGCAAGCATAATAATATCATATATCTCATATGACATATTCTCACCTCATGCATTAAAGCATATAAATCACGTAATTTCACATAAAGCATGCAATTATAATTTAAACTAATTAATGGTGGCGAGTCTACCTCAATAATTCTCGAGTTAGTACAAAAATGAAGCGAAAAATGATCTCAAGCTCTCAATCGTCCGTACGTTTCGTCTAACCAAAATAGAAAATAAGTTTTGAATTAGTATCTCGAAGTTTTAAAGTTTTAAAACAATAAAATAAAGTTTAGGGGCTCAATTGAAAATTTATTAAATCTGAAAATAAAAGTTTTAGGGTTGAAATAGTAATTTTTGAAAGTTAGGGGCTAAACTATAAATCTATTAAAACTGAAAATAAAGACTAAAAGCTGAAATAATAACTTTTAGAAGTTTATGGACTAAACTATAAATATAATAAATCTGAAAATAGAACTAAAGGGCTGAAGTTGCATCTTTTGAAAGTTATGGACTAAATTGTAAATATAATGAAGCTGAAAATGGAAACTAAAGGGCTGAAATTAAACCTTTTATAAATTAGGGACTTAATTGGAAATCTGTTAAAACTAAAAATAAAGTATTGAGGACTTAAATAATAATTTCTAAACTTGGGGATTAAATTGAAATTATTTAAAACTGAAAATAAGAATTTTAGGACTGAAACAGTCACTTTTAAAGATTTTGGGACTAAAATGAAAGTTTATGAAACTGTAGTTTAAATAAATAAAACTTAAAAATCGAAAATGAAACTTTCTAAACTATGGGACTAAACTAAATAACTTTTAAAAGCTGGGACTAAAGGGTTAAATTTAAAAAAATCAAAATTATAACATATAACCTAATTTATTTTTTCTCTCTCTCTCTCTCCGGAGAGAGAGGCTCGACGAGAAGGAAGGGGCTCTGATTTCTTACCACCACCGACCTGCGGTGGTGGCAGCGCTACCATGGTGGAGAATTCGAATTTTTCATTCGGGTTTGACTAAAATGAGGTAAGTGTGTGGGTTTTTTGATTGTTTTCTTGGTTTGGGGTTTCTTTGGTGGTGGTTTGAGGTGGGTTTTGGGACGGTGATGAGGTGGTGGTTTGGTGGAAATGGTGGCGGTTTAAGTCGATTTTTGGTCTCGGTTTTAGTGGCTTGGCAGTGGAGGTGCAGTGAGCTTGGGAGACTGCTTGTATCGATGTATTTGGGTTCGAAAATGGTGGTGAGTTGGGTGGTCTCGTGAGTGATGTTGTTGATAAATGGTGTCGTTGGTTTGGGTGTTTGGTTCGGTTGGTGTATTCGGTTTCATGATTGTGGGTTGGCTTGGTGGTGGCAGTAGTTTGAACAGCTTCGTGGGGTGGTGTTGGTGGTCTCGATTTTGAGCAGGGTGTTGAGGTGGTTTCGTGTTGGTGGCTACAGTGAGGTTGATGGTTTAGTGGTGAAGAATGGTGGAATGGTGGAGGTGTTGTGCAGTGTTGGTGATCGGTTTTTGGTGAGTTGCATTGTGTGTTTTTTCGTGAGTTCACTGATGCTAAAAATTGATCTTCTAGCATCAATGGTGAAATTACAGTGAAAGAATTGAGCGGAAGAGACTTACCAAAAATAATGGTTGCTAGAATGGTGATGATGGGAGGGAAATGAAGGTATATGAATTGTAGAAATTAGGACACAAATTTCTAGGTGGGTAATTGGGTCAAAAAGTTGGACTTTAGGGTTTTCTAATTGGATTAAAATGTTTAATTCCGATTTTGGACTTATTTAATTGGACTTAAATGGATTTGGCTAAAATAAATAATTTAAATTTTGGACTTATGTAATTGGACTATAAACATTGGACTTGAAATTATTAAATTGGATTTTAAATAAATAAATCGGAATTGATAATAAAATTATTATTCGGGATTAGATTCGATCGAATAAATTTGAATTCGTTTTTATAACGGCCAGACGAATGCACTTTCTCTTTAAAATTAGGGTTAAAGTTTAGAGACACGTTTTCTGAGAAAACCAATTTTATATTAATTAAAAGTTCTCGATCGCTACAAAGTGCCTCCATAAGAATTTTCATTCTTATCTCTTGTCTTTAATTCTTCTTCAATTTGAAGACGTTTTTACACTTGTTCCAAAGAATAATTTTCGGAACTATGCATTATTTTCTTCCTATGTCATTTTAAAATCTTAGAGAGTTTCACAATGATTGCTCATACTTGAAAAGACTCTAGTAATTCAATTTTAACTGCCTTCAGCTTGGTGACAAGAACTTATAACTCGTGTACTTGGGAAATGAGTGGAATGTTGTCAAGGAATTTGAAATCAAAATACCTTGATATTAGGAATTTCTTAGCACCTTCTTCTTCAACTTTATACTTATTTTCCAAAGCATCCCATATTTCTTTTGGCGATGATATATTTGTGTAAAGATTGTACAATCGGTCAGATAGGGCATTAAGAATATGACCGCGGCATATGAGTTCATCCCCTTAACGCTTTTGTCTCTCCATAAGTAGTGTCAATTTTGGATCAAGAATATAGAAGATCTTCTATGCTATGAGAAGCAACTTCAATTTATCTTGCTATCATGTGAAATTTGTCCCATCAAATCAATCTAAACGGACAAGATCTTGATTCATCAATTTGATTATCGCCACCGTAGTTTCGTTCTCCATTGCAAAATGTTATTTGAGATTGTTGTAGAAATATTCCACACAAAAAAAAAAGGATGAAAAAGAAACAAAGAACAAAAATAAGGACACTGGAATAAAGATGAAGGCTTAAACATGAATATAGTTGTCCTCAAATAATATTTGTCCTCTCTCAAATTGAATTTGATGCTTAAAGGGATATTAACAAATGATTTGAAAGACTAATCAAGTCTTGTAATAGAAAAAACTTAAGCATCTAGTGTTTTGTATCAAAACTTCAAGAACATTATTGAAGAAATTTGAATATAAATGAAAGAATGTAAATTCTATATTTTGAAATGAAGATTTTATCCCAAGTTGTTGAAATATATTGTTGATATGATAATCTTCATGTATTTATAGATTTCAATCAACACCCACGAAATAGTGTTGAAAATTCACGAAAACTCACAAGCCTTTCACCAAAGACCACTAAAAATTCAAACAAAGAATCAGCCTAAAATCTCTAGTTTTTAGGGGTAAATTTGTGTGTATTGTGCCTGTGTGCTTCTTTGATTAGAGGTTTAGAGTTGAAATCGATTTGGTTGTTCTTGGTCCATTGTATTAGCTACATCTGTTCATTCTATATTTGGGTCGTTTTGTACAGAAATGTACAATTTTTGTTATACTGAGCCCAAAATAATCGATTCTTGATGTTAATGATCATTTGTTGATATTTTGATTCTAAAGGCGTATTCTTTGGTACTTTTTATGTTCGAGTTGTTATTGGTTCCAATTTAAAATGGCGGCGAATAAGACACCAACTATATGGGAAAATACCTCCTCTCAAGCACCAGGTGAATTGGACGATGGTTTGACCATAAGATGTGAGACCATGGAACTAGGAAATATACATCGCCATTGTTCGTTGCAAACTACCATGTCAAGTTGTGCATGAATATTGCCTAAGCATTCCCCCTTGTTATTCCATTTGAAAAATTGATCCCTCATAACTCAAATCCATAAACTCACAATCTAGAGGCATACACCGGAAGTCTGATGTAGCGGAGTATGCCCTTTCATTCCTGTCTTACTTCTCAAATAATTACCAGAAGGAATTACAATCACCACCGCAAACCCATGGCCCTGAGAAATCCTAGGCAAAATAACGTAATAGCCCCCAATCAGCTCTCATGTTCTCAGATTTAGGGCTACAAAAATCTCACGTTGACCTCCATCTTCTGTATATGTCAAACCAATTACCCAAGCATAAATGTGCCCCCTCAAATAAGAATTAATGTGGAGGCTGAATTTATCGAACCATAGAAGAGGAAGACCACCACCACATCCTCGAAAATCAACAACAAAACTATAATCAAAACCCAAACAGAACTTCAAATCATTTGCCCAAACACAGTACAACCTTATCTTGAACAAGAAGACAAGATCAGACGAATGACTCTAGATAATAGAGCGCAAAGCAGTGATTATGCAGGGATTCCCCTCTCCTGCTTCTCTACATATTCCAGAATAAGCAACTCATGGCTTCGTCTGTTCTGTCAAGCAGACACCATCAATAGATCAATCAAAGCACCATGACCATCCATAACAACGTATTTCCCTTTCTTACTCCATCTAACGTTAGCCAACTCATCAAAGGAAACACGTTTTTATAATGACCGTGTTGGAAAATAAGGGTTGTGGATCGTCCATGTGAGGTTACCCGATCCGTAAGATATCAAAAGGATTGGAGGGAATTGTTTGAATTTAAAATTCAATCCTATAACTCCCCATAATTTTCTATGACACTCATTTTAACCTCCCACTTTTTTGTCTAGCATTTGGGAGAGAGAAGGATGGGAAGAAAAGTATGAAATTTGTATGGAAAATCACACATAAGTTGGAAAGACCTTGAAACCTTTTATTAACATAGAAACTCGCAAAATTAGGCACTTAGGTTGTGAATTATAATCCATTTCCATTGTGATTGCGATTGAGATAATTGGAGTACTAGAAAATGCAGAATTTAACGCTTGAAAAACAAGGTGATTCAACTACACAAAAATCATGGAATTCATTCTTTCAAGTAAAGATTATTGACCTGTAATATATGATTATGAATGCTGCGAATTCTTACAGGCTAAGTACCTCGAAGTTAACAACCCAATTTTTCCCGCTATGGATCATGCGCCATCCCCAAGGAGTAGAACTTTGTCAGTTTAGAACCACATGAAATGGCACAATAGGTAGCCTTTCCCAACCTCCACCATGTCTACCTCACTTTGCCCCACGCCCTCTCGGTCTAACCCTTCACCCTCTCCACTAGCATTGAATTAGAAATCCCAACCATATTCTTTCAAGTCCGTCTGACCCTCTTCACTCTCCCTTCCACCTCGCTCGGCTTACCACCCTCTGCTCCTTTACCCTTATGGTTCCCCCTAGGCACCAGTCCGTCCACCCTTCAAGGATAGAAAACGACCTTCTAAAACCCTTCCATCAGGCTTTTAGTCATTCACCGAGCTTCCACTCACCATCACCCATCCTTAATCCATTCCCCTCAACCATACCACAGTCAGTATATTTGTGACCAATCAAACCACATCAAAAATAGTATTCATGCAAACTTTCGTATTGAAATAGAAAATTCAGCTCCTACATTTTTTCATCATTAATAATTCTTGTACCTCTTTCCTGGTGCTGTACAGAAATTCCATTTGTACATAAAGAAATGCACAGAATTCTACTAGAATAAAGACATCAATAGGTCCCACAGTGCATTTAAAAAAAAAGTGTGCAAGCCCCACCACCGTGTATTAGTGTTCTATTGCATTTCTTTTGGATTTTTCTCATGTACGTGCAGCACTTCTGGGTGCTGTAATATTCATGAGTACACGGATATCCAGATCAACCTGGTCGACAATCCCCTTTGTACTTGATGGAGAATTAAATTACAAATAGAAGGCCTATAATTCCATATATTTAAGAGAAGTAACGCATCAGTTTGGGATCTTCGTTGGTGGATTGAATTTATATGGAAAACTTTAATTCTAATATCATTAGGAATTTGACGGACAGTACACGAATAATAAATTATTAATATAATAGTCATTAAAATCAAGAATTATATAATTATTAGAAAATTATTAAAGAACACAAAAAGTGGAATTACATTAATTATAGTTTTCTCTCCTCACTAAACACGTCAAGTCCATTGATTAAGTTCTTGTTGGGTGTAAGTTAGTTGAGCTGATTTGAATAATAAGCTACAAATTGTATTTGAATTATTTAATTTTTTTCAAACATTTACTTAAACTTACTTAAGTTATTAACAAGTCAACTATAAATAACTGCAGTAGACTTGAACATTATACACAAGAATGACCAAGAAAAAAACATGAAAAAGCAGATAAATTTATAATCAGCAAAATTCAAGAAAACATATAGTGAGTACAAGATTTCTTCCCCATCAAAAATTGGGAGATAGTTTTTTTTTGTACCATTTGTTAAAATATAGATGACGAAATTTAATTAAACGAAAGCACCACTAACTTACGTTGTGATTCCTAGTATAAATTTCGTATATAAAAGAAGATACATAGATTAATCCCATATGGAATAGTAATCAATATCATCATCATCATCACCAGGTTCCTCCAGCTGATTGCTTCCATGTGGCTCTCCCACGAGTAGTGCACATTCCATCTCCATCCACATTTTAGGCGATTCTAGTGGTGACTCGTTAATAGCTTGAATCTGACTCGGCGACAGCCCCACCCTCACAGGTACCACGCCACCACCCGCAGCCTCCTGTCCCGGCCTGTTAAACCTCATCGCAGCCTGTTGAGCCGCCAATTGAACATCCTCTGCATTAGAACTCACTGGCTTGGGAAAACTGTTTGACAATTCCGGGAAGTTGAGCCGCGCATTAGAGCCTTTCAAGTGCAATGCCGCCACGTCGTAGGCGGCTGCCGCCATTTCAGCCGACTCATAGCTTCCTAACCATATTCGGGTTTTTTTACCCGGCTCGCGAATTTCAGACACCCATTTTCCCCATTTTCGTTTTCTAACTCCTATGTACGATGGTACTGTTTCCTGCTCTTTCATTTCTGGGTTTGTAGTGAGCTTAGTTTGGATTACATATATAGAAAGTGTAAAGGAGAGAGAGTATGGGCACGCACGTTGTTGTTAGATGAAATGAGGTTCCACGTAGTTGCATGAGAGTGGATTGCAGTTGTATATATCAAGTTTATGAAATGACCAATGGCGTGTTGTTGTTAGATGAAAACGAGGAAATTTTCATCCAAAGACCATAAATATTTTTATTCCTAATTTTGTGTTAAGTTATAAATTTTGGGTTGAGACAATAAGACACGTGACATTACTCATAACATTAAACTATGCTGTAAAATTGTTATAAATATTTTTGTCCGAAAACCACAATTAATTGGAGAATAGATTTTCAAGAAAAGGAAAAAAAAACTCTGTCCTTTTAACCTGTAAACTGTTTGGTACGTGTGAGGAGGAAATGGGATTCAGATAACTTAGTTTTATATTTTAAACTTAAATATAATTGGATAATGTTGGGTTACAAATTAAGAATCCGTTTGGGAGAGATTAAAATTGAAAAACTAGTCGTTATTGACTTTTATTAGACGAGTGAGACCCAACAACAACTATATTTTTAATTTTAATTGGATTTTAATCAGTACCAAACGGGCTATAAGCTCCCTTTTGACAATCTTTAATTTAATTTTTGCTTCTACACGTAAATTCGTAACTTTTTCATCATATTCAACTACACATTCTTCAAAAAATAGTATTCAAATTTTTTTATTTTTTTTTCATTTTTAAGGCCATCAAACATGGGCTAAAAAATAAATTGCTATTCGTCCACTTTATTATATAAATGTGTGGTTGAAAATAAGTACGTAAAAAAATTGAAAAAATGGAAGACAAAATCATTAGTATAATAATCTTCATTTATGGTCAATAATATAATTTATTGTACTAATATTTGAATGATAATCATAGTGACGTGACTATTCAACAAAAAAATAAAAAAGCTTTTCACCTTGTCAAAATTGTACTATTTCTTACAGCTGGATCTTGCTTGGTTTCCATATTCCATACCAGTACGTCCGTCCACCGTTAGTCATATTTTTATTTATTTATTTCCTTAGTAATTTATATATTTTTAATTAAGCCAGCTTTATTATTTGAAAAAATTAATTTTGAAATAGTGTTTTTTGAAGTATGCATGGTTAAAAACTAAAGAAATTTTTTTAGATTTATACGTAATATTATTTTATTTATAAAATGTGTAATAATTGATAAAAGAAAATAAAAAAGAATTAAAATTTAATGGAAGCTAACTCATTTGTAAGTGTGAAAACTAGAAGGATTCGGTTCTTTTATTTTGAACACCGGCAGCCTCCACAGACCACAGGTTGACTGAGAATTGAGAAACTCTAGGCCCGTAGAAATGATTGGACACCTGATACTCGTGTCCAAAAACATATTTGCCGGTGCCGTACATTAAGGTTATGTCAAATTATTTATTTTGTTATAGGCACACCTCCAACATTTTTGTCGTAGATTTTAATAGCATTTAAAATAATCCATAGTACAAATTTTGATAATACATAAAAAAAAAAGTCAATAAAGATGTTATCAAGGAATGTATAAATAGCATAATTCAATTATTTATATAACTTCATTTCCAACTTTTAATTTGAGTCAAGTCGCCTAGTTTTGTGCTCGTGATGAGTCCAACAATGTATTTTGCACGAGAGCTAGTCAGCTTGCAAATCAAGACTAGGAGAGCCTATTACATTGCCTACTTGTGCAGTTTGTATGGCTACTTTTTTAAGCTTTGTAGACTTTTTTTTGTCTGTAAATGTAAATTACTGTAGATCAAAAACTCGTGTACATATATTTCGGGCATTCCCGAGTGAAATATCAATCATGTGAAACATACAACTACTACATGCAAACCCAAGCAAAAAAAAAAAAAAAAAAAAATATACAAACGAAATGGATTAGTGACCCATAATAAATGACTCCCAATGAATCAAAACATTCAGATACAAAGAGAACATAACATTGTATACGTATGTTTTAATTCGTCTTACAATGCACTCAACTTGTGGATTAAGGTCCTCGAAAATCCTCCTATTCCGTGCCATCCATATGTGGTAAATGTTAGTAGCAAGTGCAATTTTCTTAACTTTACTTTGCCAAGTCGTACTCTGGGCTTCCTTTTTAATCAATTTCAATGAATTTGACAAAGTAGACATGTTAAGTGTGATGGCCAGCCAACCGCGAATCTATCCTCGAGTGAGTTGCTAAACAGGAAAAAAAAAATAAGTATTGTGCAGTTTCTTCTGTCTATCCACAAAATATGCAATTCCCGTCGAGTTCCAAGTATTGTAGCTTGTATTTAGTTAATAATCTGGACTGAACTCCTAACCAAATAATGAAAGCATGCTTCGGAGTGATGGAGGCGTTCCAAACTGTGGATGCACAAATTGCCTTGGTACCCTTAGGCCTGAAAATTTCATAAGCTATCGTGATGTTGAATCTGTCCATCACAGTCAACCTGTCAATTTCAACATGAATGCATCGTTCAGGTCCTATGATATTGTCCCTAATTTCCAACACCTTTTAAGTAGGGGAGAGTTATCTTTCTTCACCATACATTCCCAAATGTTCATCCCACGAAGGTGCACCTGATTGACCTATTGAATCCAAATGATATCCTTTTTACTATGGATGTTCCAAAGTGTTTTTTTAGAGTAGTGCAACATTCCAACTTTTAATATCTCTAAATCCAAGTCCTCCCTCTTGCTTTGGTAAGCAAATATTGTTCCAAGCCATCAATGGATTTTTGCATCCCCGTAGGAAATTCCGACGGAAACTAATAACTTTGGAGGCAATCGTAGTCGATATAGGAAATATGGATAACCAAAAACATTCCACACCTTGAAGAACGATTCTCACAAGCTCCGATCTCCCCTCATATGACAATAAAGCTATTGACTATGCACCAATATAGGATGAAGTCTTGTTGATGAAGGAATCATAAGATATAACTTTCAATTTCACCGCCGTAAGTAAGATACCCAAGTAATGAAATGGCACGGCACCCTTTAGAATATTTGTTAATGCAAGAATATCCTCCAACTCGTGCCCTATCAATTTGTGCAATATGATATGTAAAATTGTCATCGTGCTATTGTATATAGATTAAATTTTGTTTTATCGGACATCATCTCACCCTACTAGAGTGCATTTTTTCCAAGCCGGCTTATCTCGGACAACATCATATTGGCCTTTGAGCTTATGCACTCAAATAACCTCTACTTGAGAAGAATTAATAAATGGTTAATTTATAAATAAATAAAAATAATTGATAGATAAGTGAATAATACTTATGAATTCATTGATTTATAAGTTTCATGGACAAAGTAATGCATATTGGATAACACAATTACTAAGAATTAGAATTTGTGTTCGATTTTTCTTAAAAATAAGTTAAAATGTGTGTGTGTGTGTGTGTGTGTGTGTGTAATATATTAAACCCTTGTTTGCCAGGATAGAATTAAGATTTTTAGTAGATTTTGATAAAAATTGATGAAAAATGTGGTTGAAAAGTTGTGGATCACATGAAATGTGTTATTAAAATTAATTGTTTACTTTGATTTAGGTAAAAATCTAAATTTTTATTTATAGCAAATACAGACTAAATATTACATCAAGTGAGATTTTTTTTTTTTTAATTATGATTATGATCATACTATAATTCAATTATTTCAATAATACCTTAATTTTTTTTCAATATGTAATAAATACTACAAAAGATTTTGTCGTGTTTGAGTTTCGTGTTATTAATTCTCAATTAATTAACATTGACATTAATCTAGACTAGGTGAATCTTGATCTACATTAATTTGGAATTATTATGGATGAATTTATTTTATATTCATGTATCTATAAAATTTTAATGGGTGTTTAAATTCATATATTGACAATTAGGGTCCGTTTGATAGACCACATTTTTCATGGAAATTTTTCATTTTTCAACTTTTGTATTGTTTGATAGGCAAAATTTTCTAGAGAAAATATTTTTCAACTTTCCAAATTTTCTACATTTTGGAGAAAAATAAATTCTTGATGTTTTGGTGGGTAAATTTTTTTTTTTTTTTTTTTTTTGGAAAAAATTATATACACAATAGTAAAAAAAATCACTTTTATTGACAACTTCCATGTAAAACAAAGTCAAACGAATAGTATTGCGTATAGTTTTGTTTTTCAATTTTTTTTTTTTAATTAGAACAAATTCTAGACCCAATGGTAGAAAATATTATCATTTTAATGGACAATTTTCAGAAAAAATGAGTGAAACAGATACCAAACTTTCAACATATTCCATGAAAAATTATATCAATCAAACACAATTAATTACAATTTCTAAGAAAATATTTTCCCTGTAAAACATTTTCTTTCCACCCTTTTTTCACTTTTCATCAAGCCCGTTTGATTGAAAAGTGAAAAAATGGTGGAAAGAAAATGTTTTACAGGGAAAAGATTTTCCTAGAAATTATTTTGTTGGGAATTGTAATTAATTGTGTTTGATTAGTATAATTTTTCATGGAAAATATTGAAAGTTTGATATCCGTTTGATTTCGTTTTTTATGAAAATTGTCCATTAAAGTGATAATGTTTTCTACCATTGAGTCTAGAATTTGTTCCAATTGCCAAAAAAAAATTGAAAAAAAAATCATACCGGATACCATACGTTTGGCTTTGTTTTGCATGAAAATTGTCAATAAAAGTGATATTTTTTTTACCATTGTGTTTAGAATTTTTTTCAATTGCAAGAACAAAAAAAAAATTGAAAAGTTGGACAATATTTTCTCACCAAAACATCAAGAATTTATTTTCCTCAAAAATGTGGAAAATTTGAAAAGTTGAAAAATATTTTCCCGAGGAAATTTTGTCAATTAAACACTACAAAATTGGAAAATTTTCCGTGAAAAATAGAGCGTATCAAACGGACCCTTAATTCTTATTGATAAAATGTAATATGAAAAGGTTTTTCATTTGTAATATTTCACCATCACAAAAAATTTGAATAATAGAAATTAAGTTTTTAGAATACAATTTTCTTCTCTTAAATTTTTATCCTGAATTTTATTTTCTTTAATTCATTTAAAACTGAACGAATCTTTCCAACGAATTAGCATCAAATATTATTTTTACAGCGCTTATAAAGTATTATAGAATAACGTGCAATATACGTTTATCTCTAACTAATATCCTAAGCACTGATGTTTAGCTTATACTAAGTACTCGAGTGTCTCCCACCATCATGTCGTTCGAATGTTTAGCATAAACTAAATATCGATGCTTGGGAGATCGATCTTGATATATTAATCATTACATGTACATATAAAAACTTAATATTATTAACATTAAATCAAATCATGGATATGGTTGGTAGATTTTTGCTGTTATAAAACGCGTTTCATCTCATACAAAAACCTTCATTTAGCACCGTCAAGCTATTGTTCATTTGCATGTATCAGCAAATTCCACGTCTCCACAAACCTTGAACAAAACTCTTCTGGACCTCACGCATCCTCCAACTCCATCAAAACGGAGGACTCGAAACAATCAATATTGACTTTCATTATTCCCTTTGATACTCCTATTATTATGTTTGACTTTTTTGTTATACTTAAATCTCGACGCTTTCTTAAAACTGTTGACCCCAAAAAATGGTCCAACAGAAGAGAAGAGTTACCAGTGTTTCTTTAGTTGTAGGGTGATTATCTCTATAATAAAAATGGGGGCGGTCCGAGAAATAAATCTTCTTAGTAGAGAGAATTCAAAAGATTTCTTTGTGTGTACAAATTTGCATTACCTTTTACAATGTTAAGTGTGTGCTTTTATAGTAAAGTACAATAGTGGAGAGCCGTTAGATGATGGAACACGTGGCCTCATCCGCATAGCCGAGTCCTCTTATCGTAGCCATCAATCAATCAATCATTCATATGTCATTTCGCATTTAATGCTGTGACGGCTCGGCAGCCCTACGTCTGATATGTAAGACTAGACTTGACTTGCTTCATTAAGTGGAGCTACATATATAGTGAGTTGTCACATCATTCACTTGATACAAGATCTAGTATGAGGTCCTCTCCAATACGCTTTTACATATCTCGTCATCCATTGGGGCTCAGCTCTTCATAAGGGCTCGGACAATAGAGGTTCGGCCAACAGTGGCTCGGCCAAAAGTGGCTCGGCAAGATAGGGGTTCGGCCAATAGTGGCTCGACCAAAATTTCCATATGGGCAGAATGATGTGGGACGGATCTAGGTTCACTTGTTGTGTAGTTTGTCACTTGGCTATATTTAGGACTTCGTTGGAACTTGTCCACTTGCCACGTGTATTTATTGTACGATTATTTATATGAGTAACATCAGTCCCTCAAGTTTGAGTCGTACATTCATGTGCGGGTCGAACTTTGAAGTATAAATAGTTAAATCGGTCAATGTGGGATCCTCTCTATCTGAACATACCACACAATATATGGGTACAGCCTTATGAGGCTTAATTTACCTTGGCCGAAGCCTTTTATACATGGAAGAGCCCATCCGGGAAGAGGCAGCCTTACTGGTAGCGCCTTGCGTAGGACCAGGGGCTACGCGACCCGTGTCGTCCCGGGGGAGCTCTTCCGCAACTGCCCCCATGGTTCCTTCGAATACTTTTTTCCGATCCGGGTACATCCTGGACCTCAGCGACATCTGTCATTGCTTCCAGAAGCGCCGAGTCCCAATGAACTACAGTTGGTGATTCTGGTCATTTCCAAGGCTTAGGGTGTCGTGTGCATTTAATGCGAAATGATTATGCCGGCGCGCGCCTTCCTACGCCTACGCCCGTCCTGGGCGCGTGCCAGGTACGAGTTCATCTACGCCCTTGATTGTGTTAACCCGACCAGTCGTCCACTGGCAAGCACGCAGAGCAGGATTGCAGGTGGACGACCCAGATCAAATTTGCAGGAAACATCCAACGGTGGGGCCTCGTTCGCACATCCTATATAAAAGGTTGGAAATCCGTCTTTTTCACCTTTTTCACTTTCAGAAAAATTTGCGACCAAGTTCTTCTTGAGGTATTAGTCCGAACTCCTTCGTTTGCCTGCCGTTGTAGAAGATTTTGCTCCTTTTAGCGTGTCCTCGAGGCCGGGTTTTTCTTTTAGAGTTTACGTAAGTATTTTCCTCCCTTTCGATTAACTTCCAGCCCTGTCTTCTAATTCTGATGGCTTCTTCCTCACGAAAGGAGGAAGTGGGAAGGTTTGCCGGGGCGGATATGGCCCTTATCTGTGCGGAAGCCGGTATCCCCCCGGTTATTCCTACTGGGAGGATCGCGGAAGCGATGGGGGGTCCCTTTAGTGCTTGGATGATGCAGGAAGGGCCCGTGGATCGTAGCATTAGATGGGGGGCCTCTTTATGGCCAACGGATATAAAGGAGAGTGAACTGGAGGGATTTAGGGAGTCGTACCGGATTCCTGATGATATCGAGCTGTTGCTACCAACCCAAGAGGAGAGGGCCTGTTTTTCGAGGCAAGGTTGCGTAGCGGTGAGCGAGGCGACATTGGCCGGGGGGTTAAGATTGCCCATACACCCTTTCTTTAGATTTATCCTTAGGCACTATAACCTCGCCCCCACCCAACTCGTCCCCAATGCCTGGAGTCAACTTGCAGGGGCCTTCCTTCTTTGGAAGGAGGTTACCCTTGGCGGGGACATGCCCCCCCATGTCTTCCAAACCCTTTTTCAGCCCCGAGCCTCTAGCGGTGGGGTTGACAGTAAGGGGTGGTACTGCATCAATCCCTGGGGCTCACATTCCCCCTTCGTCTGGGGAACCCCAACCTCCATAAAGAACTGGAAATCGTCTTGGTTTTGGGTTAGGGGTCGATGGCAGACGGTGGAAGGGGATGTGGTCCCAGAGATAACAGTACCGACCCAATACCATGAGTACAGTGAGTTAGAGTCCTGTTTGTTTGTTCCTTTAATTGTTTCTGTTATCACCGAACTAACGCGAGACTCGTGCAGCTGCAGCGGAACGTTTTCGTCTCGAGCCGTCTGAGTGGGCCGTGATAAAGGCCATTTACGAACTCCCCGTCGAGAGGCGGTGCTTCAAGAACTTGATTGCCAAGAGGAGCTACTTTGTCACCCATTTCTTGATGGCGACGAAAGGTAAATGCATCAGTTCGACCGTTAGTCATCTCTTGTTTCTATTTTCTAACTCCTCTTTCCTGCAGGGCAACACGACAGCAAGGAGCGCGTGAAGCCGACCCTCCTGGATTTGAGGAGCCTTGGGGAGGCCCACAGGAAGAAACCACTGGTCAAGGATTCTTCCACCTACAAAAGCCAGAGGGACGAGCTTGCCCGCTTATCCCGGACGAACCCCCCACCGCCTCCTTCGAAAACTGCCGACAGAGAAAAGGGGGAGGAGCAACAGGGTGAGGCTTCAACTGATAGGCCCCCAAAAAGGAAGTTGGTCCTGACTAAAAATACAGGGCCTCCGCCCCCTCCGAAACGCCAGACGACCCTAGGGGAGTCCCTGAAGAAGCCCATTATGGTCGAACCCCTTGCTTCCATTAAAGTGGGGGAAGGAGAAGTACCGGAGGAAAGCCCCCCTCTTCAAAGAAGGAGGAGAAAAACGGTGGACCTCAGCATCCATAGTGATGACAAAGTCCAAAATTTTTTGGGCGGGCGATCCGATGAAATCGCTCCTGCCGTGATGGAAATGCTCCCAGTGGAGGCCCAAGGGGCGACTAGGCTCAGCCACAAATACTGGACAGAAAAATACTCCAATCACGCCGAGTGCTGCGACGTTGCCGACCTTATGGAGGCCGGACTTGCAATGCAAGCTCGCTCCCAAAATTTCATGGTTGCGGCCCAAATGGAGGCGCAGCGGCTGCAAGGTGTGGTAAAGGATTACCTCCAGCGAGCCCAGAATGCCGAGTTTTCTGTCATCAAGGCCAATGCTGAGGCTTCTTGTGCCAAAAAGGCCGCAGATGCTTCTAACTTGAAGTTGGCCGAAGCCGAGTCGAAGGTGGAGGTCCTCTCCAAAGAAAATAAGGAGCTGAAGGATGAGGTGCACCTTTGCCGAGCCGATGTAAATGCACTGACGAAGCGTGTAGAGAATTCTGACAATCTTCAGAGAATTGCTTCGTCTGCTCTGGAGGTGGCGAATAAGGAGAAGGCAGAGTTGACGGCTCATGTGGAAGAGCTCCAGGTCGAGGTTTCGTCCTTTGACGAAAAGCTCAAGAAGGCGGAAGACGCGGCAGTCCATAATTATGTGGCACACTTTCACGAGACTGCTGAGTATGACGGGCTGGAAATTCACTGGCGGAGGGTGGCCTACGAAGAAGTTTTCGCCCGACTGGCCGGGGCAGTCCCCCAAGACTTGTCCTCCATAAGGAACGAGTTTATTCCGGATGAGCCTTCGACCCCAATGATTGAAGGGGATGATGCCGAGGTGAAGGAGGCCAGCGGCGAGCCCCCTAAGGAGGACGCCGTTGCCGTAGATTAGGTCTTATATTCTTTGTTCCCCTTGTAATTCTTGATTAATGAAAATCGTTCTTGTTATCTTCTCGAGTTGCGTACTTTTAATGCTCTTTCTTTATCAAACGGATTAGACATAGGTTCGTCGGGCAACACAAACACGTAGGTTTTATTTCCCTTCACGAACTTGTCATAATAAATAATCCGCAGCGTAGGTCCATCATGATTCTTGTTGACGGGGATGTAGGGGTCGGTTCGCTATACAACATACCTTTTAGTTTATACATGGTATCATGAGTTCGTTCGACTAACTCTTGGTGAAGATGAGTGAACCAAACATGACTGGAATTGCGATTTAAAAGATGCGAACTAGAAGATACATGCCGTAAGTACACAAAACAAACGAGGCCTTATTGATAGTACACACGCAAATGTTCCATGTTCCAGGGGTGGGGCAGCACCTTGCCGTCCAGGTTTTCAATTGAAAATGTCCCGGGTCGGACCTCGTTCGTAATACGATAGGGTCCTTCCCAATTGGGACCTAGAGAGCCGACCCCATGTTCTTTTGTGGACAAAAACACCCTTCGGAGCACTAAGTCGCCCCTTCTGAAGGTCTTTCGTTTAACCTTTGCGTTGTAGTACTTGGCCATTTTCTTTTGGTATCTCAGTAGCTTGTCTTGCGAATCCTCCCTCTTTTCTTCCAGAAAATCCAACTCGCCTCTTCTTATCTCCTCGTTGGAGATTTCAGTGAAATGCAAGCGCCGAGGCGACGGCAAGCCGATTTCTACGGGGCTCATAGCCTCTGCTCCGTAAGTCATGGAAAAGGGGGTTTCCCCAGTAGCTGTCCTACTGGTAGTCCGGATTGCCCACAGTACGTTGGGCAGCTCGTCGACCCATGCCCCTTTTGACTCATCCAGCTTCTTCTTGAGGAGGTGTTTAATAGTTTTGTTAACTGCTTCGACCTGACCGTTTGCTTGAGGATGGTGAGGGGAGGAGAAATGCTTCCGGATATTCAACTCGTCACAGAGGTCGCGAAGTTTCTTATTGTTGAACTGTCGCCCATTGTCTGTTACTATTGAGTGGGGAATTCCGAAACGGCATATGATGTTCTTCCACAAAAACCTTGAGGTATGCGCCTCTGTGATTTTTGCCAATGGCTCTGCCTCAACCCACTTAGTAAAGTAATCTATGGCGACAATGGCGTGATTAGCCCCTCCCATTCCTTTAGGCATGGGGCCTATCAGGTCGATTCTCCATTTGGCAAACGGCCAAGGGCTGGATACAACAGTGAGTTCCTGTGGCGGATGCCGCTGTATGGGGGAGAAACGCTGGCACTTGTCGCAGTTCTTGACAAAACGAATAGCATCCTTTCTTAAGGTGGGCCAGTAGTACCCCTGCCTCAGGACTTTGTGGGCGAGTGTTAAGCCTCCAGTGTGGTTCCCACATATCCCCTCGTGTATTTCCCTCAAGACATAATCCGCTTCTTCACCGCCAGTGCATCGTAGGAGTGGCGAAGAGAATCCTCGTCTGTACAATACCTCCTCCTTGATCACATAACGGGCAGCCCTGCGCTTTAGTTTCCGAGCTTCTTGCTTACTTTCTGGGAGGGTGAGATTTCTGAGGTACGCAAGGATGGGCCGCATCCAATCAGGAGTCTCTGTGATCCACATTGTTTCTTCTGCCTTGGAAGTGGAGGGTTCGGCAAGATAGTCAATAGGTATGAACTTGAGCAACTCTGAGTTTTTACTACTAGAGAAATTCACGCAGACCCTCCACTTGCCGCTTGCCTTCTTGACTAGGACGGGGTTGGATACCCACTTCGGGTATCCTACTTCCCTGATGAACCCATTGGATACAAGCCTATGCACCTCTTCTTTCAATGCCGCGTACCTTTCCGGATTCAAAGCCCTTCTTTTTTGTCGGTGGGGGGCCACTTCGGGATCTATGTTGAGATGATGGCAGCTGACACTAGGGTCTATGCCCTCCATATCTTCATGCCTCCATGCGAATATATCTAAGTTGGCAAGCAGGAATTGCTTCAGTTCCGCTTTTGTCTCCGTGCTGAGCTCTTTCCCGATTTGCAGCGTTCTGGTGGGGTCTCTTAAATCGACGGGAAATGGTTCCAATTCTTCTACCGAGGTGGCTCGTGAATCTGACTCCGTGATTCTGGGGTCCAGATCTATCTCGACTGCCTCCGGAGGGTCGGCCCCTTGTTCAGGGGCGTTCCCTTCTTCAGGTGCTTCCTTCATTTCTGCGTCTGCCAGCACCATATTGAAGTTCCTGGGTTCGGACTTCCTCAAAGAGCTTAGGTAGCATTCCCTGGAACCCGCCTGATCGCCTCTGACCGTCGCAATACCTCCCTTGGTGGGGAATTTCATACAAAGGTAATGTATGGAAGTTATTGCCTCTAGCTCCCTCAATGCGGGTCGTCCCAGAACGCCGTGATAGGCGGACCTATGATCAACCACCAGAAATTCCATAAAGTGCTGGACCTGGCAAGGGGATTCCCCCATCTCGACCGTCAGAGTAATCCTTCATCTTGGTATGATGCTGTCCCCGGTGAAGCCATATAAGGGGGCGGTCATGGGTGCCAGCTCATGGTCTACTTCCATTTTGTCAAAAGTGGTTCCGAAGAGTATATTAACCGAACTCCCATTGTCAATCAGCATGCGTCTGAGACCGTTTCGGGCCACCACGGCTCGAACCACCAAAGCGTCGCAATGTGGGTAGTGGACCCCTGCAGAATCTTCTGGTGAGAAAGTAATGGGCAGGGCGCTGCCGGGTCCCGTGCTGGAACCCTTGATTAGATAACTCATCATAGGGGGATCCTTGGCCTCTCTTGCGTAGTTTCTTTGGGCGTTTTTTGAACTTCCCCCGATGTGTGGACCGCCTATGATGGTGTCTATCTCCCTGATAGGGGCATTTCTGGTGTCCGTCGATGCCCCCCTTCTGGGTCTTTGGTTCCGTGCCTTGCTTCCATCTTCCTCGTGTTTTCTCCGTGGAGATTCGTTCCTGAAGTTCCCTCCGGCACCGCCGTATCGGGGCTTTTGTCGGAGTGTGGTGGCATCCTCCTGCGGTCGGGTGTTCCTCCCCTCATGGGGGTCTCTGCATTCATTTCGACGCTGTTTGTACGGGTATTGTTCGATGCCTCGGCCGGTTGGCGACTGAGGCACATGGTATGGCCTATTCCTAGGTTCCACACCCTTCGCCTTTGCTCTCCCTCTTCCTCTTGGCCAGTTCGGCGGTCCGCGAATTTGAGGGGGATATGCCTCCTCATATGCCAAAGAGGGTACCGCGTTTAGTGTCGCGGTGGCCAGTGCCTGACCGGAGGTAGGGGCTATACTATGCCCCGCCTGAGTCCATTGTTGGTCCACTAGGTGAGATATTGGGCCCCTCCTGTGTCTTTGTGGCGGCGGCAATCCCATTGAGGTTCGGTTGCGATGGTCTATAAGTTCTTCATTAACAATTTCGCTTCTCATCATTTCTACCAAAGCGTCATAGGTGGTGGGGTTCTGGTTGCGTACGTCTCTCCAAAACAAGGTATTCATGTTGAGGCCTCCCCTTAGGGCTGACAGAGCCTCTCTGTCAGTTACCTGCTCGCAATATGTCATTTCATCAGTAAAGCGAGCCAAGTAACTTTTCAGGGTTTCCCCTGCCTGCTGCCTCATGTCTTGTAGCCTCTGTATTGGGGCCTCTCCCTCCTTGCTGGACAAGTACTGGTTAAGAAAGGCCTTTTTCAAATCCGGCCAGCTCCTGATGCTGCCTGCCGGGATGCGACTGTACCAGATTTCCGCTGCCCCTGTCAACGTGAGGTGGAAGGCTCTGCATTTAAGCGCTGGCGAGGCTCCTCTTAGGGACATTTGAGTTTTATAGTTATTGAGATGCTTCGCCGGATCGCCTTTGCCCTCATATTTGGGTATTTTGGGGGGTACAAAGTGGTTTGGGACTGGCGCATTTCGTAGTTCCTGCGAAAAGGGCAGGCTCTCGTCGTCGTCGTCCATCTCAAACGACCTGCAAGGTCCGTCCGAGTCATTTCCATCGGCCTGATACCTAGGTGTTGCGTCCACCTGGTTCCGCGCGTTAGCGGCCTCTCTCCTTTCCCGCCTATTCCTAGGGGGAGGTCGGACTTCCTG
Source organism: Fraxinus excelsior (assembly GCA_019097785.1). NCBI lineage: Eukaryota > Viridiplantae > Streptophyta > Magnoliopsida > Lamiales > Oleaceae > Fraxinus > Fraxinus excelsior. The sequence continues at coordinate 489,868 of CM032642.1, forward strand.
GGGCTCGTTTTCCTCATCCTGATCCAGTGGTTTTTGAGTTGGAGGTCGGAGCGGCCTGCCGGGCCTGGAAGGCCCAATCCGGTCGAAAACACTAGCCGACCTTTGTGGTTCACAATCTTGGGAGTACTCTGGGGGGGAAGTTCGGGGAGCGTCCCCGCCTAGGTGGCTGGTGGCATAGTTGTTGGAAGCCTCAGCTCCCAACCCCCTCTCCAGGTCGGTATCTCCGCGCCTCTTAGGATATGTTGCAGTGTCTATATATTCACCTTCAGGGTGGTAAGATCCATTCCGAGGCATCTGCGGTTCTGCCTGCTGTTGCATCTGCATTAGCAATTGTTGCATGGCAGCGTTTTGCTGGGCTATATTTCTCATATTCGCTGCCATCTCACCAACTCTTCGCGCTAGGCGCGTGGTTGTACCCCCCTTCTGCGACGATGATGGGGGCGATGCATATTGACATTTGTTCGGAGAACTTCTTCTTCAGAAGCCTCCTGGCGTCTTCCTTCATTTTGCGTACCTTGGCGACTAGAATTCATGGCACTCTTTTCGATGGCCTTCCAGCGACGACTCTTTTTCAAGAGTTTATTCCCTTATCCGAGGTCCTTCGCGAGTGGCTTTTACCACTAGGATACACGTGGTGACGGTATTTGTAAGTTTCCCACAGACGGCGCCAATCTGTTGACCCCAAAAAATGGTCCAACAGAAGAGAAGAGTTACCAGTGTTTCTTTAGTTGTAGGGTGATTATCTCTATAATAAAAATGGGGGCGGTCCGAGAAATAAATCTTCTTAGTAGAGAGAATTCAAAAGATTTCTTTGTGTGTACAAATTTGCATTACCTTTTACAATGTTAAGTGTGTGCTTTTATAGTAAAGTACAATAGTGGAGAGCCGTTAGATGATGGAACACGTGGCCTCATCCGCATAGCCGAGTCCTCTTATCGTAGCCATCAATCAATCAATCATTCATAGGTCATTTCGCATTTAATGCTGTGACGGCTCGGCAGCCCTACGTCTGATATGTAAGACTAGACTTGACTTGCTTCATTAAGTGGAGCTACATATATAGTGAGTTGTCACATCATTCACTTGATACAAGATCTAGTACGAGGTCCTCTCCAATACGCTTCTACATATCTCGTCATCCATTGGGGCTCAGCTCTTCATAAGGGCTCGGACAATAGAGGTTCGGCCAACAGTGGCTCGGCCAAAAGTGGCTCGGCAAGATAGGGGTTCGGCCAATAGTGGCTCGACCAAAATTTCCATATGGGCAGAATGATGTGGGACGGATCTAGGTTCACTTGTTGTGTAGTTTGTCACTTGGCTATATTTAGGACTTCGTTGGAACTTGTCCACTTGCCACGTGTATTTATTGTACGATTATTTATATGAGTAACAAAAACTATATTACTTGCCTTTTCAATTAATTTGATGTTTTTTTGAGTGGTGCTAATGGTACATTAGAGGAGCCATAATGGTGTCCATAATGGACACATGGATCCCTCCTATCGGAAGGTGTGCTGGCCCTCCTAATGGATCCCCCCTAATGGACACCTAGGGCCAGCACACCTTCCAATAGGGGGGAGCCATGTGTCCATTATGGACACCATTATGGCTCCCCTAATGTACAAGAAGAATTATCCTTATTTTTTAAACTATCTTATTTAGCCCTCGTTTGATTCTCATTATTTTTCAAAATACATTTTTATTTCTCTTATTTTCAACCGCACATTGTTCACTAAAATAATATTACACATAAATTCAAAAAATTTCCTTATTTTTTAACCAAACATTTTTCATCAAAATACTATTTCAAAATATATTCTGATGAACAAAACGGGACTCAAAGAGGTAGTTAGCCAAGTCGACATTAACTAAACGTATTAAATCACATAAGAATTCAATTTATGATTTTCAACAATGATACTATTATACCTTTTGTTCAATTGTTGAATTTATTACGTAATCCAAACCTATAATCTACCTCTCAGTTAGTTGCAAATTCACAATCCAACAAAATAGTGGGTAATTACTTCAAAGACAATAAAAAATTGAAGTAATACACATGAAATAATTAAAATCAAGAATTTTTAGAATACTGAAGAAAAGTGGCTGATTTTGAATTTATTTCTCCCTCTTGCTCTACAATTTTCTATCTATTTTTCTATGGTGTAAACCCCTTTTGTTACATATAAACAAGGTCAATTTTTAGGGGTGAAAGTGGTTTGGGAGTTGCACCTCGTAAAGATGTCAAAAATCAGCACTCGATTGGACCGCGGTCTAGACTGCGGTGCACCGTGGCAAAAAGAGGCTCGAGTTGGAATACGAACCCACAGCGGCTGACCACATTCAACCCTTAAATCTTTTTTTTTTTTTTTCAACTTTTGGATTTGTCCATCTTAGTGCCAATTCAACTTTTTTTCATGCTTCATTGATCTTGTCTACAATTTCTCGTCCAACTTTGGTCCTTTTTTCATCCTAAACTTCGATTGTGTGCCAAAACTTCCAAAATCTTCCAGACTGGTTTTCGAAACTTTAGTCATTCGAAATTGGTCTCCTCAAGTTTTTAAAGTGTGCTATTTAGTCCTCAAACCTTTTTAAAGTTGAATTTTATCCTTGAAACTTGTGGTTTTCTTTACAATAGCTCTCTTTTTACTTCTTATCACTTTTGTGCCATCAAATTAGACTTCAACTGCACTGAGTCTACTCCAAATTATCTTAAAATCGCCCATTATCGTGTCAATTGTATCCAAGTTAGGGTTTGACCTACAATTAACAAAATTACAATAAATTAGGTAGATATATGCTCAATTATCCATAATTTATCACATTTAAAAGTATGAACACACTTATCAAATGATCCCAAATTTAAACTCTTATTTGTTCCGAGCAAAATTATCTACTTAATACACAACCAAACAAAATTTTAAAAAAATAAATAATAATGGTTAAAGTAACTTGTCATATTAGCATCAAGTATTGAAACTTTTAGAATAATTCACAAAAGGCTTCTAAATCGTGCAAACATAACAAAATTTTCATTATCTAATGCTCAATCAATCTCTCTCTCTCTCTCTCTCTCTCTCTCTCTCTCTCTCTCTCTCTCTCTCTCTCTCTCTCTCTCTCTCATGTACCCACAAATTTGTTATTCAATCTCTCACCCAAAGTATTTATTCTAAAGTTTCTTTCATAACCTTCATTCATTTCTCGCTATAGTTTGATTTGTTTAACCAATGAAAGCAACTACTCGATCTTTGACGATTCTCCTTAAATTTGAATTTCTCACTTCCAAGATCCAACTATGTCAATAAATTTCACTAGAAATCTAGATTCTCAAATTAAGTGTTCAGGCTTAGCCTGCAAGCACAGTGCTATTCAATATTGTCAATGTTTGCACACTCACAAATGCATGAAAAATACAAATTTTATAGTTTATTTTTTAACACTTTTTTAAAAAATATATATATTTCTCCCTTGTAGGTAGCTATTTGGCTAGGCATAGATGTTATCAATGTCAAATTGCTTCTTCTTCTTATTTCTTCTCTCCAATTTAAGGTAGGTAGAATCGCTCAAACATCGATATTTATATTTATAAATGAATGTCTCTTCTTCCTATACTTTTACATCTTTATTCTTTGATTAGTTTAATGCTTTTTATTGTAACGAGTAGTTAGGATTAGATCCATAATGTATGGTTTCTATCCAAATTTCACCTATTGGCCAAAGAAATACACTATACACTTAGCTGACTCTTTTCTTTCTCAGCAGAGATGGAGCGGGGGGGGGGGGGGGGGGGGGCCCCCCCCCTAACTTTGTCCGCGGTACACTATTTCTAGTTAATTTGTAATATATTTTTCAGTTTAGCCCCCTCAAGATTTTGACTCACCCCAAAATTTTGAAATTTTTTATTTTTTTTCCATTAATAAACATTGAGTAAATAACTTACATTTTAAAATTCAACCATACAAAAATCTTAGATCTAATTATCTAAACAAAAGATCCAATAGTTATTTAAATAAATCAATAGCCCAAATCCAATCCAAAACCTAAATTCTCAATTCCCAAACTCAACTAATTAAAACTCAATTCTCAACATTGTTTATGCATAATGCATGTTTACTTGTTCTTGAATATTTGAATTTAAGAATTAAGTAGAGTAGTTGTTGTTAGTTTGTGTAATTGTGTTAGTTATTGAATATTTGAATTTAAGAATTAAGTAGTAGAATAGTCAGTAGTAATTGAATCGAACATTGAATTTCAGTACTATTTTGGTACTCAAAATCGTCATTTTCAATTCTCTTAGTTGAAAAAAAAATTCGGGGCCGGAAGGGGGCCCGCTCCCCTCCATCCCCTGTATTTTCGTCCCCCAAGATTAAGAACCTGGCTACGTCCCTGTTTCTCAGTATATACAGCACGCGATGATTCCACATATTGAGGAGTGATCTCGCCGAAATTTTTCAATGAGTTATCAATACCTATTTAAATAGCTTCCAACAACAGGTCAACCATCCTGAAAGCTATCCTTTTCATTGGTTAAGTGATTTTGTTTTCAATTTATGATCTTCATTTTAACAACCTAACTTCGCATGTATTCTATATTCTATCAATTTAACCAACCCAAAAAAATAAATGATGACCCTCATGACTTATGGTTAAGATATTACCACCTCGCATGTATAATTATCACTTACTTAGTCACAATTCATGAATTATAAACAATTCCAATTACTATCATTAACATGAAAGATTATCTAACTCACACAAGCAAACATATAACAAAATATTTTGAATCCTTTTCTAATTTTCAATATTTTTTGCTTGTCAAATTATTCTTTTATACTTGAAAAGATAAATAAACCACACACACGAAAAAATACATATCAAAATAACAAAATTATACCCGTAAACTTAAATTAAACATTGTCATCAATGTGAGCAATAAATGACCTAAATAAGTGATAAGTGTATTTTATACACTTATTTGGGTCTAAAATATTGAAATTCCGTAATTATTTTAATGGAATTGTAGCCTAATTTATTACATAATGTGTTATTAGGTGAAATTCGATGAATGGAAGTGGATTTGAAAGAAAGAAGTGAAAATTGGCACCAAAAAAAGGCAAGATTCAAAGTTTTGGGACTAAAGTGTAAATACTTAAGTTGTACCGAAACTCATGATAAAAAATTGAGAATGCTAGAGGTCAAATGGAAGCTGGAGATTGAGACCCATTTTTGACCTAGTAAACATTCGAATTGAAAAAAAAAAAATCTATCTCTTAAAAAGTTGTATCCCTTTGAGTTATCTTTACAACCCAATTTAAATAGCTTCAATCAAATATCGGGAGATAAAATTATGATGAAAATATTAAAAGAAGTACAGTGTAGTTTTTCTCCATGTGCCACCACTCTGTCTTCATGGCGCCACTCCCATGGCACCGTCGAGTGCATTTAGGGGGTGTTTTTCGTCTGTTTTAAAGCTCATAAAAACCTTAATTTGGACACAAACGTAGGGAGGAGTATAAATACAAGAATTTCACACAATTTGAAGTGGAGCACACAACGAGAGATGGAAGAACGCAATTCAAGGAAGGAAAACATCAAGAAATTCACATTTTGAAGCATTGATTGGAAGATGAAGTATATATTGATGCAAGTTTTATTTCTTTTTCTACACCTATATTCAAAATTCGGCGATGTATTCAATAACAACTATTTGTTTTTCTTCTTTATTTATTATGTGTAACTAATTTTATATTAGGGCGAACAATGTAATCCACTTGAGACCATTTATGTCTTATATACAAAATTCTTGTGATTTTATCATACATGCATTGATTTTGCTATGAGTTTAGTTCATTAAATTATTTAATCACTAATTTGATGATTTTGTGAATTTTTTTACGAATCAAGTGGTGAGTTTGAAATTTAGACCATATAGTAAAATTCAGTATATTAGTATACCATGTAGAGATACATATACTGAATATTGTGATCATCATATAAATTCTTAGAACCAACATTTTGTTTAACTAGAGTAGATTCACATATAAATATGTGACTGAATTAGTTAGATAGACTCAATGAAAACTCGTGAGTGAAAAATACCATAGAAGAATTCGATCGAACACTACATTGACTCTTAAATCTTGAATTAAGACTTGAAGGTGATAGGCGAAATTGTTCAGCCCTAATATTCATTCACTATTTGAATTCTCAACCAAAATTTGTGTGCATTTTTACTTAATTTCAATTGTTTAAATAAAAAACTCATAACAACGCATAATTCTTTGTTTGGTTTTCATCGAATAGGAGTTAGAAAAATATAATTAAGTTATAGAGTATAGTTCTCGTGTGAACGATAATATAGACCCAAAGGTCTACTGCATTACTTATTACAATATCTTACACTTGCGACACGAAAAAAACGCAACAATAAGTTAGCAATATTAACTGTGTACTAAGGTAATATTTTTCCTTTAACATTTAGTCTTTTATATTCCCATAGTCTCATTTTCTTTTGTGCGGGATATTTTCACCAACATAAAAAGACACAAGAAAAATAACTAACAATATAATCATATGGGAGTGTAGGCTAACTTATTTCTTTTGACTTTTGTAATCTAGTTAATGACCTTGAGCTAAAAAAAAATATAAAATAAATTTTTTTATTTGCAAAATACAAAAATAAACAGAAAATTTAGATTTAAAAATCCTTTTTTTAAGAAAAATTGAATTGCCTCATAAGAAGCGCCTGTTTAAAATCTTATCACAACTTTTTACAAAATATTTTCACAACCCTTTGAATAGGACTAAGGAGACCTTGCTTAGTCTATGTAGGATGACTCTGCACCATGTTTCAAATGTCATTCAAATTTTAACTTTGCCCGTAAAAAAGTATGACTTGCCATACAATCCGGGTCGAGCTCAACTATAAATATTTCAACTTCATTGAAAGCCGTTGTTGCAAAATAATCTTGCAAGTGTACGAGTTCGTTATACAAGTAATAATTGTGATGAGTGAGTTATCGTCTCACAGGGAATACGGTTTAATTCTAGTATTCCCGATATGTTTAAATCCGCAACGATAATAAGATATGCTTGATTTGGATTTAACTATGGTCTACAACTATGAAAGCAATGAAAAATGTGGTTTTTAAATCAAATGAAGATGAATGTATTGGATTTCCGATTCCACTAATTGACTCTAAGATCCAATTCTCAACTTGTATCAAATTGTCAACAAATAATCAATTTTAATGGCATAAATACGTGTATAGAATACATTTATCAGCCACCACTTTGTTTATGATTAATTCTCCATTATCTACAAGATTTCTTCTTTAGTTGTTTTCTCGAGTTGAATGACTAGTCTATTATCAAAAGTCTTGGGTAATTGTACAAGAAAGCTTTCATAAAAAGTTTTCCTTTCTTGTTGAGGGGTAGTGAAATTATCATTTTCTTAGGCAAATAGAAATTTGCATGTTGTTCTCATCTTAGATTGTATGTTGCAAGTGTGGAATCACATCTTCTAGGCTTCTAAGTATGAGATGTGAATGCGGTCCACATTAGTTCGACTTGTGAAAACTGTGGGGGTGTTCATTATACTTCTTTAGTTGTTGTTTACTCGAGTTGAATGACTAGTGTAGCTATTACACAAGAAAGTTTTAATGTGAAGTCTCCCTTTCTTGTTGAGGATTAGTCAAATTACCACTATTTAAATTTTCTAACAAACAAAAATCTGGGTGCTGCTCACATCTCAAATTGTATGTTGCGAGTATGGATGTACTACATGTATGCATTTTAGAACTTATTTGGCATCCCTTCCTTTTAAATTGTTGCATGACAAAGCAAGTCTCCATAAAAATGTTGGCTTCATAATTTTTTGCATGTGGATCGCGAGAATCAATTTTCCTACTTCACCTGAAGTTGCTAATAACATGCAATTCTTAGTAAAATGAATACTCTCACAGTTTTCATAGGTCACACTAAGGTGGACCACACCCAATACTTAATATGGACTGCATCACACCCAATACTTGAAGCTCGACAGAGGTGATTCCCATTATACTCCCAAGTACAAGTCATGCTTTTAATAATCGGCGGGAGAAACCATCTTATTTTCAAGTCACACTTGTCAAATTCGGCAAGTGCATATATTATATCATCTCATGATGAAGACATCTTTCATAAGCCTTACTACTTGCACCCAGTACTTGTGCCTTGCCATCAACACGTTGAATAATCTCATTATGTTGAATTGGAAGAATGTGGTTTTGCATATCATATCGTCAAGTGGATTGGTATTTAGGTGTGTGAAAAGAGTATTATGAAGAAATGACTAGTGTTGGAGTAAATGTTCATGATGAATGGTAAGACATTTATTATTATTTTATCTATATTATTAAAAATATAAGAATAATATATTTTCATGGTTAAATAGATGACAAACTAAAAATCTCAAAACAATATTGTCAAGATAAAATGATTGGGGACTATGTTGCAAAAGATCTATAGATGTGAGGATTATGATGCATTTTTGTAATTACATGGAGTAACTTTCAAATTGCAGCAACTCCACGACCCGGGTGGAAAAAATAATTTTCCATTAATTGAGAGGATATTTTTGTCAAAACAACAAAAAATCCACTCCAGCTAGGGTTTCTTTCGTATTTAACATCTTTCTTCTCCTCCATCTCCATCTTGCCACAGTTTCGTGCAGCAAATCGCCCCCCTCGAGAACACAAGTACCCACAGATCTCGGGTAAAAATGGAGAGTGCTGTTGCAGTAGCCGGACAAGACACACAAGACAGGGTTCAGAGTGAAGTGTTGCTTTTCAATCGCTGGAGATACGATGAAGTTCAGGTTTTACTTCTGTTCCTAATACTTCTAACGTTTTTTTTTTTTTACTTAAACTCATGTTATTAGATTTGATGTAAACATATATTATTGTATTTGTATTTTCTCATATTGTCATTGTGGATTTGAGATTTATCAGAGGCGAAATTAATTCACTGTTTATATTTGTATTTTCCTGGATATGAGATTTATTAGCAATATCTTATAATCCAAGAAATATTATACTCTTAAGTGTTTTCGTAGGGTTCCGATTCAAATTTGGAATTTTCGAATTACAATAGATGAAAAATATAATATATTCAACTCATAAGTTAGTAGACTTCTGGGCTTGAAGACCCAGAGAAATTAGATGCCTCTTTTTATATGTTTATCGCACCTAAATGATAGAAATCCTGATTTTCTTTTTGTGGGTTTAACATTTTGAGATTAAGAATTCAATAACAGTACTAAGTTTGAATTATAACTCTATTATACGATGATCCATCCTCATTTTGAATCAATTTTTGCCACAAAATTGGAACTATCATCGATATGAAGAAAAATATGTTGCTCCACATTTCTATAGTTATTCCTTGAAGAATTTGAAAATGAGCGATGGACATGAAAGCATGCAGCAAGATTCCATTTTGTTACAAGCACCATAATTTGTTATTAACTATGATTAAATATTGAGTGAATCATTTCGATTGTTTCTGCTTTCACTCTGGGTTTATACCATACTTATCCATTGAAATACGTCATCTTAGTGTTGTCAGGTAAATGTGTAACACGAGGCTTTGTGTTTGATGCATGTAATGAGACTTTTAGGTCTGAAAAGGTTCAGGATATAGCAATTGTGATTGATAGTATGCTAATTATTATCGACTTTAGTTAGTAGTTTAAACTCGTATACCACTTAGTGAATGAATATTTGTACCTTTTACAGATAAGTGACATTTCCGTTGAGGATTACATCACTGCAACTGCTGCCAAGCATCCGACCTTCATGCCTCACACTGCTGGCAGGTACCAAGCCAAGAGATTTAGAAAGGCCCAGTGCCCAATTGTTGAGAGGCTGACCAATTCACTGATGATGCACGGTCGTAACAATGGAAAGAAATTGATGGCTGTCCGTATCATTAAGCATGCTATGGAAATTATCCACTTGCTGACAGACCAGAACCCAATTCAAGTTATTGTTGATGCTGTGATCAACAGGTATCCTGAAAAACTCTATTGCCCTACTCTCTTCATTTATCAAACTTTGTCCCCCTTTGTGAAGTAAAAGCTTGAACTGTGTAATGTCTTGAAATAGCTTTTTCAAAGACACATTTAGCCCTTATCTGTATTTTGAAGATTATGTTCTGAACTATGTTTAATGAAAATCTATGATAATTATGTGAGTCCAACAATTCTCTTTTAGAAGTACCCTTTTTAGTGTCCTTCAAGTTAATGTCAGAATTCAAAATATGAAAAGGTCCCATTTGAATCCTTTTTGAAACATGTTAATGTGTCTTATTCTGATTTTCTTGTGTTTATAAAACTATTATGAAATGTTTAGTTCATATATTCAATAATGATAATAATGCAGGGTCATATTCTGTGAAATTGAAGCGATGTTGTTGGTATCATTATTATTTATTCATATAATTAATCACATTATGTTAAAGAGCAAGCTAACATTCATTTTTACACAAGCATGGGCCTTTTATGGAATTGAAATTTCATCGCCGTATATGATTACTAATTTATGTTTTCTGTGTTTAACGTTGTTTACTCTGCAGTGGACCAAGAGAAGATGCAACCAGAATTGGTTCTGCTGGTGTGGTGAGACGTCAAGCTGTTGATATATCTCCTCTTCGTCGTGTTAATCAAGCCGTATATCTTCTTACAACTGGTGCTAGGGAGAGCGCTTTCAGAAATATCAAAACCATAGCTGAATGCCTTGCTGATGAACTAATCAATGCTGCCAAAGGGTCTTCTAACAGGTGAGAAAGGGTGTCCCTTTTGTAATCCATTTGCCATTCTAAAGATGATATGCTTGTTTTGTTGTATTGCGGCATCTTTTTTCCTTTTGTCATCTGCTTTTAATTGCACTGTGTATGGTAACACCGTCCTTTTGGGCATGCAGCTATGCTATCAAGAAGAAGGATGAGATTGAGAGGGTCGCCAAGGCCAATCGTTGAGGGAGGATTATCAGGGATTCAAGAGTTATTATTAAGACAGTTTTGGTTTCAAAACAAGTTTCTTTCAGTAAAAGCTATGTTATATGAAGGGATTGTTACTTCGTTTTCGTATTGGTTAGCCGTACTTTATTTATGCAGAATGGATGTTTAGGCGAATTGTATTTGCTGTGACAGCAGTTTTTGGTTTAGACATTTTTAAGTTTATTGTGCTTTCAATCTTTCTTATTCCCTCTTGTCCCCATTTATAGCGTAACCGTGAGATGGAGTTAAAGCCTTAAAATGATTTGGGGGTTGATGTCACAAATTCATTTAGAAGTTAATTGCCAAGTTACTCAAAAATTATTGTGAACACTTTTCTCGGAATTATAAGTGAATAAAATTTATAATGTCGGTTTATACTTTAATTTTTCAAATCTTTTATGTTTAAAAAAAAAAACTAAATTGAAATTAGGAAATGGATATGATATTTTGATGGGGAAGGTCGGGGAATTCTCTTTTTTTAAAGAATTAGGGGTTGTCAATAGTTTGATGTGTATTAAATTCGAGGTCATTTGTTTGAATACGTGTTGTGTACTACGTCAAATTAAATCAAATCGAAATATATTTTGAATTGGATTTTCCTTTGTGTACAGGTAGGGGAGTACGTATGAGACTCACCTCAATAAAAAATGCCCAAAAATTCCTCGCACCCCACATTGTGTGTACTCTGTAGTGGTTTTGTGAACCCCTACTCTATACACAAAGGAAAACCCTTTGAACCATGCTTGACTATTAGAAGGAGGTTCACGGGGGTTGGGATGGTTGGTTCGCAGATACTCACAAATACAAGGGGGTGGGTTTTTTTTCTCATTTTTTATTTACAGTGGTCCCCACCCTTGTATGTAACGGTAAAACATCTGTAAATCACTATTCTGTACACTTGGTTTTTAACCAACCGTTTTGAATTGGACCTAACAGTAAGGGTTTTCTTTCTTAAATTCTTCTACGTGGCCCGTCTCATTCCTAAACCAAATGTGATTTGGACGCGCACCACTAAAAAGTTTTGATTGGCGATCATGGGTTTTTTCGTCATTTGACATTAACGCCGCCGACCAGGCTCCGACCATACCTGCTCACGCGCTTTCAGTTCTTTATTCCCTTTCTCTAGCGGATACACAACTAGACTGGGACAATTTAAAAGCCTCGGTGTCTCCGCCATATTACCCCTGAATCCACCACCTCAATTTCCACGATATTGCCAAGCTTGAATTCTCTACTCTTCGATAATTAAATTAATTGTGCAGGATTATTGAATTAAAATGTCGGTCATTTCCAATTTTCATACGGTGTTCCAGCACGGTGAATTTCGAGCTACATTGGGATTGGAGAATCGGTTTTGTTTAACGACGTCGATCAATCAGAGAGCCCAGATCTCGAGGCCTTTCCATGAGGTACTAAAAGAAAAAAACTATTTATGAATCTTTAGAGATTATTTATGCTATTTCTAGCTGCACGTTCATGTTTTGGTGATTTATCTTACTTTCCTTGTAACTCCGTATGACACAAGAAGAAACAGTTTATGAGACTATTCTGTTTTAGTTGTTTGAATGTGAGTGTATATTATAGGAAGTTTAATTGCATGGCAATGTATTATTAGTTTTAGGACTTTTAATTGCTTTCATAATATGGTAAAATGCTGACAATGTAATGAAGACAACTTCATTTAATATTAAGTACATAGCAAATCATAACATCTTTAATCTGCTATCCAACTTTACGAACAATGCAGAAAGTTTTACACATCCACACACTTGTACAAAAGTTGGAAGCTTCACCTGCCAAAGTGACATAGCACTATTGTCTATGTCCTGTTTTTAAATGAACTCCGTTTACTATAACCGTTTCTACAAGTGAGGCATGATGTGTCCGAGATCAGAATTTAACCCTAAAATGTGTTCTAGTTAGTTGCCTCTTGGCATTTCAAGTTGAAAACTCTTACGGTAACTGTAGTATTAATGTCTTAATTTGCATTGCTCAGGTATCTTTAAATCACTCAAAAAAGGCGTTCACAGGTCCAAGTATTCGGATGTCATTGGTGGATGAGAGGCTTACTAGTAGTATTGTCCTAAAGCCTGCTGATATTTTGGTAATCAAAACACATTTTCATCTTACATTTATTTTTATCGAAAAAATATAATCTAATGCCTTATGAACTGTTAATTTATTGATGTTCAGTTTTGAATGTATTGACCGATTAGATAATTCCTTATGCAGGCATATGATCTTGTTCAAGGAGCAGATGTGAGTCCCATGTTTCCATTTATTTCCAGTTATAGATTACTGTAGTTTATAATTGAGGTCATCAATTTGTGATTTATCCCTTAACTGGCGACCTCATTCTTTGCTGAAAGTATAAATCTTTGTTGAAAGTATAAATTCGATATAAAACACTCATGTTCTTCTGTAAAGGCTGTTTAGCACACTAATTTGTTATCTATACCAATCTCTATCTTAATTGGATATTCTCGAACCCGTGACAGATATGAACTAAAATTTATCTAATCATTATATGTTAGATACAATAGTGATGGTGACCACCTGTTATAAATATCATAACTTATATTTGGTCATCTGAAGCTGAGGTTGAAGTTGTCCTCGTGTCATTTTTCAATTTTGTGGGTAATAAAGTGCATTTATATTGGGAAACTTGTTATCATATAGACCACCATGCTTTTTTCCTTTTATCTATTTCTTGAAAATATATGAGATTTCTATCTAATCTAATGAATGCGAAAAAATAGATAAGGATTTGTCATTACTTTACACTTAACATTTTGATGAGCACATACACTCAAGTTAAAAATTGATTTGGCTTCTCTAATGATATGTCTTGGACTCACAGAAAGTGTATACTTCTTTTCTTGCAGTTGAATCAGTCATTGCATATTTATGCATGACTATTAAAATGACTGAAGTAGTTACATATTGCCAAATGAAGCTTCCTGTATTAAATTAATGACTAATTTGCATGATCCTCAAATTGTAGAGATGATCTATATTTGCTTATTCTTTCCATGTTTACTTTATCGATGGTATTTTATTTTGTATATGGATTTTCCTGTGAACTTTTGGTGCTCAGGTAAGGTGGAGTTACATCTTGGACAAATCAGCACCAGAGCCTCCTACTGCTGTTCTTCTTCATGGCATTCTAGGTAGCAGGAAAAACTGGGGTAGGTACCTACTCTATAATTTAATCATGATTTATCTAGAAGAAACCTGTAATATCAATATCCCTTGAGTAGACGTTCGACATCTTTACATGATGTTAATGGAGAATTTTATCTTTCTTTACCAGTGTCTCTCTCACAATAAACTATTAGGTGAAAAATAAGTTTATCATAATAGTGAGGCATGGAAATCTTTTGTGACCAATGCAAACTTTTTCAAAGTTTAGAGATTTAACTTATTTTGGAAAAAGTGATAAATTGGGAAGAACCAATTCTGAACGAACTTTTTAGTGAGTCCTGCAAACAATTTTTATTCGGGCCAAGCTGGAATGCTCCCTCTTTCACAAGATGATGAACTTAGTCTATGTACTTGCTTGAAACCATTCTCTGGGTGAATGAGACCCTTTGAGTCATATGGGTCACCAAGATGTTTAGGCTGAGAAAGACCTAAGACCTTGAAGCTTCAAACCAAAGTAGATACTGGGAGGGGAAGAGTGAAACTGTAGCTTTATAAACTTGTTTATGGTATGTTACAAAAAAATTTAGATGGAGAGACCTGGTTCTTGCAAACATTATCCTCTAAATGGGGTGGTATTGGAACTCTTAGTGCCTTCACTACATTCTTTGATGTGTTCCTTTATACCACATTTTGCACCAACATTATTGGTAAGGATCTGCATTACTTTGTAAATTCATGTAGATTTAGTTACAACTTTTTATTGTTGTTAATTATGATAAAATGTAACAGGAACTTTTGCTAGGAGATTGGCCAAAGAGTTTCCGAAGTGGCAGGTATCTCAACGCTGCACTAGGTTTATGCTTGTGTCTTTACTTCCATAACTCAACTAAAAGTAAGTTTATTTCATTATGTTTTATGGCATTAGAAGGAAGAATATTGTACTTAAATGCCTAAACATTTTTTGAGATACATGGTTAATCTTGGATTAGTAAGCCCCTTATAGATCTTAGCTTCTAGTATTACAGTTTGTCTTTTAATTATCTGCAAATGGATTTTTCATGTAACGACCCGAATTTTAGAATTCAAAAATCTACCAAAAGTTTCATTAAAATTTAGCACCGTGACATGCTTTTACGTATTAAAATTTAAACAGAACTAAGAAATCAAACTACCATCTAATTATCAAAGAATTACATAGTATCAACAGCAGTGAGTAAAACTTTTGATATTTATTCCATTTATTACTTAGAAAGTTGACGGAACAACAACATCTTTTAATGCATTCTACCAATTTTAAAACATACCTGCATGGTCTTCATAATCGTATGTAGCACATTTCAGACTTTCTTTTATTGCCTAGGAATCCAAATATTTTATACTAAATGGCCATGGAATGAAACTATTACTGTGAACGTGTATGGCAGCCACACATGCATGGCCAGATCCAGCACCCAGCGAGCCGGAGCGGCCGCCCGTGCTGGATCCGTCAAGAAAAAAGATTAAAGAAAGATTTTATGTTAAATATATATAAATATTAGTGCACAACTGTTACAAGATAAGCAATGTAGCTCAAACTGTTGGGTGCTTACTTTCCATGCGTGAGGATTGGGGTTCGAGTCCTTTAACTGTCATTCCCTTTTTTTAATGTTTTGACAAGTAATAAATGAATAAAAAATGTGCCAACCAATCAATAAATTTTTTTTGCATGAATCTTGCACAATAAATAATGTGGCTCAAATGGTTATCCACTCTCCATGCTAGATGCAAGGGGCTCGATTCCTTTCACTTACCCTCTTTCTTTTAATGTTTTGACAAATAATAAATAAATAAAAACCGTGCCAATTTTTAATCAATAAATGGTGTTTCTTGTATTGTGAATTCTTTGTTTTGTCTTCAAAAGACTGTGGGTTCGATTTCATTTATCCTCCTCCCCTTCTAATTTTTTTAAACAAATTAAATTGAAAGCCTAAACAATTATATATTGTTAGTTTTCGATTCCGAAATATCATTTTTAAAAAATTTATTGACTCAAAATATATGCTTTTAGTATTAGATTTTATCAATTTATTTTGTAAAATTAAATTTGGACAATTTAAGTACCCTTTTTTTTTTTTTGCTTTTAAGAGTTGAAAAAACATGAAGTCAAAAATAGTTATAGCTCTAAAAATTATTATTTTAAAAATTTTGCATAAACTTCGTCTAAACCCGTGTTTTTCTTTTCCGTTTAATCATGTTTTAAGTATAAACTTTGTCTTGTCTCTTTTAAATTCGGAAAAACTTGAAACTATCATCTGTATATAATTGACAAATTTTTTTTTAATTATATTGGGTTGTATTGAATTATATTTTAATATGTATATGATTTTTACATTTTATTGAATTTATATATTGATTTAAATTTTTTAATATTATTTAATTAAATATTAATAAACAATCTCGCTACTATGGTGGTCAATTGGCCGCCCTAGCTGTCTTAATATCCTGGATTCACCCCTGCACACACGACTTAGACTTTATGCAATGAAATTGGCAGAAAGGTAAATAAGGCAATTTACATCAAATATTTAATTCTAATTTCTACTCAAAGGTGCAACCTAAACATCTGAAAGGAAGGACAAATTTATCTACTAGAAGACAGATAACTATATCCTAATAAACATGTACAAAAAATTAACTAAACGTAAATATCTATTGCAGTCAGTTAAAAAACAAAACACAAAGTTACATGCTTAAATTTTCAGACTTTAGTCCAACAAATTGAGGCACAACCACACCATCGAACTGCCGCTCTCCAATGTGACCTGTCGTACTATCATGTGAGGTAGAGGAGAAAATGATGAGTATGGGGAATACTCAATAGGATATGAGTATATGTGCAATTCCGAAATTCATATATCATACATTCATATCGTATCTTTAGAATCCGGTAAGATCTCATGACATATCATATCATTGGTACCGGATTGCCATTATCATATATCATATCGTATCGCTTCATTAGCATAACATTTATCAACATCAAATAATAAGAATTAAAGGAGATAAAGCCACTTATACTTTGTGATTCTACCTTGACTTTCAAATGCATTTGAACAATGAGGAAGAATGCTGCGCTAGTAAACATGATTTCTTTTTGCTATTTTATTATGAGTCCAGAACTCACTCTTCATTCGTACTTTTTCTGCCTCAGTTTCTCCTGGTGGACCTGCGGTGTCATGGGGATTCAACATCTCTAAAGAAGAGGGGACCCCACACTGTTGCTTCAGCTGCTCTTGATGTCTTGAAGCTAGTATGTGAATCTCTAAATCTCTAATTTGGGGGAACCAAGCACTTTCGGTCTCCAACTTAACTGGTTTCCAGACCTTTCAGACTCATCTTACGCCAAAATGTTAACTGAATCTTCCCCAGAAGATACAAAAGATGTGGACACCTACTATTCTTATCTGGCAGTCCATTGCTGCAATCCAGAATGAAAATCACAAATAATGCTTCCTAGTATAAAATTCCTGTAAGAGAACAAAACAGAACGAAGTTACAACTTAAACTTACCCTGAAAGGAATAGATACCCAGTGGTTAAAAGTGAGATACTTGAAAAGCCCTCCAAAAAGATTGGTAGGCATACAGACACTACCAGAATAGGTCTTTTAAGACTTTGGTCCCTGGCATCCTTGGTCCTTTTGTGGACTTCTTCTGGCTGCCATTGCCTTCCTTTCCCCAGGCTCTGCCAACCCCTTCCCTGAAAAGGGTAAAAGGAAAATTCTCTGCGGAATTCCTTTAATTTTTGGTTTGTAGCAGTTTTGACATTGTATTAGTAAAAATGTTCAATTATTTGTGTAATGTTTATTGCATTATAGCTTGTCCGTTTTGAAGTTCCAGTTGTAACATATGACAGAGTGACCGTGGGGTCTGAGTCAAACTAAAGCAAATACCATTCTCTCTATAAATTTTCTGCCCCTATATTTTCCGTCTTTAGCTCAAAATTGAAGTTTATCCTGCTTATCTTCCGTTTATGTAATCATAATTCTTTAATTCTTTCGACTAGCTTGGGCAGCTGAAGTTAACTCCTCGAGTTGTAGTTGGTCACAGCTTTGGTGGAAAAGGTAAATTAATATCCATTCTAGTGTCAGTCAGTGTGTTACAGATTAATAAATGATTTTTGATGCATATGTTTAGGTTAATATTTTAATTTTAACTATTTTATGGGTGAGACTGGTACAGCATGCTTAATTTCTCTCTTATTGTTCTGCAGTTGCCTTGAGCATGGTGGAGCAGGTTGCAAAACCTCTTGCACGACCTGTTCGAGTAAGTAGAGTTCAATAATCTTTTAACTGTTTTGTATTTCTTATTATTTGGATAATTTGGAAGTTGAGAATATAGGTTGATCACTGTAAAATTCCTGCACTGAATATTATCAACCTAAAACTACCTGCCAAATTTCCAGTTGCCTAGGTGAAATTTCTTGGGGTTTTGACTTGTAAGGTTGATAATAGTTCAAATTATGTACATTTTTGGGTTTTCAGTTTACATTGTAATTATTTCTTGGTTTTCTTGTTCTCCTTTCTGCTTTCATACGTATTGGCATTGTAGGTCTGGGTTTTAGATGCTACTCCTGGAAAAGTTAGAGCTGGTGCAGACGGAGATGATCATCCTGCGGAACTTATCTCTTTCCTTAGTAAATTGCCACATGAGGTAACTATGTATTCTTCTGCCTTTATTCCTTTTGTTCCCCCCATTTGGCTTTGCAAAGCCAGACAAACTTTTGACTAAATCCCCTTTCCTAGAGGGATTCATGCATTATATGAGAAGATTATTACCTTGTACAACTATGATATAAATCTAAATATGGTATATGCTAAATATAATCATATGCATAATTATGTTAAGTCATAATCTTCGTCAATTTTCATGATCTTACGTTGATCTCATTGACAAAGCCATTGTTATTTTGTTTGTGCTACTAAATTTTTTCTGGATATCTTTATTATTTTTGCTTCATGTTGGACTATACATGACTACATGAGTTATAAATGCATAGATTTAAACTTACAGTTTCAAGGTTACTAGATCAAGTGTGCGAACAGCCAATTGAGCAAATGAGACAAAAGGTCGCTGCCTCTCTCGATGTTGCTTCTCTTATTGATTTGAATTTCTATTGTGCTTTAATTCTTAAAAACTTGGTAACATTTCACGTCTTTTAAATTATATTGTTGTTCTTGTAATTAACGCCTCTAGTGATTGTCGATTCTATGCATCCCTTTTATGTATCTCTAATGACATTTGTTTAATTACTTGATACAAAATTTCACTTTATGTCTGAACTTATTCTTCAAGGAAGATCTCTTCCAAAAAGGATGTTGTAAATGCTCTTGTTCAAGACAGCTTCTCGATGGATGTAGCACAGGTGAATTAAGATATATTTACTGAATGCCATCGTTAAATTTCTTTTTCTTTTTTTATACAAACATTGCTGAGGGTGGTTTTGATGCTTATAACTTAGCGCATGTTTGGCTACTGCTTATAATTTGTTTATAAACCGTCAAACTACTTTTTATCTGTATATTTTGTAGACTCACAAATACTATCCACTTATCCATTACTCATTTCTATCTATCTATAATTTAAACCATTTATAAACAAATTCCAAACATGCTTTTATTGTTAGGTTTTCCTTCTAATATCATTTTTTCTCTGCTGTTCCATCACAGTGGGTGGTAACTAATCTTCGGCAGAATCGTATTAATGGGACATCATCCTCAAGCTTCTCTTGGGTGTTTGATCTCAATGGTATTGCTGAGATGTATCAATCATACGAGGATACAAATATGTGGTAAGTTTGCATCCCACGGACCTGTAACCACCCCCACCACACCCCCGGAAAAACACGAAGAGAAAAAAGGAACCTTGATATGACTATTCTCAGTTCTTCAGAGTATTTGTTGTCTGTTTCTCGCATATTTTAAGTAGTCTAGCATGCTTTTTGTGAAAATGAATTGTGTAAGAACCTTTTTCACTTTAATCAAATATGACATATTTTACTTAATTGGAGAACTGTTATTGTTCTTTTATGTGTGCAGGAAAATTGTTGAAGATGTCCCGCGAGGTGTTCATATTAATTTTCTAAAAGCAGAGAGAAGTTTGCATAGGTGGGCCAAGGAAGATTTGCAGAGGATTCACGTTGCTGAGGAACAAGCTGTAGAGGAGGGTGGCGGAGTTGAAATGCACGTGCTTGAAGATGCTGGTCATTGGGTATGTTGCATCTTCACCTGAATATTTCCATCTCCTTAAAATCCATTAATTGGAGAAAATTGTAAACTCCCAATTCATTAAACATTGTGCTTCATATTCCTTATCAATTATAATCCTTGCGCCAGGTACATGCTGACAACCCAGATGGACTCTTTAGGATTCTTTCATTCTCATTCCAAGGATTTTAGACAATTATTTCGTTATGAAGCGCGATTTTCACCATCTCTCATAAATTGCAAATTGATCTTCACACTTTTGTAGATGTAACTTCTGTAATTACGTTGTTTTGCTTATAGTAAAAGCAATTTCCGGGGATCCAATTGAAAATATTTGGATGTCGAATAGCCTAAAAATTGTAGTGATGTTCAAAATTACAAATTATCAGCAGCCGAGGAAGTCGAAACCATTTGATGATAAAAAGGTTGCTCATTTGTATTTATCTATTGACTCTTAATCGAAATGTGGACTTTTGAAGTCATAAAAAGGAAAGGATTACGAAAATCTGAATCTTAGTATTTTCGTGTAACATAATACTCTTGTATGAACTTAACCTGTCCCACGTGCCAAAATTGATCCATTAACCATGGTAAGAGCTACGGCCAAATATTGTTTGACTATGGTAAGAGATGAAAAATTAGAGTTTTAAATATATAAGTGTAAAAATGAGGTGGCCAAGAAAAGTTGTTTAGGGTCTATTTCCATTTTCAAACACGATCAAGTCCAATGTCCGTACTGCCGACCTAGTTGGTGACGCCACGCATGATGTAAAAACACAAACGTTGATTTTACTTGGACCATTTCAACTTAGACGGCCCACTTGCCTCCGTGCCATGTCAATTTTGATTACGTCTCAGGTGATGCAAAACGCAAGCGATTAATGGTTTTTATTCATGGTAAACAAAAAACGGTCTAACAAAGTACAAGAATCATATAAAATACAAATTTGAACAAACGAAAACAAAAAGAAGAACATTCGTAATTTTATACTTGTTAAAGTTATTCTAAAAGTTCAAGTGTCGTATCATTGTTTAATTAAATCTTATCTTGACCATTGCATGTCAATTCATTCATTCGTCTTTTTTTTAATCATGACGCGAGGACTTTTTTCATAATTGATTGAAAGTGAAATCTCAACTCAAAATTTTTTAGTGATGAAAAAGGAAATTTCATATATCTATATTCTATCTTGTTAAGTTTTATTGCCATACTCCAACACATAGGAATGTTAATATAGCTCGTCGGTTCGGCTCGAAAAAGCCCGAGCGGGGGCGTCAGTTTGAGCCCTGTCAGGCCCAAATTTTTATAATAAGTATTAAATTACACAAATTTTAAATTCTTTGAAAAAAATTAGATTTGTCACAAATTTAATAAATAAATAAATAAATCGAGCCGGCTCAGCTCGCTAACGTCCGAGCCGAAATTTTGGACCAAAATAAGATCGAACTAGTTTTACTCGAATTGAGCCCGAACAAAAAGTTTCTTCTCGCGGTTTGACTTGACTCAACTCGTTGACACCCCTACCATCAGGTTTTGGGGGTGGGGTGGGGGGTAGGACCACAACCTTTTTGCATTAAAATTAAGATTCTTATACACCAATATTTTGACTTAATTCTTCATTAAGAACGGTGAAATTGTATCCTCAAATTTCGAGCATTGATTGCTAGAATATCCCAATTGCAATTTGAAGATATTTTCTTGCCCCTCATCCCACTTTCAATGTCCAAGTGGATGAATAAAGTCCTATTCCTCTTTTACTTTGACCTTTGAAATTCTTCACTTTATATTTACACATACATGAATAGTCATCCACCTCTTTGCCCCTTCATGTCCCAAAAGTCTCTTTTGACCTTTCCAGAAGTCCCATTCTTTAATTCTTCAACCGATATATAATCACTTGCACGCATTCTCTTTACATAATCCATTAAAAGATATAAAACATTTAAAGAATGAGCACTGCTTCAGATGAAGGTGGAAGTTATTCGAAGAAATACAAAGGCATTCGACGTCGAAAATGGGGCAAATGGGTGTCGGAAATCCGAGTTCCTGGCACGCAAGAACGTCTCTGGTTAGGCTCTTATTCAACGCCTGAAGCCGCAGCAATAGCACACGATGTTGCATTTTATTGTCTACGAGGAATTTCATCAATGGAGAAACTCAACATCCCTTCAATGTTACCTGCAAGTGCCCGGACAGGATTGTCACCTAGGTCAGTGCAAAATGCGGCCTCCGATGCTGGCATGGCCATGGACGCTCAATTATTTTCGAAGAACAACACGAATAAACAGGAGAATGGGAAGGAGGAGGATATAAATTTGTTGCAAAATGAGTATTGGGAAACATCGTGGGAGGGGAGTAGTAAGTCCAATGAAGGTGAAGCTTTGAGCATTTCAGTTGAAGATTATCTATAGGTAACTTGTATCGATTCTTCAGACTTTTCTAAATTAGAAGATAATTTTTAGTGTTTATGTTATAGAGATATATGTGCTCAGAGAGAGAACAATAGTGCCTCCGGGAACTCTATTGCACGTAAAAGTTCACCAATAAAAAGGGCATTAGAGAACAGTGAAGTTGACAAATGGGACTGGAGTTTAAAACGTGCAAACAATGGAGCCATATATAGTTGTATAATATAATATAGGAAAAGGAAAGAAAAAGGTTTTTATTCCACTTGCTTGGTGGATAAGTTGTGATTTGATATTGGTTCATGTTAACAGTCAAAAGTGCTAATTTATTTGAACCAAAACTATTTTTATATACGAATTTTCTTGTAACGGTATTAACGGATTACAACACTTGTTTTTCAAAATACAATGGATACAACTTATGGTAGAAACACTTCAACCCACAAATAATGACACAAAAAAAAAAAAAATGATGAAATTTGGAGAGTTTTTCATATAAGACTCATTGCCAATAGGTGTTATGTAATGGATGTCCAAAGAGTCTTATAAATAGAAGAAGAAAGGTTGAAAGTTAAGAGATACATCCCAAAACTCAACAACTTTCAAGAAAAGGTCGAACTCTATATGTTGCTTGCCTGTCACGGTGCGCAGATTGCTTGGCGCTAGCCTACCGTTTTAGCGGCAGTGTTAGCTGATTTTGGCACGTTTTCTCATTGTTTTTCTTCTAACTTTAGATCGCCATTTTTTATTTATTCGGAATTGATTTTGAGATTTCAATATACTACAACAATCTACTTGACGAGTAGAACAAGTTGGTTAATTTATTTTTATAATTTGACTATCGGATCAAGTCCGAATATTTGGTCGAAGTTGACACAAGTCACTTTTCAAATTTATACTTAACCAAAATCTTCAATCTTTAAATCAAATTGCAGCAACACCCTAACTCGTGCACAAAAATTGCAAATTTGTCGTCTAAAAATGTGCATCAACAAAAACTTTACGCATAAATTTTTAACTACTTGCTCAAGCGATGAACTGGGATGCTCCTTTAAGTGAGCAACTGTTCGTGCGAAATCCGTGAACATACAAAATCGTTGACAAATAAGATAATTGATATGTTAAGAGTTATCCTTACGCAGTGAATAAATTCAATTCAAGTTTACAAGCTATTTATGAGATCCGAATTGTGTAAACAAAAGAAAGTTTGATTTTGTTTTATGTTAAATAAATCTAAAAAGCGGTAAAATTAAAGGTTTTATCAAATTATGGATTATTTTATTGGATTTCGAATGCACATATTATTATCTATTTCAATTCTCAATTATATAGCTAGTATTATTCATACATTCTCGACAATTGATAATTCTATTGTAATTAATTTTCCTTTTTAAGACAAATTAAATTTATTCTAGTCACGACCTGAATATATTCCTGGTCTGAATTCGAATGAATATAACGAATTCAATTCCACAATAATCTCAAATATTGGAAACGTGATAAACATTATTCCTAATATCTATTGCATGTATGTTAATCAAGCAGTGTTTTAGATCTATTGTGAGTCTCACAGTACTACAAAAAGAAACTATATATTTAATTGGTGATCAAATGATCAAATAATAAAATTACGCATACAAAATTAATCAGTAAAATCGAGAATTTAACTAACTACTTGTCTTAAATTAAAAATAAATAATAAAAGGTTTCATTCTCATCTAATACACGAGAAGAATTAGCATAGCATGTTGTTATGTAAATTACACAAAAAGATTTGAAAAAACATGACTCGGAATGGAAAATAATGATTGGAATGTGAAAAAATCAATTTCTTCTTCGTTAATTTTTAACTCGAATTTTGAATCTTCAATCTCTTATGTTAATTTCTGTTGACTCTTATGGTGAAAAATAGGGTTTTTTTATATGTTGTTCTCTCATTCTCGTCGCCCCTTATATTTTAAATAGTTTGTTGAGTTTGATTTTCATAAGAATTTGGATCAAATGGGCTGTTCAGACCTAGAAATGGCCCACATGTGCGCCGTTGAGCGAAATGACTTCTGGGTTGGGGAACATAGGGTGTCTAGCGCACGCAAGTTCGCTTCGATTCGTCTCTGAGTAGCACTTAGTATTTTGACAATAACGTTATCTAAAGATATCCGATTAAGGTGATTCAAAATGTGTCAAAAATATAATTCAAAGGGCTAGAATTCTTCTAGAAGTGCAATTTTTCCAATTCGAACCTATCTGAAAAATGGGTCTCAAGTTGAGACTAAAAATCGAGAGCACAATTTTTTCGACTGAAAATTGATTTGTAAAATACTTCCACTATATTTTCACTCCTTTAACCCTCAATTACATCTAGTTGATACTATATAATTTTCAATCATTGTTTTGTAGTCCGAATCAACGATTGGATGTTTACACTTTGATCCCCTAACTTGAATTTCCTTCGTTTCCTTCGTTTTTCGTTCATTTCTTTCAAATCCATCAATTTGCATTAAATTCAACCTAACAAACATAATTAACATAAAATTAAGCTATAACCCATCCAAATAACTAACAAATACTCCAATTTAATAGCCTAAATAAGTGTACAAAATACACTTGTCAGCAACCATTGCAACAACTGGGCCCTTTCTTTTTTCCTCGCTCATGCGGATATTTTTATTTTTTCCTCTCTTTTTGTCATTTGTGGTGTTGTTTGTCTTGTTCAATCTTGTCATTACAATGAGTTCAAAACAGTCTTTTTCTTCTTCTTATCACTTTTATCAACAACGCTATCCTAACTCATTAGTCATCCTCAATCACGCAAAATCGATAAAAACTTAACTAAAATAATTAACAAAAGCTGAGAAATAGGGCTGGCCGTGGCCCAAGGCAACGGCCTAAGTTGCCTTGGGCCTCAATTCTTGATGGGTCTCAAAAATTAAAAACCCAAAAATTCAACTAAAAATTCCGTTTTTTTTTTTCTTTTTGAGTTAGGTCCTTTAGTCCATTTAAAATATATGACTAAATAACACGATGGACTAAATAAGAGGCTCAAAACACTTGGAGACTTATATTCTTAATGAAACATACCATACAAGTATATTTATGTCTTGTATACAAATTTATGACATTAATTACTACGGCATTAACATATATTTAGCCCTCAGCCACCGTTTGGCCTCCATTTGGGGTGTTGAAATTTTTTGGAATAGTGATTGGTGCGAGAATGTGTGGTAGAAAAGTAATGAAAATTTTTCGATTTGTGTGTAATATTATTTTATTTGATGAATGTGTGGTTGAAATGAAGAGAGAAAAAAATTAATGTAATGTAATGAAAAAAATGGAAGCCAAACGGGAGCTCGATCTCAAGATTAATAACAATAAGGGTCCGTTTGATTGCAAATGTGGAAAATTGGTGAAAAGAAAATGTTTTACTAGGAATTGAATTGCCTAAAATTTGTTTTGTTGGGAATTGTAATTAATTGTGTTTGATTGGTATAATTTTCTATTTGGAAAATGTTGAAAGTTTGGTGTCCGTTTGGCTTCGTTTTTTATAAAAATTGTCCATTAAAGTGATAATTTTTCTATCAATACATCTAGAATTTGTTCTAATTACTAAAAAGTAAAAAAAATAATAATTTAAACAATTAGAAAAAATTACCATATTCATTTGACTTTGTTTTACATAGAAATTGTCAACAAAAATGAAAATTCTTTTTACAATAGTTGATAGAATTGGTTGCTATTGCTAAAAAAAAGGTGGAAAATGTTTTCCTACCTCATAGGTGGGAAACAAAATCAAGCTTTTTATGCATCAAGTGATTGTACCTAGAAAAATGTGGAAAACATTTTGTCAGGAAAAGAAACACTATCAAACACTCTTAATTGACAAAAGTTAAAAAATATTTTTCTTTTCCATCTTTTTTCTTACCTATCAAACGAACCCTAAGTAATAATATTCAACATGAAATAAGAAAGAAGCGTCCGTTGAACTTTGAAACATGGTTCATTCGTACGTACCACCGACCTGGTTGATGAAATTAAACAAACAAACGTAGTTTTCAGTCTGACCATTTCAAGTTAGATTTTGTGTCCCTCTTCTCTTAATAATTAATATCCCATCCAATACTCACCAATTTTGATTACGTCGCAAGTGATGCAAAGCGCAAGCAATTAATGGCTCATATTCAAGGTAAACAATAATAGTCAAAGAATTTATTCAACCTCCAAAAATTTCATCTAAAATTTTAAATATTTTTATTTTTATTTTATCTTCAACATTTTTCGTCAAATTCATTAATTTTCATCAATAATTTGACGAAGGTAGAACTGAAACTTGTACGCACCATCTTTGTTTGTGTTAATTTTAACTTATTTTTCATCAATAAACGTAAATATTGTAAACTCTTAGTCGATACTAATTGGTGTGCATTTGCAATTGTAATACACGATTTGTAAAAATTGCAACATAAACCAAACTATTTCGGAGCGGTTTGATTCGGTTTAAAATCAAAACATTGATGGACTCACGTGAAACCAAACCGATTTCGGTTTCGATTACGTCACGAGTGATGGAACTATTAATGCACAGTACGAGCATGTTAATTGTACAAATAAAATATCACTTTAGATTGAAAATATTGAAAACATTCAATCTTCAACAATTTCATCCTAAAAAAGTTTAAAAAATTTACGTTTATTTTTCGACCTTCTTTATTACGTACATGTCAAATTCAATATTTTTTACCCAATTTTTTTTTTATTTTTTATTTTTTATAATTGAATGAAAACAAAACTTGAACTCAATATTTTTATTTATTTTAATATCGTATTAGATATATGACCTGTTTGGGCCGAAGATTTTAATCTAAGTCAAAGTCAAACAATCGATATCAATCATATTTTTCATGGGTTCTACATCTTTTCAATCACACATTTCAAAAATTTCTATCACAATCCATTTAAAATCTGATTTTAATCTACACCGAACACCCTAATATTTTATTTCAAATTGGACCACACCACCGTTAATGATTCTTAGACGTCACCATTCATTAACATTTTGACACTTCTCAAAATTTCGGCATAGTTAATGACCAAGTTGACATTTTGACTTCTGACATTTGAAAATTTTGACTATTTCATATCCACATGTGCCCCTTTGACCTTATTATTATTCAACCTATATAAGCCCTTTCGTGCACTCATTCTTATACTGCACAATTTATACATACAAACAAGTTCATCACAATATTAAATAGTTCACAAAAAACTTGCCGAATGACTACTGCTTCAGATAAAAGTAGGATTCAAAAAAACACACCCCAGAAGAAATACAAAGGCATTCGATGCCGAAAATGGGGCAAATGGGTATCCGAAATTAGAGTTCCCGGCTCGCAAGAACGTCTCTGGTTAGGCTCTTATGCGACCCCTGAAGCTGCAGCAATAGCACATGATTTTGCTTTTTATTATCTACGAGGAATTTCATCATCGGAAAAACTCAACTTCCCTTTAATGTTGCCGGCTGGGACCTGGACAATGATGTCTCCCTGGTCGGTACAAAAGAAGGCCTCAGATGCTGGCATGGCCATTGATGCTCAATTATCTTTGAATATGGCAAAACTGAATGAAGATTATAACATGAATTTATTGCGGAATGAAAATTGGGAAACATCTTGGGAGAGTACCGATAAATCCTATGAGGGTGAAGCTTTGAGCATTTCAGTTGAAGATTATCTATAGGTTTCTGGGAATCTTCAAACTCTTTCTACTTTTTAGGTAAATGTTGGTGTATATGTGTTTTGAGTTACTACTTTCTATAAGTCTTTCCAGAAAGGTTCTAACTTTACTCCTCAACTCAACTTGAAACGAGGGAATCGTTCAATCAGCCTAATTCGCAAAGCTTCTTAGGGGTTCAATCATCCACTTCTGTTCAAGGTGTGCATAAGATTGCTCAATGAGTAACTCGATCAATGTAATTTAAACTTTTAATATGAAGTGCTGAAATAGTATGGTCTTTGCATATAGGTCTCTTACGACAAACAATCATTGCAATTCTTATCTTCACATCTATTTTCATACCTTAACCAAACTGATTACATTTTAGATACAACAACCAATCAGTACTCCTCGTTGATGAAGCGTTAACAAAATAATAATAATAATACATGAAAGAACAACATAAGTTGAGGGTAATTTGGTCCAATGCATTTTCAACGGTACAATGATGGGAAATTGAAGTATGGATCATGCTATTTGTACACCGAGGTGTCACAGACCTCCCACAAGAGAAGGGCCCATGATTTTTTTATTGGTCATGGGCCCCCTCTCTTGTGAGGAGGTCTATATACTGGGGTGTCAACCCCGGTGTACAAATAGCATTTTCTATTAAAGTATTATAAAGTAACTAACTTTTGTACTTTTTATTGATTCTTGCAATGTAGAATAATGAGATTTGAAAAAAATGTCATTATAATGTGCTTCAAACGGGGGCTTTAACTTCTCGCCCATGGACTATTCATGATTTTGTTGTCCTCATACAACGTTGGGGAAGTTTTGTATTTCCTCCAGCTCTTAAAGTCACATCTAATGATCATATAATGATGATCACGAGGATGGAAGACAGCAATGTAATTCAAGAAACATCAATTCACCCTCCTTAGAGTGCAAAAAAATGTATAGCTACAGTGTACTTCCACCCATATATGCCTCTTATACCCAACTTTACAAATCTCTTGGCCTGTTAATATTTCTCATAATTCTGCTTCAAGATTAGTGCAATAACCATAAGATTCAAAGAATGCAAAATCGAGTTTACCTCTATGGTCCTGAAGGATAAACCTCAAGTGTTAGTGTTTTCGCGCGTTTTTGCAACCTGCCAACAATTACGAGAAAAAGGGGTCAAACGATTGTGTAAGGAACATACCTCTTGAGACAAAGTCCCAAAAAAGGGTGCGTTTACTAGTGAAGAGCTACAACTGGATAATAGACAAAACACCTTCAAGGGGCGCAAGCACACGAGTACTGAGAAAGGATTAAATTTAAGCTAAGGAAATAAAAGTTACATATTCTCTTGTCGAGAGTTTTTGATTCGGGGTCTTTTGCTTCTACAACATTACTTCCTTTTATACTTCTTGAGCATCTTTTGGTTATCGAAACTGCTCGGACTTGCTCCATTACCTTCGTAACCGTCCACTCTTTTAGTGAGGAACCGCTTGTTTGGGGAGTAGTTGCTTAGTAACTGTTGCCACTACCCTTGCTGTTTCTGGATCGTGGGATCGTGCCGGGTTCACTCGCCAACCGCTTCCATAATTGTTAAGTTGGATAAACTATACCTTTTATACTTGTCTGACTCTGGGCGACTTGAGGTTCTGGGCGACAATGAGGCTGTCGTTCTGGGCGATTGCCTAGTACTACATTCGTTCAGCCTCTGGGCGTCCCACAGTCTTGGGCGATGGTATTCCTTTGCTCTTGGGCTTCCAATATTCAGGCCTTTTCACAGGCTTCCAGCTTGGACTTTTCTTCTTGGGCCTTTTAATTGACTTCCATTGGGTCTTCATCCTGGATTTCTCAATTGGACTTCCCTTTGATTTTGGGCTGCATTTTAGTGTGTCAACAATTACCCCCCAATATGGCAGGATTAATACTAATCATTAATTTTTCCATATTCATTCTGTATCTTTCCCGCAATGTTTGAACTTTCCCAGAATTTCAACCATCACTTACGTTTTAGTGCCTGAAAGGTTGCGACGTTACAAACCCTTAAAACCCCAAAAGTACGCGGCATTCTTTTTCATTTACGTTTCTGCGGCTTTACGTTTTTCTCTCGCCACTTCACCATCTCCATTGCTGCAACCTTCGATTCAAACCAGGCAATCTTCGAGAGCAACTTACTTTCTGTGCCATAATGACTACTTCTCAAACTCTTTCGGACAATGTTTTCAGTTTTGAGGATTTCCAAACCCTTCTCACAAGACCATATGTGAACCCGTCTTTTCTTTCACAATCCAATGCTGACCGCAACGAGTTTTATCTGGGTCCGTCGTTTAATGATGCTGAAGCCGTCGAACGGGCTGCGGTAGGTCATTTATTCCCGTGCTCTGAAGATCTCTCTTTCTCGCAATCTTTGCCATTGAGGCCGATCCATGATAGATGTATTCGCACTTGGCCTAAAACTGATGCATCTTTCCGTAGGTGGCATGCACGTATGGTGGCTCACGGTCCCACCAGATTGATTTTTGAACGTGCTAAAATTTTGGACCTATTGGAGATTACCCATTTTCCCCCAACGTATGACCCTGTGCTTTTTCCAATCGCACTAAGTTTTTGGTCCCCTGAGTTCAATGCCTTTGTTTTCCCTCTTGGTCCCATGACCATTACTTTGAGGGACGTTGGGGCTTTGCTGAATCTCCCGCCTTTGGGCCATACCATTTTTCCTGGTATGCTAATTTCTGGTGCTGCCCCAAAATTTGATAAGAAACTTACTGAATCTTATTCGAGCATGCAGGGCAGTTATGTCACTGCTGTATCTGAACCTTGCCATTCTGAGCGAGTCGCTTTTCTCCAAGTCTGGCTTTGTAAATATGTCATCTGTGTTCCCAGCTTGAAACCCTCTATGAGCTACTTGCCTCTATCTCATGAATTGGCTCGAGGTAGACCTTTGAACCTATGTTCATTCCTCCTGGCTGCTCTTTATAGGGGTATGGCCATGCTCCAATTCCAACTGAAAAATAATGCATCTCCTACTGGTAGTGGGCCTTTATGACTTGCTCAATTGTGGTTGAGATCTTATTTCCCTCAACTGGGTATTCCACCTTTTCCTCCTCGTGAGGTTACCTGCTATGGGCTTTTCATTCATCAACTGAGCCCTGTAAATATGTCTATGAGAGACGTCTTCACTTTCTTTCACACTTTGAATTCAACCCTTTCGTTCTTCCCTTTTTCTTCTGAGCAAATTCCTCCTTTTGTACGACCTCCCTCTACTTTGGCCGAGGCAGATGCATTTCTGCCTATTTGGGTTCAATTTTTGGTAGGGAAGGAATTGTTTCATGACATTCTGGTAGGAACCAATGCTAAAGCGGGAGTAGAGATATATGCGCCCAATTTTGTGCTCGCCAACTTGGTTTCGGCCAAATGTGGCCTATCCCTCCTTGCTATTCTAATAATTTAATGGATCGCTTCTACATCCTCAACAAAACGGAAGCCCAAGCCATAGATGCCCGTAATAAACTTTTGGCAACCGGCTTTACTTTTGCTCCCTTCAATTCTACTGCCGTTACTCATCCTCTTTTTGACCAATTGTGGCCATCAGTGAAGCAAAGGTTGTTTTCAACTGATGCGAATCGCGCTTTCCACCTCCTGGATAGACAGGGCACTATTCCTATTTCTACTGTCCCTTTACCCAGTAAGGTCTCTGCATCCCCTTCTCGTTCTACGCGCTCTGCTCTTTCATCCCCAACCTCGAAGCCTGCCGTTTCTAAAGGTGCTCCCAGTCGCAAACGGCCAGCTGCAACTGTAATATCCCTGCAGGATGATGATGATGATGATGACGCTCCACTCATTGTCAGGAGAAAGGTAACTAAACTTCACCTACTTCACAAGTTGTTTCTTTTCATGCGATAATGATTTGCTAAAACAAAAAATCTTTTTAGAAGGATTCAACTTCCCCTTCCAAGGCTATAGTTTTGGCAGATTCTTCTCCATCCCTTCCTGTCGAGGCTGCGTCACCCAGGCGTCAAGCTCCAACATCTTTATCACCAACAAATCCTCTTCCTCAGGGTGTCGACCCCCCAAGCGTGGAACTAGAAGGTAATGC
Organism: Fraxinus excelsior; assembly: GCA_019097785.1. Classification (NCBI taxonomy): domain Eukaryota; kingdom Viridiplantae; phylum Streptophyta; class Magnoliopsida; order Lamiales; family Oleaceae; genus Fraxinus; species Fraxinus excelsior. Next base: position 522,500 of record CM032642.1, read on the forward strand.
TTACTTTTGATGCCTTGGCCTTTCTTTATCGCTGCTGTCTCATTGATTTACTGCGGTATGAAATGTGCAGAGATTCCTGTATCTTCGTCTGGTGGGGAAGGTCCTTCTTGCCCAGCTAAAGGGAAATCTCCTCAAGTGATGGAAGAAATAAAGGGAATGTCTGAATTTCCAACCACCGCCGATGAGATCTTTTTACTTCGCTCTTATTTTTGATTTTGCTTTGTTGTGTTGAAAACCTTCAATATTGGTAACTTCCTTTGCAGGAATCCGATAGCATTCTTAACTCCATCCAAGACTTACTCACCTCTTGGGCGCGCATGAAAACATCCTCTGCGTCATCCTCCACTCCTGCGAACGAGAACATGACATTTCTCAAACAGGCATTGTTTGAGTATGTTTCCTTCATGGACATGGAGATCGGCCGTGCCAGCGCTGCCCAGCAAAAGGCCAAGCTAGATATGTTGAGCGCGAACCTACTGCAAGTACTTTCGCTCTCGTCGCTCAGCATTTCTACTGATTTTAAGGTGAAGTTGAGGGTTCTTCACGTCGACATCGCTTCCTTGTTGGACAAGAACGCAGAACTGAACGCCCGAAGTGCCCAATATCTCCGCGCTTCTTCTGAGAAAGAGTCCTTGCTCCATGAAATTGACAAGAACCAGGCTGATTTGACTGAGGTCTCTTCAGAGCTTGTAGTGGAAAACTCTTTGATGTTGAGCCTGGCTGCTGAAATGAAAGAGCTGCAAGCGAAAATGAACGACTGCAGGGCGAGAATGGCTGCTAAGAGGCATACTGCATCCCAAGGAATTGCAAAGACCAAATCTCTATTGGAGTAGTACCAAAAGTTGGAGGTTGATGATGACTTAGTGAAGGAGTTAGGTATCCTTTCCTCTAGGCAGGGCGAAGAGTGGGATAGACTTAGGCAGCAGATGCACTCAGCTTGGGGCGAATTGTAACTAAACATTTACCGTTTTAATCTTTGTAACTTTTCGCGCTGACTGCCTTGATTTTATGTAATCTGATGTCATTCATCGTCATTAATGAATAATTATTTTGAAGTGGCATTTATCCTTGATCGTCAATTTTCCTCGTACTTAGTCTTTATGCCAACATTCATGCATATTCTCTTGGCATTTGAATTTTCTTCCCTAAATCTTTGGGCCATATTGATTTCACTCACTGGTCATAAATGTGACCTTCCACATTCTGGCTTTTGATCTTCCAGCCCCTATAAATATGCCTGTTTATACTCATCATCTTCATCCTCATGCCTCCTCAAATTCAATTTCTTGCCATCAAAGCTTCCTGCCACTGCATGGCACTCCGATCGTTTACCAACAATTTCCTCTTCTACAGGGATGGGTTTCTTGACTCGTCTCTTTTGCTTTGACATCACTTTTGGTATGGGAGGTATAGGAAATGTTCTTTCAAACTGAAGCAAGATTTTTGCCATCAGTTTACTTGTTGAGGCTGAAGCAAGATTCTTGCCATCAGTTTGCTTGCTGAGAGTGCTTCTCCTTACCTGCCATTGCAGCAATGCATTTAGGAAGGTTAAGGCACAGTTCACCCTCTTACCCGGCCATAGACTGAAGGGCTGCTTCTCCTCGCCTACCATTGTAGCAATGCACCTAGGAAGGATGTGGTAGCAGTTCACACTCTTACCCGGTCATAGACTGAAGGGCTGCTTAGGAGCAGTTTCGCCCTCTTACTTGGCCATAAACTGAAGGGCTGGCCGTACTGGTTTCACTCTTTCTGTTCCCACGGGACAGAAGACATTTTGTAGCATGTTTCGTCTTGTATTTTGAATGTGTCCCTTAATTCTTGTGAAGAATGGTTTGTAAGGGACATTTGGTAATAAAGAACTTTGTTTTGAATATGCCTTGTTCTTTCTGATTTTATTTAGAACGTGATCGTCCAATTTATTTACTGCCATCGTTCGGCATGAATACATCGCAATTGCAATCTTACCACTTATGCATCTATCTGTTTATTTTCCTATCAGAACGTGATCGTCCAATTTGTTAACTGCCATCGCTTGGCATGATTACATTACAATTACAATTTTATCACTTATGTATTTATCTGTTCACTTTCCCAAAGGGATGGAACATATTTTTTCAAGTACTTACCATTAATAAATCTTATATGTCTAGTACCATCTAAATCCTCCAAGTGGTAAGCTCCATTAGGCAATACACTCTTTACTCTATACGGCCCTTCCCAATTTGGCGACCATTTGCCATATTTTGGGTCTTTACTATCTAAAGGAAGCATTGCCCTCCAAACTAATTTGCTCGCACTAAAAAACTTGGCTATAACTTTCTTGTTGTAAAATCTAGCCACCCTTTGTTTCTGGACTTGCAACCTGTCTAGCACATCTAACTTCAATTCGTCAAATTCTAATAAATTTTGAATCAACGATTCCTTGTACTCATTCTCGCTTAATTCGTGCTGCCGACGCACCCTTATGGATTGCACGTTGATTTCCATGGGCAATACAGCCTCCTGCCCATAAGTGAGTTGGAAAGGCGTAATGTTGGTGCTTGAACGGGGCGATGTTCTATAAGCCCATAAGGCCTTGTTCAAGCATTCGTGCCAATTTCTAGCATTTTCATCTATCATCTTCCTTATGATAGACTTCAGAATCTTGTTAGATGATTCTGCCTGACCGTTTGATTGAGCGTAGTATGGTGTGGAATTTACCAATTTAATTTCAAATTCGCTCAAGAAATCATTCGCCTGATCTCCATTTAGGGAAGTCCCGTGATCTGTCATTAGAGTTTGTGGAATTCCGAATCTGTAGATGATATGGTCCCGGATAAACTCTATGATACTTTTCTGGGTGATTTCCTTTAGAGGCATTGTCTCGACCCACTTGGTGAAAAAGTCCGTAGCGACTATAATAAAGGTGTGTTGTTTGGACGATGGATGATAAATCTTCCCTATCAAGTCTATCGCCCAACCTTTGAACGGCCAATGTTTGATAATGGGTGCCATGTTGCTTGTTGGTGCCCTCTGTATTGGACCATATTTTTGGCATGCTAAACAACTTTTTGCATATTGAACACACGATTCACCCATCTTTGGCCAAAAATAACCACTTCTAATAATTAGCCATCTCATCTTTTGGCCGGCCTGATGGGCTCCACATATCCCTTCATGCACTTCGGCTATAATTGTCTTAGCCTCTTGTAAGTTCACGCATTTTAATAACACACCATCAGAACGTCTTTTGAACAATTCTTTGTCTATTAATGCATAGTTTAATAGACGCAATTTCGTTCTTCTATCAATTCGCCCATCAAGCTCTTTGAAGGATTCTTTAATCTCATCTATCCAATCCAGTGCGACCCCATCTTCTATGCATTGAATTTCACTTTTCTTTGCCCTCCGCTGAACAACGGGCAATATAGTTCCGTATTCGTAAGTAGATTCCCAACTCATCGCCTTTGAATAGCCAGAAGCCAACTGGGCCAACTCGTTGGCCATGTCATTGTACATTCTATTAACACATTGAAGTTCTACTTGGACGAATTCTTCCAACAACTCTTGGGCGATTTCGTATAAACTTATAATAGAATCACTTTGGCATTTGAAATCACCGGTCAATTGATGAATCACCAATTGAGAATCGCCCCTGATGATTACATTTTTTATTTTCATAACTACCATCAACTCCAAGCCTACAATTAAAGCTTCATACTCGGCTTGATTATTAGTACAGATTCTGTCCAAGGTAAATGCGAACTTATAGCAAACCCCTAAAGGATTTATCAAAGCCACTCATACTCCTGCTCCTTTAGAAGTTTTCGATCCATCAAAGTATAAAACCCATGGTTTTAATTCAAATGAATCAACCTCAAGTTCTATTTCGTTAGGCACATCAAGGCATGGGTGGTCGGCCAGAAAATTAGCCAAGCCCTGGTTTTTAACTGCCTTTTGGGGCACATACTTTATTTCGAATTCCGACAGTGCTAAAGTCCAAAGACCCACCCGTTGGTGTAAAATAGGGCGAGAAAACATGTATTTGAATAAATTGACTTTGGAAATTAGATAGACTGTCACAGGCCGTAAATAGGCCCTTAATTTTGTACATGTGAAGTATAATGCGAGACACAACTTCTCGATAGCAGAATAATTACATCCACATTTGGTTAACCGTCTACTTAAATAATAAATCGCCATTTCTTCACCAACTTGGTCTTCTTGTGCGACCATCCCCGCTATCGATTCTCGTTCAGTCGACACGTACAATTTCATCGGCCGCCCTTGGATTGGTGACACCAACACTGGTGGGCTTGTTAAGTATGTTTTCAGGCTTTCAAAAGCCTTTTGATGTTCTTCTTTCCAGACAAATTCGTCTTGATTTTTCAGCTTTATGAGAGGCGAAAACGCTTTCGTTCGCCCTGCACAATTAGATATAAAGCGTCTTAGAAAATTGATTTGGCCTAAAAACCTTTGCAGCTCCTTTTTATTGCTAGGAGTCTTAGCTTCTAAAATGGCCTTCGCTTTATTCTTATCAAGTTCAATCCCTCTTTTATGTACCAGGAATCCAAGGAAATTTCCTGCATTCACGCCAAACGCGCATTTCAAAGGGTTCAATATTAGTTTATGCTGCCTCATTCGTTCAAATGAATATCGCAATTGTTCAAAATGGTCTTCTTCTTTAACAGATTTGACTACTATATCATCTACATAAACTTCCACAAATTTGCCTATCATGTCGTGAAAAATTAGATTCATTGCTCTTTGATACGTTGCCCCTGCATTTTTTAGCCCAAACGGCATTACTACCCATTCGAAGCATCCTAAAGACCCAGGGCATCTAAAAGAGTACATCACATGCCCTGCAGTGGAGTCTACCAAAGAATCTACCGTGGGCATTGGATATTCGTTTTTGGGCGTAGCCAAGTTCAAATTTCTGAAATCTATGCATACCCTCAACTTGCCATTCTTTTTTAATACTGGCACTATGTTAGATAACCATTCCACATATCTGGTTGTTCTAATAAATCCTGCTTTTAATAATCGCTCTATTTCCTTTTTGATCTCCGGTAGTACATTGGGAGCAAAATGCCTAGGAGGTTGCTTATGAGGCTTAAAATCTGATTTGGTCGGCAACCTATGTTCTACTAAGTTTTTATCCAAACCAGGCATATGTTCATACTCCCAAGCAAAACAATCCTTATATTCTTTTAATAAAGCGATTAATCTAGTACTAACCTCATGAGGGAGCATCTGGCTGACAAACGTTGGGCGATCCTCTCCTTCTTCACCAATGTTAACCTTGACCAAGGGGTCTTGAGCTTGTGCATATCCTGACTTGAGGATCTTCGTCGCTTCATCATCCACATCGCTCAGAGGGTTTTGCTCTTCCAGACAATCCACTTTATGAACTTCCCAATCCAAGCTCTGCTCCATCTCGGACACCATTAATTTGTCCCTCAGCATCTTTAACGCCGCTTCTTCTTTCTTCATACATTTACATTCTTTATTGAAAGCCATCAACTTGGCTTTGAATGCCTGAATTTCGGCCTCTTGTTTTTGTTGTTGAAAACTCATTTAAGGTTGTTTGGCTTCTTTTTTGCCAATTACTGGCTCTTCCAAGGCCACTATGTTTGGTCTCATTTGATTAAACATTTCAGTGAATGAATCTATTGAGAAAGGCTCTTCGCTTCGGGCAGTAATTTGAGTTTCTTCCCCATCTTGAACCACTCTGACAGTCCCATAATTCCCTTCATACATGAACCTCTCTACTGAATTTGCTTCCGCCACAAAGGGTCTATGATCTGCTTGCACCACCTCTGCTTCCCCTTTGTCATTCCAGAAGACTAAGCATTGATGGAGTGATGAGGGAATACATCGACTGCCATGGATCCAGTCTCTTCTTAGTAGCATGTTGTAGCTGGTAGGACCGTCTATCACGAAGAAAACAGTAGTCCTAGTAGTTGTCCCTACAGTCATATCCAATGGCATAACTCATTTTGCTGAAGTTGCCCCGCCGTTAAAACTTGTAAGAATGACTTCTGTTGGGATCATGTCGCTCTCTGTTTTAGCAAATTTCCTCATCATCCTAGCTGGAATGGTGTTTATAGCCGCTCCATTGTCAATAAGTACTTTTACTACTGGTACACCATTAACCAAGGCTTTGACGTACAGTGGTCTTAAGTGTTTGGTTAACCTCATAGCTGGTTTGTTGAAGATGACTTTTTCAGCAGCGTCTATTTCCACTTCCTGCCTATTTTCTGGCGGGCTATCTTTTGGTGATAGATCGACGTGCAGCATATCGGACTGAGCCTTCTTTCCTTGGGTTTCTTCCTTCTCCTTTTCCAATACTTCTTCCTCAGTTATCCAATTCGTAGGAGGAAGCATTATTCTAGGGGGTGATCCATATTTTTCAGAGCGAGGTACCCTCTTTTTCCTTTTTGGCGTCCCATACAACACATAGAAATCAAACGGTCGGCCAGATGGTTCTCCCAACAGATCCACTTCACGGACTCCTTCTTGGTGCAGTTGTTTCAACAGGGTGTTGCATGACACTCCCCTTTTCCGTCTCTCTGCTTCTAAATCAATTTCTTCTTCAACATCTGTCATACCATCGTCCTATCCATCATCACACATTTCTCTGGATGTTTGGCCTTCATCGCAGACTAGCACACAAGTTTCTTCCTCATTATCCTCTTTTTCTTTGCTTTTGAATTCGTCGGCCAACAAGTAGTTGTTAGCCATGACAGGAGGTAATGTGCCAAACTGGATAATTAGAGGTTGGTCAGGATCATCTTCATCTTTCCTGTCTCGCTCGAACTTCGATCTCCCAGACGAGCTTTCCGGCAATTCTACCATTGATTCGCCGGTGCCTGTTTCTTCACTATCTTCAAAATCATTTTCGTTGGCTATTCTGAGCGTTTTGGGCGCTCTAGGGCGTGATTCTCCTTACTGTTGCCTCATCATCCGCCCGTAATTACGTTGGTAACGCCTTTGTTGTGTTCTAGTCATTTCATTGAATGGCACTACCCTTCATGCATAGTTCTGGAACGAATGCCATACATTGGGCTGGCGAGGCTGCGGCCTAAATGTTCTTCTTTGACTGGCCGATCCAAACCCCCTTTCTCTAGGTAATCCTCCGTACAACGGCATCCTTCGCCCCCTGACAGGCTGAGCGACTGGCATGAAATCAGGGCGATGGTGGAATGGTCGCGTCATTGATGACCCTGTATTTGCTTTCAACTCGTGCTTACACCTGTCGCACAGAACATCTTCGCCCTGTTTGGGCTCCTTCCCTTTGATGCGTTCAAAAACGCTGGGAGGTGGTTTGGATTCTTCTTCTTCGTCATCAATCACCAGTTTAAACCTTGGCAATTTGTTTTTCAAACCAGTTGTTATCATATTCATTGCCAGTGGCCGTGGGAAAGGATCTTCATCCACCGCCATCTTTTTCTTTTCTTCGAACGTAATTCGTCCTGATTCAATAGCGTCCTGCAACACATGGCGAAAAACCATACAATAATTAGTCGCATGTGACCATGTATTATGCCATTTACAGTATTTTTTACCCTTAATTTGTTCAGGGTTTAGCAATTTGTATTTGTCGCTCAATCTTATTTGCTTATCCTTATATAATTTGTCGAATATAAGGTCAGCTTTGGTTACGTCGAACGAGAACGTTCGTGCCTTTCTGTTTTCACCCTTTGCAAGTTCATCTTTGCCTACTATTTTTGGCTTAACTAGTATGGGACAAGTGTATGCTTCTCCCTTTACTAACTCAACCAAACATATTTTTGTTTGGTCATAATAACCATCATCGACAGTATGAACGTTGAAATTCGGATCTTTGTAATAAGTCCCTTTACTGGAATTTTTCATCTGTTCTTCTTCTCTTACCAGTCGCTCATACCTAACGACGTTTGCACTAAGTTGGAACAAATCTGAGAATTCCCTATCCTGGAATTTTTTCTTTTAATCAAAATTTAAACAACTTTGTGCGATTTTAACAAATTCCTTTTCTGGCAAAGGCACAAAGCATTTACTCCTGACCGTTTTGAACCTTTGTAGGAAATTTTCTGCCCACTCGTTAGGCAACTGACGTAAATTCGTCAAATCGGCCAGTGTAACCTCAGACTCAGTTTTATAGAATTGAGCATGGAATAATTGCTCCATTTGCTGCCAAGTTTGGACAGAGTTTGCTGGCAAATTAATAAACCAAGAAAAAGCTACCCCCGTTAAAGAACTTGGGAACAACCTCAACTTATGATATTCATTCACCTCACCACTTTGCAACGTAAATCGCCCTACATGTTCTAGCGTAGACACTTCTCCTAGACCAGTAAATAGTGAGAATTCCGGTACTTTGTACCCTCTAGGCCATGGATATGCCTGATCTATCCAATCAGGGTATGGCTTGGTATAAATTGGCCTAATCACCGGGCGTACCCCAACTGCTATTTGATCTTGCACTATTTCCATAATTTGGTTTCTTAGCACGGCGTTAGGGTCATATGGGTTTCCAATTAGTTAGTTTACTGGCTGATTCGTGGGAGGCCTGGTAGTTTGCCCCTGATTGGCGATAAAAGTGTCATTATTCGGGCTATTATGACTGTTAAATTGAGTGCTTAGACCTTCATTCATACGTAAACCATTCTGTCCGTTGTTCGGGACATTATCTCTCACGTTTGTATTACCCCCCAGGTTGGACGTAGTGTTATTATTACTCAAATTCAAGGTCCCGTTTCCCCTGGGTTCGACGTAGAAGGGCCAAAAGGTGGCTCCAGATTTGGGCCGGAGTTTACACCAAGAGAATTGTATGGCGAAGTATGCCCCACGATAGTCCTAGACTGGAAGTGGTTATCTATAGGCATAACAGGTTGACACATTTGGCTTACCAACTTATTCATGATTTCATTCAACGTATTCAGTTGTTTAGCCATATTATCAAAATGCCTATTCTCGTTTTGGGTAAACTTCTCCATATTATGAATGCTACGTAAATTTACCTGTTCAACGACATCCTGCGTGAGTTCTCCCAGCAATGCACGCATTGTGCGAGGGCTCAATTCTGTCATTGGTTCGTAGCGGCTGTGACTGCTTTGACTTTGTCTATCTGTCTGTGGGAATGTTGTTGCTCCTCATATCGCTCAACCACAGACTGGACTACTCCTTGACTTGCTGGTTCCTTATCGGAATTTTTATGAGGCATGATATCTTTTCTCTTTTTGTATCTTCACTTACAAAACACCAACTGTCCCACTGGGCGTGCCAAATTGTTTTCGCGCGTTTTTGCAACCCGCCAACAATTACGAGAAAAAGGGGTCAGACGATTGTGTAAGGAACATACCTCTTGAGACAAAGTCCCAAAAAGGGGTGCGTTTACTAGTGAAGAGCTACAACTGGAAAATAGACAAAACGCCTCCAAGGGGCGCAAGCACACGAGTACTGAGAAAGGTTAAATTTAAGCTAAGGAAATAAAAGTTACATATTCTCTAGAGTTTTTGATTCGGGGTCTTTTGCTTCTACAACATTACTTCCTTTTATACTTCTTGAGCATCTTTTGGTTATCAAAACTGCTCGGACTTGCTCCATTACCTTCGTAACCGTCCACTCTTTTAGTGAGAAACCGCTTGTTTGGGGAGTAGTTGCTTAGTAACTGTTACCACTACCCTTGTTGTTTCTGGATCGTGGGATCGTGCCGGGTTCACTCGCCAACCGCTTCCATAATTGTTAAGTTGAATAAACTATACCCTTTAGACTTGTCTGACTCTGGGCGACTTGAGGTTCTGGGCGACAATGAGGCTGTCGTCCTGGGCAATTGCCCAGTGCTACATTTGTTCAGCCTCTGGGCGTCCTACAGTCTTGAGCGATGGTATTCCTTTGCTCTTGGGTTTCCAATATTCAGGCCTTTTCACAGGCTTCCAGTTTGGGCTTTTCTTCTTGGGCCTTTTAATTGACTTCCATTGGGTCTTCATCCTGGATTTTTCAATTGGACTTCCCTTTGATTTTGGGCTGCATTTTAGTGTGTCAACAGTTAGGCTTCCTTCTTCTTTGGTGTTCCCTTATCTTCGTTAGTCCAAACCGCACACAACTGAAGAGGTTCCATTATATTTAGGACGCGTATTTGAATTGGCTGGTGCATCACTGAATTGCAAGGGCAAATAACGTGTCTTGGAGCCATGTTCGTATTTTCAAGCTTTTGCAGAGTTACTACACCAACACATTATACTTATTACCATACAGTAGCATATTGACAGCAAGTTCTGTCTATGAAGAAATTAAGAAAAAGTAACTAAATACTTGCACATTGTACAATCCAAGTTCTATCGAATACTAATAAAAAGAAAATGAAAAAAAAATCAATAATAATAGTAAAAAACAAAGAATCTTTACCAGAGGAGGATAAAATTTGGAAATGGAATCACCGGGGTTCTTTTTCCCCATATGCACAGAGGTATTATTCAAAGTTTTTTTTTTATCAAAATGATTAAAAAATGTGGGAGTGTACAGTGGACATTATGCCAATTTTTATGGTACAATATTGCTTAGTAAGAAATGAGAAATCAAGATATGATTGACCAGCTTCCTATGTACAATAAAGATTTGGAGAACTGGGCTTCCCATATTAACAGCTTCACGAAGAGCAAAATGGTGGTACTCCGCCTCTTCACAATATCACGGCCACCGTTGGTGCTGGTGCACTCGGGCTACCATTTGCCGTTTCAAAACTTGGCTGGTAAGAATTCATATATATGATATATATGCTGACTCAGTGGCAGAGCTCGAATTTTTACCTTGGAAATGAAAAATTTTGAATAGGCAAAATATACACGTATTTGTGCAGACTAATCTCTCAAATTTATTGAAAATGATAGTTTTTGGATGTACATACAGGATTCTAGGAATCATTGCTATAACAATTTCTTGGTTGGTGACATTGTACCCCTTTTGGCAACTGATTCATCTGCACGAAGCGGTTGCAGGGAAACGATTTGATCGTTATTCAGAGTTAGGATAACATACCTTTGGCAAGAAACTTTGATACTAGATTGTTGTATTTCAACAGTTAATTGTTCAAGTGGCCTTTAACATAATATATATGCTAACAGGAGGAAAATCCTTGAAAAAATGTGCAGAATTGTTGTTTCCTGGGTTTGACGAGACTAGGCACAATTGTTTTATCATTCTTTTTGCCTTTTTTTCACTTGATACTGTCACAACTTTCCAATTTCAACTCTCTGAGAATCATTTCCTTGACAGCCGCTGTCATGTCTGTAAGGAATGTAATTAATTTTGCTGAATGTGAATTGGAAATGACTAGACAGTATAATTATTTTTCAATTGTTGCAGTTATTCTGTGATTGCAACAGCTGCATCAGTAGTGAGGGGTAGTCAGTACCATGAACACGTTTCTCATGGGGTTAGTGCTCATACAATATCATGTATAATTTTTTATGTGTTCAATGGCTTGGGGACGATTGCATTCACTTTGCAGTTTCCCCAGACATAGTGTGGCGCTGGAAACTCAGGCAACCATCCCTTCGACCCCAGGAAAACTGTCTAAGAAGCCAATGTGGCTAGGTGTTAGAACTGCAAACCAAATTTCCAAATGAACTAAACCAAATTCCAGATGAACTGGACCAAATTTCAGATGAACTGGACATACTAAACGAAATTCCAGATGAACTGGATATACTAAACCAAATTCCAAATAAACTGGATCAAGTTCCAGATTACCAAAAGTTGAAGAAACTTCAAACAAACTGCAGATTACCGAAAGCTGAAGAAACTCCAAACAAACTGCAGAAACTGAGTTGTGGCCACCGGAATGTAATTCGACTTTGTAGTGATACATCAGGAAAAAAAAACATTGGTAGCCGGACGAGCGGCTTAAGGCCGCTCGCCGAAAACGAAATTCAAAAGTTAATTTGTTTAGGATCGAAACTGCTCTGATACCATGTTAGAATTGATAAGGAATGAATTAATTCTCATTAATGAATACACATTACATTGGCGTATATAAAACATACAGAATTTGTTATGTAAGGAAATAAGCTATTCTAGGACAAAATAAACTAATCTAGGACAAAATATGTTATTAAGGAAATAGATGCTTCTAGGATAAAAACACATCCCAATAATCACGGTTAATACTAGGTGTCGTAGTAGCTTACATTATTGTGGAATTTGCGTTTTCTCTGTTAGCATATCTGGATTTTGGGCATTTGGGGATACTGTTGATGACGATGTACTTATCACATTGCAGAAACCCCCTTGGGTTATATGTACAGCTAATTTCATGGTGTTTCTACATGTACTTGGAAGCTATCAGGTGACTCATATGTGCACAACCACCTAGTCTAAAAATTTTAGTACTTATATTCAAAATAGAAGACAACAACATTGTATCTTGTCTCCAAATGCAACGATCTTATAAAATCGACATATTCAGATCATTTGATCATTGAAATCAGTAAAAATATATATGCTTAATTAATTTTTCTTCTTCTTATTTTTTCTCAGGTTTTTGCGATGCCTGTTTTTGAAATGATTGAGTCTTGCTCAGTAAAAAAAGTTTGTCTTCATTCCTGGACGGCCTCTTCGTCTTGTTGCACGCAGCTTATATGTTGTTAATTCATATTAGTATTTTGATAATTTCATTCATATTAGAACCACAAAAAACTTAAATTGATTATGGGGGAAATAACTAGGAAAACTTTTGGCAAATGAAGGAAAAAATCTATTAATTCGTGCACTGACAATCTCTTACCGTATGTTACTATATATTGCAGTTGTCACGGCTTTTGTTGCTGTTAGGTATTTTTGTAATGCCCAAATAATCTTTAGGCTATAATGAAAAACAGTGACATGTTTAACTTCATAGGCTATAAGCTCGGGATTGAAGAATATTAAAATCCACACCACAAACAATGTAGCCCAAATCGTATTGGGTATTTAAAGGAAATCAGACAATTGGACTAGGTGCTCAATACCCAATTATTGGAGATAATGTGATAAGGGTCATTCATCTCTTTTATTCAAATTTGTATAACTCTATCCTTATCTAACCATTTTAAGTCTTGATAATGCCTATCTTTGGAGAGAAAAATCTGGAAAATTAGTTCAATCCCTTGCCTATAAAATGAAACTTCTCGGCTTCAATTCGACACACCAAAAGTCATTTGCTTTTTTCCTTTGGAAGAAGCAAAGGAACTCGGTTCTCTGCTTTGTGCAAACCGTCCCTGCTTAGTGCAACTTTCTCCAATCCAACTTTTCTTCTTCAAGCCTTTGTGTGCCCGTGTCATTCTCCAAACTTTGGTGTTGTCTTTGTGGTGTTAGATTGATGTTTTCTGAGCCTAAAACAAAAGGGGAAAACAATTAATTTTAATTCTTCATATTCTTCGATTTTTGAATTCTTTTTGAACTTTCTTACTTAATTCTCTACTAATTACTTTGTGTTGTTTAATTGTAGGTGAAATTAAGTTATACAATTGGTATCAGAGCCAAAGTTGAATTAAAATTCAGTGGAATCAACAAAAACATAGGAGAAATCGCTCGCAGGTTCCTTGCATTTTTTGAACTCGTCTTTTCAAATTCCGGCCAAACTATTGAATGGACGGAAAAATTGAAGGCAGGTCCATCCCCTGCAGATCGAGGCGCACCTAGTGGTGGTGCGCGGGTGCTCTGACGGCGGTTTCTAGCCAACTTTTTTCAGGCAATTTGTTCATTTTTAATTCATGAACGTACTCATATTATTATTTTAGTGTTTCAAGTTTTGCAGAAAACTTTGGACGATTCTAACCTTGGTGGGTTCGAAGGTTCGAGGTCGAAACTGCAAAAACATTTACTGAATTACTTTAGACCATAATTGGGCCCTAAACCAGTAAATTCGCATCTCTCGTATTTTACAGACTACATAATTGGTCCGCTCTGGTAAATTGGTTGAAACATTTACATTATCGCACTAGCAGATCATCGTGTGGGGCGATTGTTAGGATTGGGGATTGCCATTGCTTATTGGTAGACCTAGGATTACTTGCCAATATCTGTTTAATTTCTAAGTGAAATTACTTATTTATTATCTTTAAATTTATTTGTTGAACATTGTTAGTTAATCTCATATTATTTTAGATTTGTACCAAGACTCCTATTCTAGTTTTTTTCCTTGATATGAGAACGTGATTCTCACATAATCATGTGGGTTCTAGAATAGTGTATTATTGTGAAACCATAGGAATTCTGTTACTCTGTGTAATCTGTGTGACCTATGACTTTTACATACCCGAGTTTGTGATCTATGCATTTTTTGGTGAGATGTCGACACATCACTTTGAGTTGGGTGTCTTTAATGGTAAATGATATTTTTCAATTTGGCAGCAAAATAATGAAATGTATTCTTGTTCAACAAAAAGTCTCTAAAGCTATTGACGACTCTTTTCCTACAAACTTGACTACTGATGAAAAAGAGAATTTGGATGAATTGGCATATACTTTTATCATTTTGCATTTTTCTGATGCATTATTAAGAAAGCTGGTAAATTAAAATCAGCTCAAGAACTTTTGGAAAAACTGAAGGAGCTTTATGTGTCTAAATTCTTTCCAAACAAACTTTTTCTACATGAAAGCTTTTTTTAGCTTCAAAATCGATTCTTCAAAAGACATAGATGACAATTTGGATGTTTTCAATAAACTTGTGCAAGATATCACTAAATGTGGTGAAAAAGTATATGAAGAATATAAGGCTATCATTTTGTTAAATGCTTTCACTGAAACTTATAGAGAAGTTAAAAAGGCTATTAAATACGGGAGAGATACTTTAACACCTGAAATTGTCATAGACTCGTTAAGATGCAAATATATGGAAATGCAAGCCGAAAGAGTCGAGAGCAAAAGTGGTGAGGTTCTTATGATGAAAGGTAAGTCTCAATCTAGAACTCGTGATAACAAAAGTGGATACGCATCGGGCAATAAAAAGAAAATTAGAAGTCTATCTAGGTCAAAAAGTAAAGTTAAAAGTAGAAAATGCTATGAGTGTGGTAAAAGTGGACATTTCATTAAAGACTGTTATGTTGAGAAAAAGAAACAAAAAGAAAAGGTTTACGATGAGGCAAATGTTATTACTTTTTCTAATGAATGCTGTGAAGTTTATGTATTATTGAACTCTGAACTTATTGAAGTAAATCTGACTATGAAATTACATTTGTATGAATGGATACTTGATTCTGGTGTATCCTTTCATGTTTCATCAAATAAAGCGTGGTTTGAAAATTTGCAAGAAGTTGAAAGTGGTCATGCTATTTTGTGCAATAATCATGCATAAAAAATTGTTGAAATTGGTGATATCACATTAAAATTTGACACTAGTTATGTGCTTAAATTAAATGGCATCCGATATATTCTTGAAATGGCTAGGAATCTTATTTCGGTAGGAGAAAGATATTGTGGTTATGGGAGACAACACACCTTGTCGAATTGCTGAAACTGGTACGATCAGATTGAAACTATTGGATGGGACAATTAGAACACTTGACTAAGTTCGACATATTCTGAATTTGTAGAAGAATCTCATCTCGTTGTCTGATAAGTGTAGTTTATACACTTATTTGTGGCCCTAAATCATGATATTTTATAATCTTTTGGATTAAATTTTACCTAATTTATGTTATATTGTGTTTTGTATGTAAAACTTTATGTTTAATGAAAAATTGGAGAAAAGAATACAAAAGTGGCGAAAAATGACAAAATTTAAAGCGAAAACCTTGGAGAGAAATATAAATTAACAGAGCAATTAATTTAATTGGACTTGAAATGGGAATAAAATGTTACTTGGGTTGGACTCCTCTTTCCAGAAGTTGGGGTTGCAAAAGCGAATTATATATACACACTACACATTCACGAGCTAGGGGAGGAAAAATAAGGGCTGTGGTTTATATATATTTATTCTCAAAAAAGGCGGTAGAGACGGAACAAAAATAGATATAGGAAAATCAAAGGAAAAAGACCGTGGCTGTAGTTGAAGCAGAAAAGAAAAGAAGAAAGATGAGAGAGAAAAAACAGCTGCAGAAGAAAAATGAAAGAAAGAGAAAAGAAAGAAGAAAGACAAACATTAGAAATTTCATGTTTCGTCAATTTCTGGTAATATCTTTTCACTTTTGCACGTTTTTATTTTTGGAATATGAATAACTAATTTTTATATTAGGGAAAACAATATAGTCGACTTGTGATCATTTATTTTTCTATTCAAGATTTATGTGATTTATTTATTTATATGTTAGTTTTATTATGAGTTTTATGCATTAAATTACCCGATCAATAATTTGATGATTATGTGAGTCTCTTACGAATCGAGAGGTGACTTTGAAGTTTAAACCATATAAAGTATAACGTGCAGAGATACATATACTAATTATTGCAGTCATAATATGAATTCTTAAAACTAGTGTTTCATTTAACTCAAATTGATTCACATAGAGATATGTAATTTAATTAATTAAATAAGTTTAATGAGAATTTGAGAGGGGTAAATTGAATACAATAGAAAAATTCGATCGAACACTACATTAGATTATGAATCTTGAATTAAAAATTAAGGTGATCAATAGATGAAATTGTTATATTCTAATATTCATCATATATTTGAATTTTCAATCATCCACTGTTTGCAATCTTTTTATATTTTCAATTAGCTAAAAAGTAGTTAATAAGAAAGATCATCACACTTGGTATGTGTTAAAGTCGTATGTTGTTGTTAAGGTTTCACTATTGACATTTTTTATCACGATAAAATATCGATCTCGTTGCAAAATGTTTTCTCCCTTTAATTTTTCTATAATCTTTCCCTCCTCTTCTCTCTCCCCTATCTTCCATTTTCTTTCTCAATATCGTTCAGTTGTACTTCAAGATCATTTTTTTCTTTTTTCAGTTAACTATATCTTCTTCTTTTTTAAAAATAAAAATAAAAATATTTATAATTCAAAACGAGAGTAAATTTTATATTTTAGCCCTTGTTTGACATCCATTTTTTTTTCTCATTTTCATTCTCTTTCTTCATTTCAACCACACATTCTATTAATAAAATAATATTACACATAAACTCAAAAACTCTCACTTTTTAACCATACATTCTTTCATCAATCAATATTCCAAAATCAAATTCTTTTCCAAAATGGGTGTCAAACACAATAAAATGTCAACTTGTTAGTTAAATACAAGGGAAGATCATCCATCGAAAAACCTAAACGCTAACCAAAATAAAAGGATGAGGATGTGAATACTAGTTTTTAAAGATTGCGGACCAAAGTGAAAGAAAAGTGAAAGGTTGGAGACTGCCGCTTCTATCTTCTCTAACTGTTTTCAAAAAAAAAAAAAAGGAATCAATAACTCTTTTATTACATTTATCAATTTTTAGTAATCTTTTCGTGATTCATTTTACTAATAATTCTTGAAGAAGGATTACAAACGGAATCAATCGTCCACCCTTATTTCTTTATCATTATAACCTAAATCCAAAAAACACTATGGATTGGACGGAATAATATATTTTCAAGACGTTTCTTGTAAAAAAGTATGGGAGATGGAAATTGAGATGATATTAAGTCTTTCTGACAATCATTATTTTACATACTTATTTTCAATTACATATTCATAAAATAAAATATTCGGCACGTAAATCTAAATTTTTTCTCTACTTTTTAACCGACACTCTCCAAATTCACAATTCAAAATTTTATTTTTGTCAAATAATGATCATCAAATAGGGGCTTAAAAATTGGTCTCTTTAATTATGGTTCTGTCTGGGCACCATTTTCTTGGCCACAAAATTGATTAATTGACCGTTAATTTTAACAAGGGTCCCACCAATGTGAGGAGGAGGTCAACATGTGCGGCTGCCAACGGTACAAAAAGCGATTAAATCCTGGGAAAAATTGAAAACAGACACAGCCATATGTATCAATTTTTTCCTTTTGCCATTTTGTTGGGAGTAGCTGAGTTGCAGAAGTGCATTGGCAATACTTTGAAATATTCCTTAGCAATGTGTAGTTGACCCACATTTTTATTGGATCCAACAGATGCTATAGGAGATTTTTTTTTTTTTTTTAAGAATTCTTTATTTAAATCACAGAAAGAAAATATTTTTATTCATTTAAATTTGCAATCTATATATATATATATATATATTTTTTTTTTTTTTTAAAAAAAAAAAAAAAGGCAATTTGACACCATCTCACATTTTAAAAACTTCCAACTCATGCATATACATCACATTGATAGCATACAAGTTACATTATTTCTAGATTCTAGAATAAACAATCTCAGTATACCTAATATCCCAACCACTTTATATTATTAAATACTTGCATTACCAAACTGAAAGAAAATGTATGTGTCTTGCAAGAACAGAAAACATCATTAGTTCTCTAGTCTCAATCAACCTTAAGGTATCTTGCTTCAATCCTAAGGGGAAAATTACAAAATCTTATAATCTTTACCTTCTTCAATTCTTGATATACCCCAAGATTTGCAACCCAAAAAACCAGCTGAAAATCTCAAGAAAAAAGGGAAATATGAGAGCAAAATCACTATACCCCATCAATTTTAAGATCATTCTGGTTTGTTTTTTCTTTCTTTTCCTTCTGTTCTTGATACTTAGATCGAGTTTCTCGTCTCCACAGGCACAGCATAACGCTTCACTGAAATCAGTAATACCCCCTGTGATCTCTGCGAATTCTTACGACTCAAAAGATTGTTCCACTCTTTCATTGACACCAACCTGCACGAAAATCTCGCCTTCTTTAGCAACTGCTCTGGTTCACTATGTAACCTTAAACATAACCCCACAACAAACTTTTAAGGAAATATCTGTCTCTTTACGAGTACTGGAGAAAAAGTCACCATGTAACTTCTTAGTCTTTGGCCTAGGCCACGACAGCCTCATGTGGACAGCACTCAACCACGGAGGGCGAACAGTTTTCCTTGAAGAAGACAAGTTGTGGATCGAGCAAATCAAGAAGCAATTACCAACCTTAGAATCATATCATGTCACATATGATACTAAAGTGACTCAAGCAGATGAATTAATGGATATTGGCATGAGAGAAGAATGTAAAGTTGTGGAAGATCCTAGATTTTCGAAATGCAAACTTGCTCTAAAGGGATTGCCTAGTGAAATGTATGACATCGAATGGGATTTGATCATGGTGGATGCCCCGACCGGGTACTTTGATGGGGCTCCTGGACGAATGAGTGCCATATACACTGCCGGATTGATGGCGAGGAATAAAGAAATGGGTGAAACTGACGTATTTGTGCACGACGTTGATAGAGTTGTGGAAGATAAATTCTCAAAGTCTTTCCTTTGTGAAGGGTACTTGCAAGAACAAGAAGGGAGAATAAGGCATTTCACTATCCCAAGTCATAGGACTCGTTTAGGTAGACCTTTTTGTCCATAGTCTATGTTCATCTTCTTCATATTGTT